>QKWP01000098.1:464605-526359 GCA_003550325.1 Gigaspora rosea | reverse complement strand
AACCCCGGTACCCACCATCACTTTCCTATCGGTCCTTCACCGGTTTCCCAGACTTCCAATCCAGTTGGCCCGGGAGAGTTGATCTACCCGGCATTAGGTGCCATCATAGTTTTTTCCCCCTGGTACCTACTTCTATAACATAGGTCCTTTTCCTCCAGTACGACTCCAGCGGCCAGGTTGGTGGACCCTCTCCTCCGAAGGTCATATCGTTCAGTTCTTCAGCTCCAGTTTCCGATATTGCGGTTTTGGTAGCACCGTCAAAGATCTTTGCTACCTCCTTACTCGGGTCTTGCCAAATGGGTTTTTGTTTCCCCAATTCCTTGGATTTGTCTGTGTCACAAGGCACAACTTCGCCCGAAGGCTCCCATTCGAGATGGTAACCAAGGACTACAGGTAATATACCCAACCGATTGACAGGAAACAGTTACCGGAACACAGGTCTATTTTTTAAAGCGTCATCAGTGGGATTTGAACCCTAGACCTGCCACTTGGGGGTGACAACTTACCAACTTCTCTAAGTCGCCATACCCTTCATAGTATTGTTTGTTTAAAACTCAATTTTATTTCTTGTACTATAAATTTTATAGAGTATTGCTAATTTGACTCTAGTGATGTAACCACACTATAATTTACCAATCAGGTCACAGGATCTTGTATAACAAAATAAATAAAATTTTAAGAAAATTTAAAAAAAAATCAAAAAATTATCAATATCGCAAAATTTTATTACAAAAACTAGCTTTGGGCTATTAAATAAAAGTTTTTGGTATCTAATTTTGTATATAAATAATTTATTTTCTAACTTAAATAGACCTATACCCTAATCCTAATCTTTAAAGAATAATTTTTTATATAAAAAACTTTTATAAAAATAAAAGGTGGTTAAAATTTATAACTTTAACTAGACAATTTTATATATGCTCTAATTTATGAAATTAATAATAACTTTTGATCTACTAGTCCATTTGGAATGATTTAACTATCAAAATGTTCATCTCGATGAGACGATCCTAACAGTATCCTAACAAGACCAAAATTGTTAAAATCTAATCACAGGATCCCAAAATAAGATTATTCATCACTAAGTAAATTTCTTTACTATTGAATAACTTTTGATCCACCAGACTGTTTTGAATGATTTAACTACCAAAATGTTCATCTTAGTGAGATGATTCTAATAAGCCCAAAATCGTTAAATTTCAATTACAGAATTCAAAGATCGATAAAGATTTATCAATTATTTAATCAATTTGATTTTTATATATAAAATCAATTTGATTAAATGATTGATAAATCTTTATCGATCTTTGGATTCTGTGATTGGAATTTAATGATTTTGGGCTTGTTAGATCGTCTCACTGGGACAAACATTTTGGTGGTTAAATCATTCAAAACAGCCTAATGGATCAAAAGTTATTCAATAGTAAAGAAATTTACTTAGTAATGAACAATCTTGGGATCCTGTGATTGGATTTTAATGATTTTAGGCCTGTTAAAATCGCCTCATCAAGATGAACATTTTGATGTTAAATCATCCAAAACGGACTGGTGGATCAAAAGTTATCAATTGCATAAATTGGCCAATTAAAAATAATTTAAAAATTATGTGAGTGGGCAGACGGAAAGTGCAAAGTTGTGTTTTTGATATTTTAATATATGATGCATTAAGAAATTAACTTTTGTATCATGATATGTAGAAACTAAAGGTCCTTCGCTTCACTCCAAATAATAATTTTATTAATTAAACTTGATAATATAAACTGTTACAACTTCATAATATGATCTTAGTAATTGAATTTAGTAATATAATCTGTTTTGACCTGTTATATGACTTTATTGTAATATGACCTGTTATAACCTGTCATAACAGATTATATTACAATAACAATCATATGGAGTGCTCTGTATTAAAAGGGCCCATTTTACATTTATCTTATTTTGAGATAATTGAGTTTAACTATTGGTTTTGATTTTCAGACTGATCTGGGATTAATTAAATTTCATGATTTGATTCGTTAAAGACAGCAAGTGACTATTGGATAATCTCGTAACGTGTTGGTTCTATGCAGCCTCATATAATTTTTTTTTACATTATCTTGATTTTTTATTATGCAAATTGACTTTTATTAATAATTGAAAAATATCAATTATTATATCAAAATTTACATGAATTTAATAAAACCTCATTTTTCAAACAATTGTAAAAATGGGCCTTTTAATACAGAGCACTCCATATACCCAGATCATAACAGATCATATCACTAACTTTAATTACTGAGTTCATATAACAAAGTTGTTATGGGTGTAGCAACATAGAGAAGCTATCTGGTTGTCACTCCCAAGCAGCAGGTCTAGAGTTTAAATCCCACTAGAGACGAATTGAAAAATAGGCTATGTTACGGTAACATTTGTTCATCGATCGGTCGGGTATATTATCTGTAACCTTGGTACCACCCTTTTGAATAGGAGCTTTGGCGTAGTTGTGTAAGTTATACAAACAAATTCAAGGGACCAAAACAATTGAAACCATTTGGCAAGCCCCGAATGGAGAGGTAGCTGGACTTTAGACGGTACCGGGGAAAAGGATCTTAGCGGTGACTGACCAGAAAATCTGAATGGGCAAGAGCCCCTATGCCAAAGGGGGCCTACCAACCTGGCCGCCGGAGTTGCACTGGAAAAAAAGGTCATGTGTTTTAGAAGCATAAACCAAGGAAAGAGAGACCTTAGGCATCTAAAACCTGGCAGATCGATCCTTCTGGGCCAACTAAATTGGTAGTCTGGAATAACTGGGGAAAAGAATCTAAAGAGTGACAGACCGGGTACTGGGGTCTAGTGAACTTCGCAAGGCAGACGGAACTAATTGGCCAATAAGAAGCAGACATGTACGTGTCAAGACCCAACGGAGCTCTGGGCGTACCCTTATGGGAGTCTTCAGACGTTAAGAGGATTTGGGACCACCAATACAGATATATGCTAGTAAAAGTGCATACAGTGGTGATTTGGTTCTTCCTAGCTTCATAATGCCATTCAACTATATTCAGCACTGGAAGCATTTGCAAACATGCCCAGATACCTCATTACCATAGTGGGAAGTACAATCGTTTGCACATTTCCAAATTCAGAACATTAAACTTTGGGTCCTCAAGTTGCAGGAAACCGGCTGGTTGCAGCAGCATGCAGGTTTGAGATACTTACCTAATGTGGTAGAGGCAGCTGCATGGCTTGAAATACGAACCTCCGAGAAGTACGCTAGTAAGGGATTTTCTAGGTAACCAGATTTCAGGTACACCAACTTGAAAGCATAAAGCGCCTGCTTGGCAACACACACCAAATTGGAAGTGATGAATTAGGAAATGTGAGTAAAGTGGCGAATATGAGGATGTTGATTGTTGGTTAAGAAGGGACATACAAATCCAGGTTAACTATATAAATAGAAATATAAAAGGCTCTGGTGGGTTTTAGTCGTAGATAAAAGGTTTATAGCCTGAAGTCCTAGTCTCAATACCTGTATATAATATGTATGTATAAAAGGCACCACCATATATCAATTTGCTTAAGTATTAATAAAGCTTGGGGCAGGAGCTATACCCCTAATATTAAAAAAAAAAACAAAGTTGTAACAGATTATATTACCAAGTTTAATTAATAAAGTTATATAACATACTGGTCTTATCTGCAACCCAACTATAGGAATTGCCTATTTAAATAGTATTTAAATCCTTTGATCTATATATCTTTTACTACTCTATTTATTTTACTAGAGTATTTTTATTTACTTAATTATAAGAGTTAATCAAGTTATTCAGTTTATTTTTAATTTGCCCTAGAACTATTTTTTCTTTACAATAAACCTACTAGTATAACCTATATCTTATATATATATTACTTAGTTTTTAGTAGCTTGTATTATAACTAAAACTAATACTTGAAATTAGAGCTAGCTATTGAATCCCTACTACTATCTACCATCAGAAAATTTGTTATATAGATAAGTATCAATATATAACAATTAATCGATATATATCGATTAAAAATTAACGATATATATCGATAAACTAGTTATATATCAATAAGTATCTATAATTGATACATAGCATAAATAGATATAATCGTTATATATCTATTAATCGATTTTTATCTAGATCAGATCCTTGATCGATCTTATTTTTTTTANTCAATAAGTATCTATAATTGATACATAGCATAAATAGATATAATCGTTATATATCTATTAATCGATTTTTATCGTATTTGTTGAAACCGATAAATAGCGATTAATAGATATTAATTGCGAAACAGATTTTTGCTTTCCTGTGATCCAATGTATATTGTATTACGTAACATTGATCTTTTTTTTATTTAGATCAGATCCTTGATCGATCTTATTTTTTTTATTTGTTTTTTTAGTTCATCGATTTTTAAATATTTTTATTTTTTTTTATTTATTTTTTTTTCTATTTATTTCGTTTTTTTATTTATTTTTTTTCTATTTATTTCGTTTTTTTTATTTATTTCTTTTTTTTTTAACTTTTTATTTTTTTACTTATTTGTTATTTTTTTTTGTACTAACTAATATTTATTTAATTTTTTTATTTATTTATTTTTTTCTTTAGAAACTTTATCTTGCTTTACTTTCCGCCTCAATTTTTTTTTCATCTTTTCCAAATAAGTCGATATCTTCTAACAAAGCTTACAAGAAATTTATTAGAATGTAGAAGACCCGAGCAAATAAGAATTGTGGAGTGGAGATTTCCTACCTGCCTTACAGAAGTACATTCGTTTTTGGTGAGAAGTAAATTGCACGAATCTACATAAAGTTAAGTATTTTTTTTTAGTATGTTTTGTTTCTTTTTTTTGTTATCACAACTGAAACTAATATATGTTTTGGTGTTTTTTTTGCACGGTGTTTTTCAGTATTTTGAGTGGCGAAGTGATGCCATTCTTGTAGTGAAGCGGCGGCGTTCTTGTGATGAAATGACGATGTTTTTGCGGTAAAGTGACGGCATTCTTACGGTAAAATAATGGCGTTCTTGCAGTAAAATGATAGCGTTCTTGCGGTATAATGACAGCGTTCTTGCAGTAAAGTAACAGCGTTCTACTTTTGCCGTTTTGTTGACATCATTTAAGACGTTTTAGGTTCTTGACGTTCTTGTTGGTAAATACCGGTAAGTCAATTTCTACTATTTTTTTTCATTAGGTAAGTCACTTTGGTGTTGTCGGTCATCGTCGTCTTTGAAGCCTTTGGGTGTGCTTTGTGTCGTTGTTATCATCGTCTTTGAAGCCTTTGGGTGTAATTTGTGTCATCGTCATTGTCGTCTTTTTTGGTGTTATTGGTGCTTTGTTGTACTTAGGTTTTGTATGATTCCACTAGGTTTTGGTATCGTCGCAGTGTACTTCTGTGTGATGTTTTATGTTGGCTTTTGTCTTAGTTTAGTTGCTTGTGTTAAATTATTTTTGTTGGTGCAATGCAATCTTTGTTATGTAGTAATTGTATGGATACTGTTTTAGAATTTTGTTATTTAGAATAGTTAGGATTAGGGTATTTAGTTAATATTAGTATTAGGGTATTTAGTTATAATTAGTTAGGATTAGGAGTAGAAGTTAGAATAAGTAGTTTTACTTGGTGGTATTCGCTATTTGATAATATATGTATGTGTAAATAAAAAACACATTATTGTATATATATATTATAATGTTAAATAAATTATAAAACTGATTTTGCAATATAAATTAATTAAATTCATTATACGTACTGTATAATTGAGTATAATAAACCCGTTTTTTATTATCAATATATTAATTGTTTTTATATTGATTATATATCGATTATTAACTATCATGATATGTATCGATTATAATCACTATCAATATATTGGTTATATATTGATTACTAACTATCATAGATATATATCGATACTAAATACTCCTGCCGATTTCTATCGATAGTGATAGTAATCGATATATATCTGATATAGATAGTAATCGATATATATCTAATAAGATATATATCGATTAATATCTATATCAGATATATATCGATTACTATCACTATCGATAGAAATCGGTAGGGGTATTTAGTATCGATATATATCTGACCGGTTAGTAATCGATATATATCTATATATAAAATTTGCTGATGACTTCTATCTTTACAAAATTTATTCTAATTTAATATCTATTTTTACTTTTTTTTGAATCTTTACTAATCTTTTTTAAACTTTAAACTAGTTAGTCTAAATAGATTGATTTATTTCAATATTAGGTACTATTATAGTTCTTTTTTCTTAGTTTTTACTTCTATAGTATAAGCTCTTTTCTTTGGGTATGATCTTAGTACTATAAAGTATTTTTATACGGCATTTTCTATTTGTTGGATTTTGCATTTACCAACTGTTATCCAACATTTAAAATTTTATGATTTTTATGCATGTGAGTTACACACGTTATCTAAAATATTTTAAATCCGTTCCGGATTTAAAATATATCTGGACAATGTGTGTAACTCACGTGCATAAAAATTTAAAATCTCAAATGCCAGTCAACAGTTGGTATGCAAAACCAACAAATATAAATGTTATATAATCCAGTTATTCAAGCACGAAGTACTCATAACTACGGTACAATAGTGTTCTAATACTAGTAAAGCGCTATCGCGCTTTACTAGCATTAGAACACTATTGTACCTTACTGTTATTTGCCATATGATTTGACTGGTCGAATTTTAAGCACCTTCGGTGCTTAAAATCGACTAATCAAATAGTATATAGCAAATAGTTATTTAAGGGTAGAGTAAATATAAATCATTTTTAATAGTAATTATATTGTAATTATATGGGCTTGTTGCTACAAAAAAAGGGTAAATTGACAAATTTTTAAAAATAATTTTTTGTATAAATTAATTTAGTACAAGATTAGAATCATTTTTTATTTAAAACACAAAAGTAGTTGTATTAATAAAAATTATGTGGTATAACTCAAAATTTATAATATAAAAATTGATTTTTTAAGAAATTTTTTTTTGTTAATTTACTTCTTTTTGCAGTACTAAGCCCATATAAAATTAGGTAATTAATCAATTAGGATTGCAAACAACATAGATTAACTAATAGGGTTATTTAAATTTTTTTTTACCAATATACAAAAGTAGATTTTTTTAAATAATATAGGGTTTAACTATAAAAAAAGATAAAGCTTCAAATTATATAGTACAAAATTTTGGGAAAATTGGCTATAATTCCAAAAAGTTTTATTAGAAGCATATTTTTGTTTTCAATATAAAATTTTGCTATACTATATAAATCATATAAAAATTGATTTACATTTATCCTACCCTTAATCTTTGGTTTTCAAAGGTTTAGTTTTGGTAGTACAAATTTTCCAATTTTCAAATATTAAAATTTTTTTTTAAATTAATTCTATATAATCTAGTTAAGTATCTTTAAATTTTTTTAATAATATGTATTGTATTTTGTATTTATAAAGGTTAACAACATATTCAAATTAGAGTTTAAGATTGTATTTAAAGAAATAATGCATTTAAAGGAATTGCATTTAGAGAGATCTGACTATAGTAAATATTTAAATATTTGGATTCCTAAAAAATTTGTTTAAATATAAAAAATTGCATTACTATAAATTATAAAATAATAATAATAATATAATACAGTATATCTTTATAATAAATAATAGTATGGAGCAAAGGTGTGTTTTTTCAAAAGTAAGTATTTAACAATTCCCATGTTTAAAAGAGATACACCACTATAATTGAGACTTTGAATGTTTGGTTATAATCTAAGGCTCATCAGCTAAAAAACATAATAAATAGCTTCAATAAATAAGTTCAATTACAAACATTTAAAGAACTAGTTTACTATTAAAAATTCTTTATAGAATTTGAAGGCTCAATAAAAAAATTAATTGAAAATATTTGTTTACTTGATTAAGTATAGTAATCTTAATAGAAAGAAAAAAATTAAGTGTGATTAAAAAAAAAAACTCAATTAAAATGATGTATTAAAAAATATTAAGAAACTAAGATAACTGTAATTCAAAAATTTTGGTATGTATATGATTAGTATAGCAATTTTGTTAAATAAGTGATTTATATTAGTAAAATTGTACAAAGAATCTTTAATATTCAAAAAGGTAGTTTTTTTTTTATCTGTTATTTTTTTTAAAAAAAAATCAGTTGGATTTTTCTGATAGTTTCTGATAGTTTACATTCAAATACATACAGTAACTGACTTTTTGGACATATTAAGACATCAAAACATAGCTTCAAAAGTTGCTACGCTAAAAAAAAAAAGTTTATAAAAGATGTATATATTATATTGTATAATTATTCATTATTACTTGACCTTTATTTATGAATAGAGTTAGAGTTGATAGATTAAGAAGGAGATGGACATTAGATGTGATACGAATGTGGATACCGGAATAACTAAATAGGAAGGGATAATTTGTCGCGTTCAATACCTTGTTTTTCATTTTCTCATTTATAAACAATTGTTATGTGACTTTTTTATGTGATTTCTTATATCTGTTGGTCTCATGCGTAGCTGTTAACACAGAGTTGTTTACTAATATTTAATCGATAGTCTATGCCTATTCATTTTTTACGTTTTTTGATTCTACATCCACCGATTGTTCTATAATATTGGCCAATCGTCGAAATAATCGTCAACATCACTCATTTTTAATTCGAACCAATTAATATAGAATTTGAGGCACAACTTTTTCACTTTATTGGAAATCACTACGTTTATTCAGTGACACCGTGCGTTCGCATGATATTTGTAATTGGTGTTTTATGGATTAGCGTATGCTTAAAGGTTACACGTGTAGACATTGTTGTATATAAAATAAATTTTCGCCATATATGTATAACACGAAATCTAACGTTACATTATTTCGAGATATTGAGGTTCTGTCAGGTGTAAGAATTCCTCATTTCATTTGGCAAAATTCAATATGACAGTATGAAAAAAAAAATAGCTTAAAATTAAATATCACATATGAACATATGATGGTAGACTTTATACAATTATGAATAAATTATTAATACTTTTTTAAAGCAAAGTTTATTAAAAATTCTTACATATTTGAAATCAAGTTTGTAATTATTATTATTATTTTTTTTTTTACTTGCTATGATAGTAACATTTCAAATCTAATGTTTTCAATGCGTTTAAATGAAGCGTTTAAATGAAAATTCTAAATACAAAAAAAATTTTTTCAAAAATTTTTTTTTTTTCTTCTTAATTGTTTTTTTTTTTTTTTTAGAAAAATTTTAAGGTTCAAGGTTCATAACTATAACAATTATAATATTTTTAAAATGACGAAGTTTTTTGGTTTTTTTTTTTTGAAGGTTATGCAATGTAGAAAAGAAAAATCATTAATATCCAGCGGCTATTCCATTCTTTCTGAAATCACTTGCAGCTACACGTAATAAAAGAATTAGTTACGAATAAAAAAAAAACAAATTGTGATTAATATTTTTCCAAATAACAAGTATATAATACATACCATGAATAGATCCGTTAACAAATTTCCTAACACATTGAACTTGACAACCATAACCTCTATTGTAGATACTGTGTATTTTAACCTATTAAAATGAAAAAAAAAGGGTTGAGTTTGAATTGCTAATATTAATTTATAATTATACATTCAAAGTAAAAGAACGAAAGGTATACTTACGACGTGTCCAATTTTAATAAGATCATCTATTGTATCATATGGAAATCCTGATTCTATAAATAACTATATAAAGTCATAATAAATTAATTATGCTACATCTTTTCATATCGGAAACAAAAAAAAAACTATAGCGGTTATATTTACCTCATTTGGCAATAGAGGGTGGTACAATCTTGGATGGTCAATAGCTTCCAGAACGTTCATATTAAATTCATAAATATTTAATAATGTCTATGTGCAACCAAAATTATTTTATTAACGTTAATAATTAATTAATAATTTCAGTAACAGTATCGGGTAAAAGGAAAATAAAAGTAAACGGATTTTGGGGAAATACCTGTGTAACAGCCGACATAATTCTGGTACCACCGCTAGCACCAACCGCCATTTCAAATCTTCCATCAGGTCTTTCAATTATTGTAGGAGATGTTGATGACATTGGTTTTTTACCTGGGGCTATTTTACATAAAAACAAATTATTATTTTAAAACAAAAGTTTTCTTTGAAATAAATTTTCTATATTTATAAGACTTACCAGGGAAGTTATGAGGAGCAGGCCAGAATCTTTCAATTGTTGGTGGTATAGGAATTGCGAAATCATCCATTTGATCATTAAACAAGATTCCGGTGTTTGAATCCATAACTTGAGATCCCCAGAAATGATTAAGCTATTAAAAAAAAAATTAGATTTATTAGTTTGATATATATATATATATATATATATATAGCATATAGCATATAAAAATAATAAATTTTTCAAATAAACATGACTTACAGTGGCAGTCATGCTAACGGCCATCTCATCAGCATCTACAACAGAAATATGAGTTGTACCATGATCTTCGAGTGTAGCATACTCTGGATCATAATGGTCAGGTATCCATGTACGTTTCTAAAATTAAAAACAATGAAACCCATATAATTAATTATATAAAAAAACATAGTATATAGTAAAATTTTTAATATATGAAATTAAATCAAACATACATCAGTAATATTAGCACGAATCCTTGCAGCATATTCTTTGGAAATGATTTCTTTTATACGTTCTTTGTGAGCTGTTTGATTTTTGAACTATTTTAAAAAAATAAAATGTATGAAAAAATTATTAATACAGTATATAAATTTTTGGATAATCCTTATTTAATAAAACACGTACAAATGCAGGATCCCCTAATTCAGTACGTCTAGCAATTGCATCTAAATTTCATTGTATTTATTGTAGAAAAGAAATATATGGAGAAATCATTAGCATTATTTTTTATGCATAAAATAAATATATATATATAATATATATATATAAAGTATAAAATAAAAAAAATTGATTTTTAATTAAAAATATTATTTACATTTTAATGATTCAGCCAATCTAAAATTAAACAAAAGAGAAATTTAATAAATCATATTTATTTAATTTGTAAAGTAACTTGAAGACATACCTTTGGTAATTTAAACTTGTACGGCCTTCTTCATGAAACTTGTATTCTTCCAAAACATTTAACAAGAATAATAAAATTGAACCACTACCAGGTTCAGGAGATGTTATGATCTATTTTTTAAAATTAAAAACATATAATTAATTTAAAAAAAGAAAGGCGTAAGAAACTTGTTATATTGATATGATGACAAACCTTTTTTCCTTGATAATATCCAATAAGAGGTTCACGAATAGTAGGTCTATAGGCAGCCAAATCTTCCATAGTTATTAAACCACCTTTACCTTGGATGGTATCAACAGTTGACCTTGCGATTGAACCCTTTAATTAAAAATTAAAAGGTTAAAAATTATTTTTTTTAAATATATAAATATAAATATAAATATTAAAATTAAGGATAATAAATAATATATACCTCATAAAATTCATTAACATCCTCGGCAACTTTTTCCAATGACCTTGAATAATTAGTTCGATACATGATATCACCTAGTTTCTTTAATTTACCGTCACTATCACAAAAGATTTCGCATAACTCTTTGTTGTGTTCAATTTTGTATGTATACATCTTTTTATTAAAGAATTTGTGAATGAGCGAATGAGCGAATGAGTAAGTGAAATCACGTGAACAAAAACGCGAACATATGTATGATTTATAAATAAAGTACCCTCATAGTAACAAATAATTCAAGTGGAATAGGAAATCCTTCACGGGAAATTCTAATTGAAGGTTCAAGTAGACGTTTCCAAGGAAGTTTACCGTGTCTAATAAAACCAAATAATAAATTAAATAAAAATTAATATAACAATACATTATAATTGTATAAATGAAATAAATGTATTAAAGTTTATATCAATATATACCGCTCATGAGCTAATTTCAATCCACGGAGTTCACCAGGAACAGCAATAGAAAGGGGGCCAACCTTTGCTTTTAGGTGATCTTTTACAAACATATCTTCTTTGACAGCAAGAGGAGCGACTTCACGAAAATCTACCACCTCAGCAAATCCGTTGGGTAATCTTATCAACATGAAACCACCCCTATTATAGTTTATCACGTGAATATAGAGTATTTCAGTCACGCGCTAGAATATAATAATAATATAATATAATAATATAAATATAATAATATAATAATATAATAAACATACCCTCCAATTCCAGCAGCAAATGCATTAACTGTTCCAACACAAATGTGAGTTGTGATTGCAGCATCAACGGCATTACCACCTTCCTTTAAAACTAAAATATAAAATTTATAAATAAATTCCATTAATTTTATTTTCATTAATTTTATAAACGCAAAACACAATGTATAATAAAGATAAATAATGATAAATAATGATATGTTAATTACCTTCAACACCAAATCGAGAACAATTAACAACTTCAGAAGCGACAGCACCAGTTTTTGCAATAATTAGATTTGGATCAGCCCAATCAAATTCATTTTCATGTTCCACTTCTATAAATTATAATTCAAATTTTAGTTAGTTACAATTATATAATATTATATATTATATAGAAATTTCAATATTTAAAAAAAAAAAAAAAAACTTTTTAACAAACCATCAAACAAAAAATAACTCAAAGAAACCCATGAAACAACCAAGATACAAGCTGCACCAACAATAATTTTTAAAAGATTTTTCCAAAATTGTGAAGGACGTTTAATGCGAGTTAACAATCCAATTTTATCATCATCAGAGTTATTTGCATAACGAGGTAATCCTTCTTCAATCGATTGGTAAGTGGTCATTCTTTTTCTCCTCCTCTTTTTTAATTAATGTATTTTTTTTTTTTTTATAATTTAATTTAATGACCTACGATGGTTTTTTTTTTTTTGTATTTATATTTTTTTTCGAAATATAAATTTCGAGGGGAGATTAATGTGTCTCAGGAAGAGCAGTAAATTCTTGATTCCCTTCATCAGTGGGGATTATATACAAAAAAAAAAAAAAGCTTGTATAATATAAAAATGATCTAAAGTAACTAAAGCAATACATTAAAATAATATATAATAATAATAACGATTAATAAAAAAAAATTGATTCGAAACCAAATCAATCAATAATCAAATGTCCGAATCAAAAGATACTAGCTATACATACATACATACATATCGCATCTAAATCATTAAACTATATAAACTATATAAACTATAGACTATATAGACTATATAGACTATATAGTTTAAATAAATAGTTTAAAAAGTATTTTCTCGAGTTCTATGAATATAAGTTTTACCCAAAAAAGGTATATCATTTTTGAACTCTATTGTCTTTTTGTAAATAATTAATGTACAACCTCGAACAAAATGACAAGTCAAAAAAAAAAAAAGAAAAAACCACCACTACCATCTGCACTACCATCTGCACTAACACTGCACTACGGATAATAATTTGAAATTAGATTGACCTACGTTGATCAAATACACACAATGTAAGATTATGCTAAATAGGAGGTACGAATGTATATAAATATGCAACAAATAATAAACCGGTAAAAAGCGCCGTTTCCAATAATCGGAACAACATAACCTTCATTGTAATCTTCATTGTAATCCTTTGAATGCCATGCAAACAAACAATCTTGGACATTTTGAAAATCCCTGGGACACAGACCAAGCGCAGTCGATGATAAGTATTGATATTTTAATCACCAAGTACATACAAAGTACATACAATTTTATTAATACTAAATAAATCACACTAATAAATCTTGTTTTATAAGATAGATTATTTAACATACTGTACGTACATACGTACGTACAGTACGTACAGTACGTTTATTAATGTACCTACTGCACATCAATCTAATAACTATCAAAATATTACAATATATTGGTTTGTTCTTGCATTTTGGGAATGATTAAGTGGTTTACAAAAATAATTATATGTTTATGATTAGATCTGATTAGATTAAAGATATCAATTCTAAATATGTTTTTTTGACCATATTTAGGAACTTAAAGATCTAAATTTGCTATTGTTCCAGTAAAAATTTAATAGTTTAGCGTTAGTTACCCGAGTCTACAAAATTAGTCAATGGGCGTTAATTTATAGGAATGCACGTGAATTTATTTATAGGAGAATTAATAAATGTAATAAGGGTATTTATTTTCGCCCCAAATCCAGTTGTGTCAAATATCAATATGCTGTGAGAAAAAAAAAAAAAAAAGTAAAATCAAATAGAAAGTGCACGTTTTTTAGAAATAAAGTTATGATTGGATACATTAAAATGTTTCGATAGAACTTTTTGATGAACAATATGAAACAGGTTAATTAATCTAATATCTAATACAGTAATAGAATGGGTTAGTAGATAATCTACGTACCATGTAAAAAAATTCAGATGCATAAAAAAAGATTTGTTTAAAAAACAACAAAATATAAAGGCAAAAGACCTCAATATATAAAAAAAGCTTGTTACATATTTAACGTTAGAGTTAGGCTTTCGTTAATTAAGACTAAGCTTTTTTTACTTTACAGTATATAGATTATATAATATTATTATACTTTATATATCAAATAAAAGAATTTCTTTGTTAGTATTACAGGAAATTAGTCTCACGGAATTTTAAATTTTTTTGTGTTCAGTAAAGATTAAACGAATTTCCATTTATTTACGTTCGTACGTACGTTCGTACGTACCCAATCATTATAGGAGGAAAAAATTTTGACATTTCTCCAATTATCGCGTCATTTCATAGACAGAAATCGAAATGATTTTCCATTATACAGTTATATACAAAAAGATTTATATTGTATAACATATTAATAGTTATTAAATAATAATAATAAATGATTAATTACGATTACGGTAGTAATTAATCAAGGCTTTAGCGTGCGTACGTACCGTACGTATCCCCAAAAATATCATACCAAAAATTATTTCTAAATTAGTACGTACAGTATACATATCAAGAATATTCATACCGGGTTTAATGCAAGCACTACTGTATTACTATAATAAAATTGTCGATTTACCATTTTTTATTAGCGCCCATGATAAATTTAGAATATCCCTATCAAAAAATCACGATATGATTTGTTGAATTTGTTGATTGACATTAAAATTGCATCGTTTTTAATATAATGAATGAAAATTTACCCAAAATTATGATTTATTTATTTTGATTTATTATTATTATTATTACAATGGATTTATCAAGCAAAAATTTACCACTAAAGTATTTACTTACCTACCCACGCTTCCATACAATAGACATACAATAGAATTTTTAACCTGTATTGTACTTTTGATCGAAAATAAACTAGTTATCATTTTCAGAAAACACTGATATCTATTTGAACTTATCGAAACGAATCAAAAATGTAACCTTAAAAAATCTTTTAGAACAATTATAATCCTTATATTATGAAAAATTCCAAAGGTTGTAACGTTACATCTTGACTAAAGATGATGGATTCTTTTTTTATAAATGATTCTTTAGCCGTTGTGTTGTTTCTTTAAAGGAATTCTTAATAATACATGATCAAATAAAAACAACTACTGTACTAATCAGGAACAAATTAAAATACAAATCGAAAACTCTTAAAGAATCCTTATCAAAGTTTTGTTTTTTTTTTTGATGTTGAATTTTTATTTATCCAATTAAAACCAGGAAAAGAATCTATTTTGTGAAACAATTTAATAATAACTTTAGATAATAATATAATCCATAATCTTAAAATTTCTTAACGTTTTTGTTGATGTTGAATAATTACAGAATTAGGAAACCCCTTATACGAACCTGTTTTCTACTTGGTTTTTTATTTATCCAATTAAAACCGGGAAAATAATCTATTTTGTGAAACATTTTAATAACTTTAGATAATAATAATCCATAATCTTAAAAATTTCTTACGGATCATTAAGTTATAGATATGCCCTTTTTGATTTATGGCGGCGTGAAATTAAGAAAAAAAATAAGGTTGATTACGTAACTTTAGAACTTTGTATATAATGATCCACTGAATTTAGTCATTCCGGCGTAACATTCGTACTGATAACGATAAAGTTTTTTTTTTTTTTTTTTGACTTTTTACTAATTTAACTAATTTACTTGTATTGATAATCTCATTAGTGTTAGCTCGAAATTTTTAGATTTGTATATTCTCATGCGATCATTGCATGATTCATACATACATAAGTACGTGCGTACGTCTTGGCAAACTTTTAATACAGTATCAAAAATATCGACATGAACATCTCATGTGTATGTAAATTGTAATATTGTAAAAAAGTGAATCTTTTTTATAATTATTTCTTAATTTTCACTTTTTTTCATTTTTTACACTTTTTTTTTTTTACTTCTTTTTTTCATTTTTTTTTTCATTGTTTTTATTTTCACTTTTTCATTTTCTTTTATATATAAAATCACGCTTTAGCACATATAAATTATATAATTTCATTGTCATATCAGATATTCTGTATACTAACCCCTTAAATATTAATTTTGATACTATACCTGATTTTTTTAGTCATGTACTTATGATGACCTTTAGAAAAAAGAGTTCAAATTGTTATATAATTACGATGATCATTAAAAAGTATAAAAGCTGTGTTTTTTAAAAAAATTAGTTTTGGTGTGAGGTCATCGGGTGGCTTATTTGTACTATACAACAAAAACTAAGAAATTTTAACGAATTTTGTGGCTTTCACATTTTCACGTAATAATCCCACTCAGTGTTCTCAGTGTTAGCATATAAAATTTTATATGTTCGTATGTCTATGTCCAAATGAAATTTTTATTGAAAGGCCAAAACTTAAGCAAATACTGGATAAGTTATACTTATAAAAATTGTGGGGTTTAAGTGGATTCACCAGATACGTCAGATACGTATTATTAAAGTACGATGTGAAAGCCACAAAATTTGCTACGTAAAATGTTTTAATTGGTTGCATAATACAAATGAGCCACCCGATGACCTAGTACAAAGACTATTTATTGTAAATACTGAAATAGGGCGAGTCACCGGGTTGCAATTAACCAATCACATTACGGGATCAGGTGTAACGTTTATATAATCCAAAAGTGAAGAAAACATCAAAAATTCATGATAGCATAAAACTTTACCTATAAAATTACCTTTTGTGTTCTAATTAAAAAATTTCCTTGCAAAAATATTAAAATATTACTATAAGTTATACAGTAAACTAACAACTAACTCAACGCTAATCCTGACCCTAAAGACAATTAACTTTAGCGTTTGTTGATTCCATAACACAATCCGGTGACTGTCAACGCCGGCGACAACTACCTAGATAAAAAGATTTTCATTATTAATTTGTGTAATGATCTTCCAAATGTACTGTACATCACGTACGTATGTTCGTACATCTTCTATTTTAATTCATAAAGGATCTTCACCTTCGTATATCAATCCTCGTGGAATCACATTTCAATGTACGTGCGATCAATAATTGAATACCCCCCGTTACCAGGTACCTACGTATATATATGATAATATATGTACGTATGTATATATTATCAAAAACAGAATTGTATTTTATTTTCTTATAAAAATGTAGATGAACGTGGAAAATCGGCTTTTCTGTTTCATGTTAAATAAAATATAAGAGTTACTAAACTTCGACCATCTCAATTATCAACAATATGAATTCCCAAAAATATATTTCTTTTTTTTTTTTTGATCGATGCTTTCTTTGTTACATAACTTATTTATTAAAATAAGATAGCTTTTTTTTTTTTTTTTTTTTTTTTTTTTTTTTTTTTTTTTTTTTTTTTTTTAACTAAAAAATTTATCAAATTAAATTAATAAAATTAAACGACATTAATAGTTTAAAAGGATCAAAGAATCACGAAATATTGAATTTTTCGTGTTAACGTCATTAATCCAATTTTTGGTTATGACATTCTTTTATCTAAGATTATGGGATCGTTCTAATAATATCTTATTTAAAACTAACGCGTTTAATTCTGATGCTGATGAATGTTTGAATTCTATATTTCAAAAACCTCTTTTAAAGACTAATTCATTTGTTCTTGAATTTCTCTTTCTCGTATTATTTCAAATTTTCCAATTTAATTTTTCTTTAAATGCGGTATGTTTTTAATTTTCATTTAAAATTTTGAGTTATATTAACTGTAAAGTAAAAGTTATAATTGTTATAACTGTTAAAATTATATTTACCTTTTATTATTATTATTATTATTATTATTATTATTAGATATTTAATCAATACACAACTCAAGTTATTATCATAACTCTCATAAATGGAGTAGTAGCTTTGTATGGATTCGTAGGTATCAACTTTTTCTATTTTAGTAAAAAATATTTATTATATCATTCACTAATTCACTAATTCATTTTTAATTAGATACATGTATATGAGATTAAAAAATTAGTTACGGAAATTAGTTCCTGTGCTATATCTATTGATCCAGAATACATGTCATATGATTTTCCTTTCATTCTTACTTCTTTAATATTGGCTGCCACAATGGGTTATTTAGCTTATAAAGTTCGTTATGACCTTGGTGAAAGAATTTATAAAAAGATCGGACTTGATGTAACAATGCAAGGTATCTTTTTTTGACTAAAAAAAAAAAACGTTATACATGTTATACATGTTATTTAATTTATTTACCAGTTACGTACTTTTACTAATCTTTTGTTTTTCTTCAATAGTCCTCTTTAAAATACGACTTATCTTTTTGATGTTAATGAAACTTAACATGTACTTTATGTTAGTCATCGCTAGCACGACTTTATATTTATTCGTATATATTACGGATGAAAATTTATCATTTGTCTTCAGAACTTTGATCATTATTCAATTTTCTGTTGTTTTAGTACAATTTGCTGCTCAATATATCGTTCATCGTGCGGTAAATTTTTTTAACTTTAATGATAATAATCTTTATAATAATAACAATATGTATTTTTTTATTAATATTTATTTTATTATAGGTTCCAAAAGAAAGTTTCCCATTAATGAAACTCTTTAATTGTTTTTGGTTTATCATACTCGTTGATTGGTTTATTTTCCTTATTGGATCGGTTTGTCTTGCTATTAATGGTGGTTCTTGGGTCCTTTTATTCTTTAGTAGGTTTTTTTTTTTTTTAACTATAATTAGTTAATTAATTACAATATTATGTAAATATTTTACTAACTATAATTAAATTATTATATTTTTGATAATAATAGCGGTTCCGTATTGCTATATAGGAATTGTAAGTAGTTGTTTTTTTATTTTTAAATTTTCTTTTTAATATCTTTAATATCTTCTTTTAACAATTGAGTTCTTATTTTTTATTAGATAACATTTATATACGCATGGAAAACAAGTGATACTTTCAATCAAGGATTACGTGAATATGGTAATTAAAAAAATTTTTTTTTCTCTTCCTCATATTCACACATATACAATTTTTTAACGATTAATAATATTTAAATATTGTAGTTGGTTTACGACTTAACAGAAACCATGAATTGATTATAAAAATAGAAGATGTTGAAGATTATCGACCCCCTAGTAGAAAATCCTCTCCAGTTGATAACTATAAAGTTAATTTAATTCAAAAACCTGATGAAGCTCTTATTTTTTAAAAAAAAAGAAAAAAATTTATTCATTTTTTATTTCCAAAATGATTTTTCTTTGTTTTCTTTTTATTTTTTGTTAACTATAAAATTAATTCCTAATTATTAATAAAAATATCCTGTGCTGTTGAGCATTATTAGTATTTAGCGGAAATTTTCATTTCCGTTTGTACACATACGAAACAGGTTATTTTTACCAAAATAAATTGTGTGATCAACTTATTTTTTTTTTTTTTTTGTTATTATTGTTATTAGTATTTTTAAAAACTTTAGTTATTAATTACAGGATTAAATGAAAAAGAAAGCGTGATTTCTTTAAAAATAAAACCTGGATTTGGTTTTATAATACCGGTAGTTAAAGAATAAAATCATGATATAAGTCATGATTAATAAATAATTATTTAAAACATCTTATACAAACATTTTGTTTCAAAATTTGTGAATGTCTTTAGGAAATTTTCGGTTACGAGAATGTGACAACTGGTGCATTTATATTATAAAAAAAAAAAAAAAACACTATCATGTAAAATACTACGTGTATATAAATAAAAATATTTTGAGTGATTTTTTAGGGTAGAAATTTAATCTTTATTACAGTACTAAAGTAATTTAAACATCTATAATACAGTAATATATACATCAGATATATTAATATATATATTAATATGATATATATATATATATATATATATATATATATATATATTATTTATCGTAATATCGTACTTTTGTAAGAGAAAAAATAGTTACACTTCCTATTACTATAAATGCACCAAATCCTTTCCAAATAGTAAAACATTGTTCGTTATCAATTTTACAAAAAAAAATATAACTAAATCCAAAAACCATAATAGCTCTAACTGAATTTAATAATCCTATAGTAACATTATCAATATATTTTACTATCCAAAAAGCTGAAAAATAATGAAAAAATGATGTAAAAATTAAAATTAAATATGTTATAATAATTATAAATGTACTAGAATTTTCTGATTTCTTTTCAATTTCTTCTATTACAAGTATTTTCCAATTTGGAATTGTATAAATTATAATATATATTATAATTAAACTTGAATTAATAATTCCTATTAAAAAACTTGCTTTTTCTGGTGAAGGTGGAATTTCATTTGGTAATCTACTTGTCGTCAATAATTGATCAAGTGTAACATAAACGCATGCACTCCCAAATGACGCGAGTGACGTCAAAATTACTCCAATTATTGTAGGTGATATCTTAAGAAAATTAAGTATCACAGGTCCAGTAGTGGTTACATGTTTATGTGGATCCTCATATGAACTAAGAAAAAGTCCGATACATACTCCAATAACGCAAATTAATTGTACTCGAGAAAATTTTCTTCCAAGAAATAGAAATGAGAGAATAGCACACCATATTACTATCGAACTGTGAATTATTTGATACATCTTTTATCAAAAAGTTTTGGTTATGATTATTATTTACTATTTTTGAATAAATAAATAAATATGATATATATATATAAATATATATATTCATTATAGAGTATCTATAAGTTACTTACACCGCTCCCAACGTAAAAAAGACCCAATGTTAATGTAATGTTAACCATAACGTCCAATAATGATATAACAAAGATATAGCGGTAGTTTACAACTTCTTTTGGACTTGATAATTTTCCTTCATCGTCATTTTCGGATAATAACTGATATCCCTAACAAAAGTTTGTAAAAATAATTACTGTATTTAATAAAACAAATGAAAACATAAAATAACTTTACGTTATTTCAACATTTCAAAAGTATCAGATATTAACCATATCAAATTCTGGGTTATCAGTTTTATCTATGATAACCTCATGTACTTTTTTTTTTGAAAACCATGTGGGCATAAGTAATATTCCAACCAATGCTGCGCCAATATATAATGCAACATTCACTAAAAGGCTTAAAAAAAAAAAGAAATTGAGATTAAAGCATGTATGGATGTTGATACAACATTTCAAATTCGTTATAATTAAAAATACCTACCTTTTTTCATCTAAAATAATCATAATAAACAATATAAAATCATATTTCGGTACATAAAATTTTTCAAAGAAAATATATATATATATATATATATATATATTTAAATAAAAAATACATACGAGCAGCCCCTTGATAATATAAGTATTGAATAATAAGTGTTTGATAAAATCCCGACAAAAGATATATCCCTTGATATACTATAGTAGCAATTATTGAAGGATTTTTCCTAGACATTTCTTTGATATCATATCTTGGTTAAAATTGTCTAAAAATCGAAATTATTACGTGCCCAATCTTAATTTAAATGAAGTGAAAGCCACACTAGTCTGATTAAAAAATGTGTGTGTTTTTTTTTTTGTTTTCAAAATATTCACGAGGTGTACGTCAAATAAATCTGCAATACTAGCTAGATATACAGTACACGTTTCTTATTATGTATCTTAGCATTAGTGGCTCTTTTTTTTTTCAATCTTTACGATAATTGTCAAATTTCTAATTTTAACGCCTTGTGTTCACAAGCCATTTTCCATTCGTCACCAGCCTCTCGGCAAGCCTTTCATGCTTTCCTATTTTAGCACAAAAAAAAAATCGAATTTTTGTGGCTTTCTAAACTTTTGATTTTATATAGTAATCATACAAAAAAGTCTATACAAGCAAAACATTCTTTTTCAAACAAAACTATATAGTAAATAAAAACTTTACATTATAACGGACTAACAGAATAAAAAACTTTTTTTTCTTTGAGAAATACGATTCATAATCATTAAATCATTAAATTTTACTGTAATGATTACATATCGAAAAGATCCTTCATATGATCATATGATCATTATCGCATACAGTATCAACAAATAAAATCAAAAATTCTTGTTCTTATACATCAATGGAAAATAAATAATCAACATTAGGAATTACTGTACTTTAAAAGGAATTATATTACAGTAGGCTTATTACTCATAAAATTTTGGATAAACTAAAAAATTTTGTTATTTACGATGCCTCTGTTTTCATCTTAAGAAAATCTTAAAAAACTCTTCAGAAACTATATTTGATGTCTTCGTATTATTGGTCCGAAAACAGACGAAATTAGGTAATTCTTAATATAATGCAGGAAATTCGGAAATGAACAAGTAAGGAAAAAAAAAGCCAATAAGTTTCGAAATTATAATTCTGGAAGATCAAATCCAAAACTAACTAGTTTCTGGCTTATATGCCAAACAATTCGGTCTTAAGTTCTACACATGTACGACCACATCAAATTCCAGTTTATATAAAATACTTGGTATGAATTGCTAATTAAATATTTTTTGTTAGGCCATGCAAATAAAATTAATTGGTTTTCGTAACATCTTAAGACCCAACCAAGGGCACCCGGCACCCGGATGTTATTGTTATAATCTAAAAAATGTTATATAAATTTTTTTAAATACTAAAACCTCTTTATATAAAAATATGTATAGTAATCTTAAAAACTATATAAAATAACATTTGACTTTTTTAAAAAAAATTCACCCGGTCGGGTTAAGAGAACCAATTTTATTTATGTACGTGGCCTTATCTAGTATTATACTATATTTTTTTTTTGCTATTATTAAATATATTTAGACCATACAAACTGAATCTTTTGGTTCTCATAACATATATTTTATATTTCAACCTGCCAACCCGGATTTTTATTTAAAAATTTAAAAATATTTTATTAATTTAAAAATTTTGAGTATTAAAACTACAACACGGAAACTCGCAAAAAAATTTTAATATGAAATAAAATTTATTATACCTTTAATTGTATGCTCTTAAAGTTCGGTCTCAATTATGTATGTTATACGTCGGGAATAGAATCTTGATAAATTTAGAATCAAATATAAGGTGATTCTAAATACAGTTATGTTTGAAAACGAAATTTTAAATTTACTCAAATCGGTAAAGAATTTCGAACTAACTTAAAAAAGTGTGTTTCCGAATCCATTTAGCCCCATATTCAATTAAAAACATTAAATTATTTAATCAGCAGCTATTATAAAACGAACTTAATAATTTATTCACTGCAAAGAAAATATTTTATAAAAATTATTTAACGAACGTAATAATTTATTTAGTAAACTCTTTTTTTCTTTTTTTTTTTTTTTTTTTTTTTTTTTACGTTAATGAAATTTTTTGCTTATAAAAATAAATAATAAATTTTTAACAGAAAAATTGGAAATCTTTTGAATGAAAACATATAAAGACAATCCCTTGAAGTCATTATGTTGTTAATATAAATACGACTTATCGATATGAAAGTTTTTACTAATTTATCTTTTATGAACAAAAAGATGATAGTTTAACTTCATGATTATAATGATAATTTTTGATTGTTTTTTTTTATAAACTTGAATTTATATAAATACAATAAATTTGATATCTAAATGTATTATTATTGTTACCGAGGCAATTTTACTTTTACATTTATTCTTGCTACTTTAAAAAATGATAATTACTACAATTATTTTTACAGGTTTTTTTTTTTCATGATCGTCATGCTCAGCCTGGTGGGTAGCACAGATTATTTTGTAAAAGTTTCGACATAACAAACTTTCATTCCCAAGTTATTCCTATCTTGTTTAGGTATGTGCATTTCTTCTGTCAAGCACAAAGAACTTAAAAGGTATTATCTTGAATTTTAGACATTGAAGATTGATAAAGTGTTGAAGAAAATATATAATGCAAGGCGATAAAAATCGATTCGAAAATGAATAAAAAAAAAGAAGTATGAAATAATAAAAGAATAAAATTATTGTCGTTATTAATAATACGTAATTATTATATGTCAGGGTGAAACCCACGCTGGATTCTAGTAAAACCCGCTTTGATCGTAGGGTTAGGGTGAAATCCGCGTTTTATTATGTTTTTTATTATAGAAAAGCGGATTTCACCCTCATGTGATCTGCATAGCGGATTTAACCAAAATTCAACGCGGGTTTCACCCTGTCGTATTATTATTATCAGTGGTTTATTACATTGCTATGGTCTCATGATCTGCATCACGAATTGATCTGACGATCAGTGAAAATCGAGAAATAACATATGTCAATTCAGAATCACTTAAATTTGGAAAAGACGCAAACATTCTCACCTGATTTAAGTTCAATCATTACGTGCTATTTCGAAAGTAACACCAAATTCGGCATGCTTATATAAGTACAATAACAAGATTTTGTTTAAACCGTTTCAGATGGCAAGCATGACTACGGTCATTTCCACGATTTGATTTTTTTTTGTTTATTTTGACGCACCCCAAAATATGGTTACATGATATGCAATATGCGTCAGCTGGTTGACACCAATAAAATTTAAAGCATGTGATTTAAAATATGCGATGTATTACAAGATTTGATCTTAATTTTTTTTAATTTTTGCTTTTCATAAATTGAATTAAAATATAAAAGTATTTTTAATTTTTTTTTTTATATTCTTCTTCAGAATCATAATGAGATTGTCATGTAATTGTTGATCGGTCTTTTTCATTCATTTCAGTACACCTGTGTCACTGGTGTCATTTGTTAGGTTTTTTATTTTTTTTTTTATATTTGTATTTAGTTCTTGTTCTAACTTTCGCGCTTTCTCTATTTTGTTCATAAAATGGTTTGAATTTCGGTACTTTTTTTCGTTGTTGTGACTTGTGATGCTATTAGTTGGTCTTTGTCACTAGAACTCATTGTGATGTTGTTAATGGCCTTTCGTCGTTGGGGTTGTAAAGTCGTTAGTCAGTCTTTCATGTTGGGTTTGTGGTGTCGCTAGTTGGTTTTTCGTTAGTGAACTTGTAGTATCATTTGTTGCTAGCAGGTCTTTTTTTTTAATCTTGTTTAGTTCTTAGTACAATGATTATTTAATTTTTAATAAAATTGGGTTTATCATTAATATTATTGCAGTTAAAATAGCTTTGTGGCCTCTATGCTGCTATAATTAATTTTTTATAATTAATGATCATGATTGCAATCGTAATTGCAAAACTATTTAATTGAGCAATATTCTATTTATTTAAAAATTTTTTGAACTATTTTGAAATTGTGATATATGTATGATATATTTATTAGAAAAGAACATGCCAGTTTATTAGTATAAAAATATTTTACAGTTATTATGCTATATACAAATCAAACTTCTACATATTATGCCTAAAATTAAACTACTATGCTATATTTAAACATGTTAAAATACTGTACTATGTCTATTTCAAACTATATACCATGCTACGAAACTACTGTACTATGTTTCAATTCAAATCGCCTTGCTATGTTCCAGTTCAAACTATTGCACTAAGTCCAGTTCTAAATACCATGCTAAGTTCAAAATCTAACTACTATGCTACGTCCAGTTTTAACTACTGTGCTATATCCAAATATATTCTGTTCTAATATACTAGTTTTGTTTTACTATAGTGCAAGACACTTAAAGACGACATTTATATAATTTGTCACATTTTCAAAATTTCATATTGAAATTTGATATTTTTTTGATTGCTTGTATTCTGATTGGTCAAAAATTAATTAATAAAAAATATTTTAAAAATATTTTAAAAATAATTTTAAAAATAATTTTAAAATTAGCCAATAACAAGAAGCCAAAACACGTGACTTGTCCCATTTTTGGTTAAATTTTTACATATCATATAAAAATTCTATATTTTTAAAGCTATATATTTTGAAAAGTTATTATACCTTTTTGAAAAATAAAGCCATTAAGTTGTAATAAATTGATTTAGCTATAAAATAGTGGCTTTCTTTTTAAAATATCTTTTTTAGATCATAAGTTATTAGCTTTTAAAGTTTGTGTAGTCTTTAAGTGTCGTGTATAATGATGCCACCGAAATTGATTTTTGAAAAAGGCCTATTTCATCTTTATTAGAGCAAATTAAAATTTTATAAGAAAGAACAAATAAAATTTATATAGATATGTTCCTTATAATTTCGTCTATTCAAAAAAAGTATCAAATAATTTCGTCTTTCAAGTAAAATAGGTCAAAAACAATTTCGTCTTCAAATTTTAATTTTGGGTTTTAGAACCCGAAATGCTTTCGTCCTCATGTATAGTCGTGCACTATACCATATTACATTCATGACTACTGTGCTATTATTCTAAAAAAAAAAAATAGTATATAGTTAAACACTATAATACTATTTTTTATTACTATATACAAGCAAAACAATTTAAATAAATGTGTATGCTAATTAAAACATGGCAAAACCTGTTTCGTAAATCTAAATTGTCCAATGATGTCGAGTTAAAGTACTCGTAATTGACATTTTAAACTCTAAAAGTATTATAATAAAAATATGTAAGCTCTATATACTAAGTTAGTCTTAAAGATTTTTTTAACAATAAATTCTAACTATATAGTACATACCTATAGTTTGAAGAATTGGTTGATCCTACAAATAATTGGTTGGATATAAGAAGTATATAATAAAATGATGTGTGTCAGTTAATTTGACCTTAATTTGGGATCAGATTATATCAAAATTAGAGTTCTTTTTTAAAATTATATTGAAATTATGGCCCTAAAAATCAAATCGGTGGATATGTTATAGTAATGTATATAAATACAGTTGATTCTGATTGGTTAATCCTTACTACACCTCAAAATTAAAATTTTTTGCTTTGGTTTGTTGATCCGGCTGCTATAAATATTTGTAATAATTTAAAATTAGCTGTTATTTTTTGAAAATTATTACGAATTACCGCTAGTAATTATCATCTACTCTAGTATCGCATCAAAATTCACCTCCATGTGATCAGTACCAAAATTCTTTCAAGTTCATTTATATTAGGTTAGGATTAGGGTGAGTGCTCAGTTAGGATTTGGGTTTAGGTTGTTATATAGTAAAATCGCTCAAGAAAACTTTTTTTTAGTTAAATAAATTGGTTTCTTATGCAAACTTTTGAGAAATAAGCTTTTTTGATAAAAGAGACGTTTTGCATTGAATTTTTCTGATTGTGTTATGTTACACCAAATTATGATCTTTTATTGGCCAATAATCACGTGAGATGAATTCTTGATAGCAATACTGGGGTAGATGTGATTATCACCAGTATCACGTGCCTAATATATACAGATACTAGGGTGTCCAGGATTATACGATGCGATGAGATAAATTATGCAGGCGAATTGAGGTTGATTATACGATAAATACAAAATAATTTAAAATTATGCAACCAATTAGGTCAATTATGCGATTTTTATTATATGTAATTAATTTTTTTAGTTCTGTTTTTCGAAATTTCTTAAACATTTATCAAAAATTTTACTTCAACTATACTCGTAATTTAAGTTCATTCATTTTCTACATCAGAACTTTTTGGAACCTACATTTTGTTACTACTCTATTACCCAAATTACAAATTTAAAGCTTGTCGAATGAAATTAACATATTCTCAACAACCAATCAGATTTTATTTATGTGATTATACTTTTTTTTGCTTGCTTATGTGAAGCATATGCAATGCAAAAATTGGTTTGTCTCTCATATGTGATACAATTCACGATCAAAATACATATGGGTCTTTTTCCAGCTTCTCAAGCAGCTTATGCAGTTTTTTAGCATTGTACAGTCCTTTTATACTTTTATATACTTATTTAAACTTGCTTTGCTTGACTATTGTCCCGACAGGCCATGCAAAGTCATCAGTATAATAGATGTTATTCCAACAGGCTATAAGCTCATGCCTTGACCCTACTTCTGCATAACTGTTGTCTGACAGGTCATAAAGAAACTTAAGGATTGCTAGGGGTAGGGGGGCAGGTCGATATAACCAGAATAAAATTTGGGTTCGCAGAAGAACAAGGTTATGTTTCCTTCATACCTTGTTGTTAATGATATATACTTTGCACAAATTATTTTATACTTATCTAATTTTTCTATTACCTTATTGCTTAGGAGCGTGCCATTTATCACATGATATTTTTTACTTAGTAGCTAATCCTATCCATGTATAGTGTGATCACTTTATCTAATTTTGATAATTAATATAATATATAGACGTGATCACTAACTCTGATCATGTATCTATGATAAAAATCACGTGATAAATGGCATGCTCTTTACTACATTACCACATATTTATTCTATTCCAATTTTATCAAAATGATCAAACACTATTCCTAGATTGGCATGTCACATGCTTGATTTGGACTAATTCGAGACAAAAACTGCCTCAAGAACAGTTTTTTATACTTGCTTTGCTTGACTGTCATCCCAACAGGCCATGCAAAGCAGACTGTGTCATCTATATAATAGCTATCATCTTAGCAGGCTATAAGCTCATGCCTCAGTTCTATCCTTGCACGATTATTGTCCGACAGGTCATAGAGAAAACTTGAGCATTGTTAGAGTAGGGGGGCAGTTCGATATAACTAGAATGAAATTTGGGTTTGCAGAAAAAACAAGGTTACATTTCCTATATACCTTGTCGTTACCAAAATACTTTTCACAAATTACCTCATACTTACCTAGCCATACTCTAATTTTCCCATTAACTCATCGTTTACAATATTACTTCATATTTACTCTATTCCAGTTTTATCAAAACGGTTAACTAGATCAGCATGTCACATGCTCGAACTAAACTGATTCGAGACAAAAACTGCCTCGATACTTTGTATCGAGCAGTTTTAATATCCCTTAAACCGTCCAGCGGACAAATTTGTCTGCTAAAATGTTTTTTGGCCAATTTTTGTACAATTGCCCTAAATTTTATTAAGATGCACCCCCATCTTTCCTAAGCTAGAATAAAAGTACACAACGTGTTTGATGTTATGTAATTTTTATTTTGCGAAAATTCCTTAACACTGCCCCAAAAATCAACTAAATATGGTTGATTGTCATATAGCCTTTACGGTCAAATTTAATAGTAAAAAAGCATCTTCACGTGACTTCACATGACAATCATCATGATCGTCCCGTGAAGGTGCTTTTTATAATATGATATTAAAGTTGGTCAAAGATTTTTCACGACCAACATTACAGAGCAGATTTTTCGGGCAATGCGAGGAAGATAATGTAACTCAAAAGTTCAGGTAAAATGGCACACTTTACAGCCATCGTGCGAACCTATACCCTTTGTTTGAACTATTTCGAGTATGCTACACTGCGGCAATTAAGTGTAATATATGGTTCGGGCTTTTGGGAGTCATTATAACTGGTTAGAATAAAGATCTTTATAAAAAAATTTTTTTTTAATATTCTACTTCGTCCAATTATTTTAGCAGACAAATTTGTCCGCTAAAACGGTCAGTTTAAGGGATAGTGCACCAAGTTACTTCTTATTAAAAATCATATATAGTTTAATAAATCTATAAAATTATAAGTTTTAAATATTTTTTAAAAATGTAACTGATAAAAACTATTGTTTTTCATTAGGGAGGCGCCAGAAATTAGCTGATTTCTTGGGGTGAGGGGGTCTCTGGTCTAGTCAGGTTACTATATATCCTTTATTCTGATTGGCTAATACAATATATTATTTATATAATATATATTATATATAAAAATTTTATTAATTAATAACTTTTGATCCACTAGTTCAATTTGAATGATTTAACTACCAAAATGGTCCTCTTAAAGAGAGGATTCTAACAAGCCCAAAATCACAAGACTCTAATCACAGGATCATAAGGTCGATATTAATTTGTGCATTATTACTATATATATAGTATTTATTTAATTAATAATCCGCCTATCAACTGGAGAATGGTGAAATGTGGCGTGCTTTCATCTAAAAGTTTTTTCTTACTAAGTTAACAATACATGTCCACTAATTGAAAGTTGTAGAGCTCATCGAGACGCATCTAACGGTAGTTAAATCATCCAAATCGGCCCAGTGCATGGCGAGTTGTCATCGAAAAACGATTGGCTGACTATATAAAAATCTGTGACAGAAATTACATATAAAAATCACTATAGGCGAAATGTGGTGTGCTTCCATCTAAAACTTTTTTTTACTAAGTTAACAGTACATGCCCACTAATTGAAAGTTGTAGAGCTCGTCGAGACGCATCTAACGGTGGTTAGATCACTCAAATTGACCTAGTGGATGGCGAGATATCATCGAAAAACGATTGGCCGACTATATAAAATCTCTATGGAAACAAATATTGTTTACATAGAGATTTTATATAGCCAGCAATCGTTTTTCGACAATATCTCGCCATTCACTGAGTCGATTTGAATGAACTAACCACTGTTAGATGTGTCTTGATGAGCTCTACAACTTTCAATTAGTGGGCATGTACTGTTAACTTAGTAAGAAAAAAGTTTTAGATGAAAGTACACCACATTTCGCCTATAGTGATTTTCATATATAATTTCTGTCACAGATTTTTATATAGTCGGGCAATCATTTTTCGATGATAACTTGCCATCTACTGGGCCGATTTGGATGATCTAACCACAGTTAGATGCGTCTCGACAAGCTCTACAACTTTTAATTAGTGGACATGTATCGTTAACTTAGTAAGAAAAACTTTTAGATGGAAGCACGCCACATTTCGCCATTCTCCAGTTGATAGGCGGATGATCAATTAAATAAATACTATATATATAGTAATAATGCACAAATTAATATTGACCTTATGATCCTGTGATTAGAGTCTTGTAATTTTGGGCTTGTTAGAATTCTCTCTTTAAGAGGATCATTTTGGTAGTTAAATCATCCCAAATTGGACCAGTGGATCAAAAATCATTTATTATATTCTATATATTATTTAATAGTAAATAACTTTTGATCTACTAGTCCAATTTAGATGATTTAACTACCAAAATGATCCTCTCAAAGAGAGGATTCTAACAAGCCCAAAGCCACAAAAATCCAATTTCAGGATCATAAGATCGATATAGATTTGCATATTATTACTATATAGTATTTATTAAATAATTACTATATAGTAATAATGCACAAATCTATATCGATCTTATGATCCTGTGATTAGATTTTTGTGGCTTTGGGCTTGTTAGAATCCTCTCTTTGAGTGGATCATTTTGGTAGTTAAATCATCCAAATTGGACCAGTAGATCAAAAGTTATTAACTATTAAAGTTTATAAATATTTTTAATAATAATTTAATATACGCGAAATTTGATTGGCTATTAAACCAGTCAGGTGGGGAGGGGGTAGAGGGTATAGTAAATAGAAATCAGGTGATTTCTGGCGCTCTCCTTAGTACTATCCAAATTATTGATTAGAATATTTAAAAAAGTTTATAAATTAAGGGTGGAGGGTACGTAGATCATTTTTATATAGTTTTTATATGGTACTTGAAAGTTTTATATAAAATTGACATATGCTACTAATAAAACTTTTTTAAATTACAACTAATTTTTTATTAAAATTTTACAAAATATAAATAAAACAATTTATTTATTATAATAAAATTTTGAACTATTATTATATTTTAAAAAAATATACTTGTATATATCATAAAGTTTTTCTGAGTTGGCCAAAAATTTTCTGGGTTGCACAAAATTGCTAATGCTGATTGGTCAATTTACATAAATTTATAAGTTAGTTTTATTACTAAATTTTAATACCCAATCTTTAAAATTTTATATCTTACTGAGTTTTTAACCAAATTTAATAATTTTACTAACCTTGCAATACCATCTATCTGCTTTTTTACTTCGGCTTAATGATCCATACCTTCTTGGCAATAGTACATATATTCGACTACAGCAGCTACAAAACAAATTATGGTCTACTACTAATATACTACAACATCCTAATCCTTTTATTGATGGTCCTAACAACATTTCACTACTTTCAAAATAATTTTATTACTTAAGCACCTTGAATTTTCTATTGCAGTACACTCTGAAATCCTACGCCCCTTTACCATCAACTTACCTACACCCCACTCGAATCCTTACTATACAACCACCCCCAATATATAATCTTTAAACATCAACTACATTCTAAATATATTATGTTCTTAGAACAACTTACTTTCTATTATAATGCAACACTTTTAGCTTGGCCACACATCTCTCCTAGAATTCTTAATCTTATATCAGGAAAAAACCAACCTGGTTTTGTACTCTTGAAAAGAAAATCCTATCTAATACTTCCACTCGCCAAATTAATACTTCCCTCCATCTCTCTAATACTATTTCACTCTCATTTCAAACTGGTCACTTTAACCCCAAATCTAAACCATAGCTAATAACCTACTTAGATCAAGAGATTATAATTGGAAAAGCTCGCCGTTTTAATCATTCTACAAATACAATCTCTATAACACACTGGAAAATACACGCTGATCTTAGCATTACATCCTTATATCCTACACCAAATGCACACTGTACTCCCTGCTCAGGATATACTCTAAACTCAAACAGAATTCAAAACACTTGCACTCTAGATATATCAGCTACATTATTTACTAAATTTCTTGGTAGAAAAATCTATACCCAATCTATAAACAAACTTCAACTCAATGCTAACTACTTAGATCTACTATACTCTATTGCTTCTCGTCATTTTATTAATATTCTACCACTCCCCCAAATTACAATATATAGCAACACTATTTTAGACATCTTTCTAAAATCCTCAGCCACTTCAAAACTTCAAACTATAGCACAATCTAATGCTATACTCTCAAACTTTTCCTTCTATACTGATGGCTCTGTTGTTAAGATTTCTGATCCAAGATGCACTATGGGAATCGCATGGATCCAGGTTTTTGATAACCAGATCTCTATCTCTCATACCTTTTCTGCACAAATTCAAAATTGGCCATCATCATACAAAGCAGAATTAGTTTCTATATTATCAGCAATTAGCACATGTCCTCGAAATAGTAACATACATATATATACTGACTCCTTATCCATTATTTCAAAATACAATACTCTAACCTCACAAACACAAAACCACAACAAACTATATTCTTACAACTACTGGCCTATTTGGCACACTCTTCTTAATCTCATTACATCACTCTCTCTAAACATCATATTCCATAAAGTACAAGTACATAGTAATGATATATACAACAACAAAGCTGATGAACTTGCAAAAAATCACTATCTTTCTCCTATTTCAGAATTAAAACTCCACAACATATACAACCCTTCCTTTTGCCTTACCTACAAAAAATACAACATAGAACAACCTACACGTCACGCTATCAAAAATATTTGCAATGCACATACAATTGCTATATGGTCCTCTCAACATAGAATTCAACAAATCATTTCTATAGCCCAACAAATAGATTGGAATGCAACCTGCTATACCTCAACCACAATCATAAACGCACCTACAACTATACTAATTTCCAGCTCAGCTCTCAAAAATCCTTTCACATTAAATGCATGTTACACATGCTTCCTACCCTTTCACATTTTCTTTCTATTAATTCTGCAAATATACATCCTACCTGCATTACATGCAACCAAACTGATCACGGATTCCATTGGCTATTTTGTCCAAACTCAACCAATATCTCAAATATTATCCAAAACATAATTACACAATACTCCTTTTTAGATCTACCAGACTTATCCCTCAATGAATTACAACAGCTACGCAACAATCTTTTAACTCACTATTGCCTTTCACCTACACAATCTACACCATTCAATACTACAACTTTTTATACTACAATCCAGGGTTATATTCCAAAATCACTTATCAATATTATATCCCAATATACTTCTTATAAAAATACAGCTAATATTACTATTAAGCTTCTTCTACTACTTTCACAAAGGATTCACAAAAAATTATGAAAACCATACTGCACAAATCTAGCACATTGGAAATCTACACAAGCTCTACCCCAACCCAATACTATATCTACCAAACCTTTATATAATATATACTCCGCGTTATAACAGAACTCTATATACTTATAGCTGCATCTGTGGCTTACCAGACCAACAATATGAAAACAACAATAGCACATGCCCACCTTTGGGCTTAGCACTTAGAAAAATAGAAATCTGGTCACACAACTGGATTAAATATAGTTCTCCAACTAACTCTATTCTCCATATTCAAATCTAGATGAGTTTTAACCACTCTAGTAGGTTTAGGTTGCAGATAAATTAGGTAGAAATTAGTGGGATACCACCATGAAATATAAATTATATTTCATGATGGTATCCTACTTAAGTTAGATTATAGTATCATTATATAATCTAGATACCACTATATAATCCAAATATCACTATATGATCTAGATATCTCTATATGGTCTGAATATCGCTATATAATCTGAGCACTACTATATGATCTAAACAATATAATCTAATTACTACTATATAATCTAAATAATACAATCTAATTACCACTATATAATCTATTTATTTTCCTATATCGGATATCTATTTTATGTTCTAGCTATCTCTTTGAACTCTTCCTGATATTTATATTTTTTACCGCTATATAATCTATCTACTACCCGCTATTTAATCTAACTACCAGCATATAATCTAAATACTGCTATTTTCTTCTTGCTCCTAATCCATTTACACATCAAATTCTATATTGTTGGTACTGGCCTTCTATACCTGTTTGGATGCTTGCTTCTATGTTGAGAGTGCTGGTTCTCTGTGCCAATCTGGGTACTGGATTCTATATTGAGGTACTTACCTTTGTGCCTATTTTGTTGCACGTCAAAATACAAAAAACATATCACATTGGGTGATACAGTAAATTCATGGTTAATTTTGGCCGGCTCTATGGCATAATTCTGGCTAATCTTTAGAACACATAATTTGAGGATCCAACTTGGCGCCATAATAGTGACCCGATAGTGTTTAGAACTATCATGGCACTGGCAAGAAACTGGTAGGGAACCAGAAAGGTTCTATCAGTATGCCAGTTCTGGATTACTTTTATGCCGGTTTGGATACCAAGTTATTGTATTCAAAGATTTGGCCGAGTTTATAGAATAGTGCTAGCCATAATTAACCGAATTTACTGCATCTTCACTGACACTTCTGAGGCCCGATCATGGTTTAGACGTGCTTGTGCTGGTTGAGACAATAAGTATACTAATTTTTTGAGCGTCACTAGTGTCACTAGTTCTGTATACTAACTAGTGACAGAACTAGTGACATGTTCATTATGCTTCTTGAGATTATTAGGCTTTTTTATTTTCTTCTTGATTAGTGTCACTGGTGTCACTAGTAAAAAGTAGTAAATTTTAGAAAAAAAAATCAAATTTATCTATGCTATCCCTATGGTTATATGTGGTGTATATATGCTATAAAAAAAAAATAAAAGAGTTAAAGAACTCGAATTTTTCTAGTGACACTAGTGATACTAGTGACACTCATCAAGAAAACTTTCTTTCGGTTTAGGATACTTAAAGAGCCTATCATTTGTGTCACTAGCTTTTGTCACTAGCTTTTTTTTTCTAGTGATACTAGTGACAACTTTTATTTACCCTAAATTACCTATTGCCATCTGTGTCGAAGCCAAGTTCGCCAGCTTTTTTCGATAATACTGTTCTATTTTATGGTGCTTTCCAGCATAGATATCGCAGGTACCATATTTGGAAAAAGTTAATTTACCGCATTCATTGCAAGGTATACGTGAGGGAGAGTTCCAATGAATTTGGCATCCTTCTGGTCAGTAGCATCCCCGATTGCAAACCTCACCACTCCTGAGAATATAAGGGCATCGATAAAATACCATTTTCAATAACTATGAATAGTTGATTTATGTATCGATTTATAATTTATATTTCGAAATTAATTTTTATTTTAAACTTTTTTTCTCGGAATATATACATTCACTCGAACTGTATATTTGTGATATTATATCATGACCCAATCCGAGCTTTCAGAGAATTTGGACGGCCCGCCCTCTACTATTGTGGATTTAAAGCTTCTGATATAGGCCAATGTCTATATAAAATTTGGGACGATAGTATTAGACCAAGGCACTTTTTTGGTGCAGACAATGAGAATGGAATAGAAGCCATATTCTCAGACCGTGAAGGCCATTTCTTACACGAATTCATTGATGGGAATGAGCCACTCCGGCCTATTATAGATTATGATTTGCCACGAGAGGTGCACGATGGCATTGAACCTAAGCTTACGCGTAAAGAGATACTAAATACACTCAATCGTGCCTTTAGAGATGTTTGTCTTGAAATATTCCCAAAGTGAGAAAAAAATAGTATTACTGTTGCCAGTAGTACTGATGCGAAAAAAATATCCCTCCACATTTCTACTACTGGCATGAGGCTTAAGAATATCGCTTATGTCGCAGTATTCACTGTACTTGTCCGTAAGAAACTTCCAGCGTCTCTTCAGGGAAATAGTATTATAGATAATATTGCGAATAAACATACATTTTCTTTGCGAATACTTGGTTCGCCAAAGTATAATGAAAAAACAAAGGAGCACGTTCGTGTGAAAAAAGCAATGCATCCCAAAGATGGAACCATTTTTGACTTCATGATTCGCCCGCCAAATGATGAATCAGAAATCGCAGAAAGTCCTCTCTTAATTGTTCTGGGATCAGAAATAGGAAAATGTCCTAGTATAAATAATGTTACCACCGATGCTGAATTCGAACTGGTAGAAGGATTGCTTCAAGAAGCTAGCATCGAAGGGTATAGTCTCTCATACCCATCTGAAAACTTTCCTGACAAATTTCCATTATCACGCGTCTCTCCATCACACTGTCCGATATGTGACCGAGAACATGAAAGTGATAACGCCTATATAATACGAAATAAAAAATTATACAGTTTTTACTGCTACTGAGCAAACCAAGATAGGCAACCTGGGACAAGAAAGCCTTCGAAAAAACTTACTATTAATGAAACCGTCTTGGATCGAGAACAAAAACTTCCAAGTCCTGTAAAACTAGAATGATCCAGAATTTCAAATCCCAATGATCACTTTGTATGGGGTGATCTAATTGACATGTGTGTATCTAGACAAAAATTTTCTCGTAATGAGATTTATGACACAATTCAGGCAACAGTTGCCTGTATTCAAACGACATCAAGATTATGGGTACTCAAAACAGAGGATACGAATGGTGGACTTTATTTTGATATGGCGCCAAAACTAGATCTTGCAAAGTATGAAGTTAACTTAGTTGAGCTAGGAGGAGAGGCAATGAAGTTAATTAATTTAATAGATCGGGCAGTTACCAAAGGTCTAATTCTTTACCGCAATATTAATTTTCTACCATATCCACTAAATACTCCAGCTCATGATTCAAAGTTCTTTAACCTTATCATAGGATTTTTAGCTAAACCGGTAGCAGAGATAAAAAAAAAAATTATGGAACCGATTCTCTGGCATGTAAAGAACGTAATCTGTAGTGGGGATGAAAGACTTAACAAATATATCTGGAACTGGTGGGCATATTTAGTGCAGAAGCCAGAGAAGAAGCCCCGAACTATCTTAGACTAAAATCTACATTACAACAATGTGGGAAAAATATCATCATTGATTTTATTGGTGACAGAGTCTTGGGGTCACACCTCCATTTCGCAACATCGGATTTGGAAAAAATTCTTGGACGCTTTAATGGCACTATTCAAGCTTGAAAGCTTATCGTTATGAATGAAACTGGAATGTTGAGTGGAGAATGGCATAGATTTAATGGGCATTTTAAATCACTCATAACAGAACGAATGGTAGCCATAGAGCGTAAGGGTCTTGAAACTATACGAATAAATGATTATGCTGGGTATATGGTTACAAGTAATCAGGATGCTCCACTCAAAATAGATATAGGAGATTCTCGTATAGTCTGTTTTGATGTCTCAGCACACTGTAGGAATAATACATCTTATTTTGACCGGCTAGAGGAAATTCTAGACCATCCTGATGCGCTAGGAGTAGTCATGTCATACCTTCTCAGCCGTGATTTATCAAATTGGAGTCCTAGAAAAATCCCTGCAACCAAAATGAAAGTAGATATAATGCGTGAACAGCTTCCAAATCCTATCCGATTTTTAATTGACCACATTGCATCTTGGGATGAGGATAGTGTACTTATATTAAGAAAAAAAGTATTATATCAAAAATATCTCGAATGGTGTGGGGATAATGGTGAAAAGCCATTATCTAACAATATTTTCGGTAAGAAGCTATCAGAGAAAAATATTATTGAGTGTAAACAGGGACGAGTAGATAATGGAAAAAGGAAATGGCAATATATTCTTAACTGCTCTAAAATTGTAGCTAAGCTTCGTGAGTCTGGCCTAGGCAATATTGAAGAATTCTCTGACATACCTGAATCTGACATATCACAATCTGACATACCCGAAAATAAGACTACAGACATACCCATATTCAATGTGCCAGAAATTATTCCTCTGAAAATAATCCCATCTCAGCCAGAAAAAAATGTATCTTCATGCATTAATATTTCAAATTCAGATGTAAGTAATCAGGACGAATCGACCCAAGTTCTTTTCAACTATGTGGGAGAAGATACATGTGCTCCAGTCGCCTCAACATCTGGAACAACTGAAACTACTAAGGCTTCTGAACCACCTGAGTCAGTAATCGATGAATCCAAAACTAGTAAGCCACCTGAGCCTATTAAATCTAGTAATAAAGTATTGTCTGCTATACTCCCGCTAGACAACAGTAAGAAGAGCGTCTCAGAAAAAGGGCAATCGAACTTGGTGAGGACCCAGAAATTTTTGTGACTATTACAGAAAAAGACAGGCTCGATTCTATTGCATTTCGTTATAAAATGGAAATGGATGGACGAATGTGTGATTTTGCAAAAGAAAGCAAAGAAGATCCCAGTGAAAATATGGAAATGACAGTATGGGAAAGATTAATAGAAGAAAAAATAATCTGTCGTGATCTTGAGGAATAGGGAGTTACATCTTCATGGCTCGATACCGATGAGGAATGGCAAAAAATATAAGCATACTCCAGGAGAATAGTATGCTTTGATAAAGAGTGAATAAGAAGCCGGTTTATGTTCTTTACAACTAGGTGATATAAAATTCTAAAATATTATTATTTTTACTTTGCTATTTGCTATCTAACATAAGCCAAATTACAAGGTTATAGTTTTTCTACTTATCTAATCTACTTGCATATTTTAAATTAATATAAACCTTTTTCTGGTCAGGATTGTAGGTTATATTATTTTTTTGCTACGCTTCTGCATTACCTCCATATCAAATAGGAGAATATACTGGGTAAATGAAAAAGATACTCGGTATGGCTATAGTGAGCTTTTACCCGACGAAATATTAATATAAATACACCATACCCCGGCCAGGGTATATACTTTAAAAATGAAGGCTTCTGCCAATATTTATATAATAGATTACGCAGAAGCCTTTATTTTTGAAATATATTTTTTCTCACTCCTTGGTAGACAATTCATAGGCCTTTCTGGGTTGAAGGGTCTTGACCCCATACTTTTGTCTCATTCGATAATTGAGTGAATGAAATCTGGCAAAATGTTTAGGACAACATCCCGTAATAGAAACAGTAGGTATTTCACAAACAAGGCAGGGATTTTTTTTCATATTTTTTTCATATAATACCCAGTGCTTTGTACAGCCAGTTGTACGAGTGCAGACTCTCCCGCAAATGGAACCATCTCTCTTGATATGCTGACAAGTAACACGATCCATGTAAGTATTTAGGATATAAAAACCTTTTCACTTTTTATTGCGGATTAATTTCATAATAAAATGTGTATTTAAATTATTCGGTATTAAGTTAAGTCATAAATGACTTTTCATACTTATGCTATGGATATATTAGATCAACCGACAAATAAATCTCGCAAAAAAATCTTTAATCCCAAAACTAATCGCATGTTCATTATAAATGGGTCAGCATATAATAAATTGCTACGTGAAGGCTATATGCATTAGAAAGAGGAAAGTTTCTTGATTCCGCTATTCAATGAAATGCCAATATTGAGAGAGTACCTTTCTTTTATATTTAATGTGATCGCGTATGATCCAGAAAAAGTTTACTTACGTTAATTAATGGAAAAGTAAGTTTGTTACAGATTTTACTCAAAGTATATAATGATAGTGATATAAACTGGTTATTAAAAATCGACTGGAATAGTAAAGAAACGAGGGCTTGGAGAAATAACATCCTCATGAAATTCCTCCATCACCCAAATTTAGCTCTTTCAAAACATAGACCGGGCGCTTTATATGATGCATTTGTCGAGGCAAATGTTTTGGGGCCAGAACATATATTAGCTCAAGCACGAACACTCTACTAAAATGTGATATAAATTCGTATGTAGCTACTGAACTGCCATTCCAAGGTTATATTTTTTCGCATATCATAACTACATATAAAATTCAAATCAATGTAAATATCCTTTTGGCTAGAGTGAGCGACCCTATAGAGACCTGTGTATTTTTTCCCTTTCTTAGCACTCTGTTAGTCTTCACCGATCATGAGCAGGGGTTCACATATAGTGGAATATTTTTTGAATTGAACTTTTTTCCTAGAATATATAATCTGAAAACTACAGATTAATCCAACACTCACTCTATATTTTACTTACTACATCATGTCTGCCATTACAACCAAATTCGTCACAGACCACAAACTCACCAATGAGACAAGTCTCGAAAAGCTTAGCCAATATGCGCCAGAAATACTTGAGCTCTTAACAACTGGCACACCACTAGTAGATAAAAAGAAAAGGTGCCAGGCCTGTAATCGCCTTCAAAAAGGGTATGAATTTAGCAAAGAACAAGCATTTGCATTAATTCCTCATGAGAGAATTGGAAGAAGTAAAAGCCAAGTAATCCCCAAAGAAGGAGGGGATGTGAATATATGCTTAGTATCCGATACCACCCTAGAAGAAGAGACCATTAAAGAAACAGCCCAGCGTATTATACGAGGTAACCTTAGTGAAAGAGATGTAAAAGCGATATCTAGAGCCTTAGTCGAAACATCCTCTGATCATGTCGTCGCTTTATCCCATCTCTCAAGGCTTCGAAGAGAATTGCAAACCCTCAATGCTTCAGAAAAAATAATTTCTGCCACATTGAATCCGGAGATAACCAGATCATCCAATAAAATCCAAAAGGAGTATTGTGAGAAACACAAAAATGAAGGGATTGATTTCCCAGATCACTTCTCATTAGAATCAGTTAAGAAAAGGCTAGATCTCTACGATGTGTCAAATACACCCGATAAACAGGCCTTAGCTGATGTAATAATCATGCTCTGTATTCGCCCGCTGAAATTAAAAACTTGTGCATAACTAATGGAAGTGTAAGGGGAGTAACAAAAATCAGGTGATTTTTTAGGGGGGGGGTAAAAAAAGTTGAAATTATATATAAGAACCTGACTATTTATATATTGAGGAAGAGGGAGAGGGGGTAGGCCTCTGATAAAAAATAATCAGGTGATTAATAACACTGCCCTAACTGGATACACAAAAAACTGAGGTCAGCAGGATACTCCTCGGGTGTTTAGATCACTAGAAAAGAATGAGGAACAGGCGAGACAATTGCTTTTATGGATTCAGGAAGCAATCGTTTCTGGACAGTTAAGGGATCCAGGAAAGCTTCGATCTACGTACTTAAGTACATTTCTGAAAAAAGATGAATTTATTCCCAAACCTTATAAGCCACTACTTCCTAGCTCTTTGCGCAAACTAGGATCAGTATTTGCTTCCGTAGTGCATAGTGCAAAGAATTTATCAGAGGCCAATACTTTCGCCAGTGAAGCATTAAGGCACAGTTCCGACAATCATGCTTCTCCATCTGATAGATATACTATAGTTAATTTTAAAAGGAGGGGACAACCTTATGATCAAGCAAAGGCATTCAAGCTCTTTGATGAAAGCTGATCACATAGAAGGTTAGATATCAATTATTAATTTTATTTTTTCGTTTGAAACAATATATATTTCATATATAAAATGACCGGAATAGAAATAACTGATCAAAAGCATCCATCTGATATTGCACAGTCTATGAGGGACCAGATTATCAGATGTACAGAGAAAATAGCCCGGATATCTGGATTAGATGAGCAAAATTCGAAAGTGTATAGTGTGCTTTCTAGAGAAATTAGAGTATTAGATAAAAAACTAGATGATTATCATTCCGAATATAACAGCTTAAGAAAAACGGTAAAAAGATTAGAAAGTGATGTGGGAACCCAAAAAAATGAATTAGAAGATCTGGATGAATGTGTAGATAGAGAGACTGTGGTTGACTTAATACATGAAATAGTTCCCACGCTCATTAATGAAAAAGGTAAGAGTTCCTCCGATTCATCTGATTCATCCGAAGAATCTGATTCGGTTGAGACGGTAAGAGAGCGAAAGGCAGTTTCTTATAAGCAACAAAGAAGGGCGCGACCAAAAGAGGTCAAGAAAGCAAAACCTAGAAGGAATTTAATTTAATTAGTCTTTATTTAACTAGTTCGAAGCAGTAATTAGTAACGTGCTATTCCAAGTTTTTTTTCTTATAAATTAGGAAATAAAAAATCTATAAAGTGTATACTCCTTTTCTTCGCTAATTATTCACTAGATCGATTGGTTAGGAACTGTGATTATCGGTTCAGAAGAATTTTTGCTGGTATTGTACTCCTGTGTGACAAAAAAATATAAATTAGTTAACTTGTTCTAAACATGGGCAATGATTGGTGCTAGCTGAATTTTTTACGAAAACTTCATGCAATTGTTGAGAAGTAAGATTTGGAATTAGCGGAAGTCCCTCTCCAGTAAACCTAATTTTCTTTACCCCTATTTCGCTATATTTCTCTAATACTACACCTGGATTATCTTCTAGGGGACCATGAAATTCCTCAAACTTTCGGAGATATGCTCTTGCATTTTCATCAGCTTCTTCTGCCCTTTCTTGATTAAAATATCCAATAATACCAAGTTCTTCCTGAATTGCTATTATATTCTCTTCTAAACATAAAAGCAAATTATGTATTTCTATAACTGTAGAAGCTTCAGGAGCTTTATTGCTTCGAATTGCTTCTTCTAAAATAGGATTATCAATGATGCCAAGTCCCTTTTGTATCGATGTTATATCCTCCACCAAATCTAACAACAACTTATATAAATCAGCAAGGGTTTTTGCCTTCTTGCTTTGACGCATTGCTGTTTGATTTGCATTGCTACTAATATCAAGTTTTTTCTAAATAGCTATTATATCTTTCTTCTTATATAATAGCACTTCATACAATGGATCAAATGGTTTACTTCGATCAGAAATAATATTAGCATTACTTGACATGATTGTTATAATAAAGTAATATATTTAATGTGAAAATTTTCTAGTCTTACCAAGGATGAGTTCTGACGACTAAAATTGTATAAATAAGACGCATGTTTGGGTCATTGATAGAAATCTGGCATGGGATAACCTAATTAACTAGCAGTTGGTCATGTAGAATATTTGAGCCAGCTTTTGAAAGATATATTTTTATATTAATATTTTTTTTCTTATTAATTGGCGGTGTCGAAGTGAAATAAAAATCCCACCTTCTCATAATTAAATCACTCGAAGCCAGATATATCGGTAATCCGGATATATCGGTAACCCAGATCTTTTTTCGAGCTTGCGAGAAAAAAAGGGTGTATACTTTCACTAGATCGATTGGTCATTGGTTCATACTTATTAAATAAAAAGCCTTTGTTAATAAAATCCATGCATTTAACATGCCTAATATTTTTGAGGAATGGACAAATAATCATGCCCGATCCATGTTAACTGAATATGGGTTAAACTATATTAGTAATTTTAAAACACCAGAAGCATGGTTACGATTTGCAAAGTATTATCCACCCATATATATATTCGTAGACGTTTGTTAATACCAGGATATGATATTTTTAGTAAAGATTATTGGAAAAACTTTGTATTCCGTATTAAAAATAATTTAACCAGAAATGAATATATAGCCAATAACTCTAAATTTAGAGAGTTTAAAATCCAAATAGCATATTTTAAAACTTTGTATATAAAAAATCGATTAGCTATTATCATCCAGCAGCATATTGTTTATGGGAAAAACGAATAAATTCAGCTATGATAATCCAGCAAGCAGTGAAGAAATGGCTTTATCAACCAGGTGGACCATTAATGGAATGTGCTCAAGATCAGTTTTATCAAAATGCTAATAAACTTGAAAATTCGAGGTAACTCAAAAGACTTTTGCTAAGCTACATATACCGCTAGTGCCTTATTTTTTTATTATACTGTGATGAAAAATATTCCCATTGGGGCATTAAAACTTCGGATGCATTCTATTCCACATTAGGGAAGGCTCAAACTGCATATCAACTTTGATGAAAGCGAGAAGTATAAAAGCATACCCACTGATTCATAGTCATTGGAACAGATTAGCCTGATTGATTTTCTAAAACACTCTTGGACTCACCATGAATGTGAGAAAATGATGTAAAGCATAAATATGTGTAATTCAACGCTAACAATAGACAATAATTTTGTGATTTCATATAAAAAAATTTACTTGAGCGGGTCACTATTTAAGATTCCTACTGTTATTATTCGAAATCAACTGGCTCCGAAACGGGGATGAATTATCTAGTTCCGAATCAGAGAATGAAGATGCCTATAGTAATAATTACCTCCTCCAATTATTACAGAAGAACTTGCAAATCATTTAGGATAATACTGTGATCAGTCAATAGTCCTCAAGGTTTGGTGATCAACCATTGCATCGACCCAGAGTGGTAGATATCATGTGCAGTAATACGACACTAGTTTATGTGAATTATATCCGCAGATATGCCACAGACGAGGGCATGTGATTTAACTGCGTCCTGTATTATGTAGCGGGTTATGTATTTTTGCAAATCTATAGGGAATAGATCAATGAATTATTAATCCGTCAACTTTTTTCCGGAAAGTTCTGGAATAGTACACATATTACAAATCTTTTTAAATTAGCATTACGCAAGTCAATCTGATGTCTTTGGTGTTAGAATGGGACGAGAATAGAAATTACGCTAGCGATTTACAGATCTGATTTCACGAAATGTAACGGGCACTATAGCATCATCCATTCTACATAATAAAATTCCATTACGGATTATTGGTAGATTTGTATGGGGTATGAATTGGGGTTAAAAATGATATAGTTACGCAAAAAAACACGTGCAATCTTCCAGATCTTGTATGATCTTAGCAATAAATAGTATATTTCTCGGTGATAACTTCAACTTTATTACTGCATATTAATTTGATATAAAACCCTAACTGGTAATCGTCAGATTTTCTTTAAAGCACTATTAAATGTGCCTCAAATTCAGAGAGAGATATTTGTTATTATTGGACGGGACCCAGGCCGTTATAATTGTTTTATGTAGGAAAATGTAATTATGAAAAATGTAATTATGCCGAATATACATAATAAAGCAACATAATTGTTATTATATTGGGTTAAATTCTCATTTTCATGTGTAGTAGAAATAAAGTATAAAATAACCCCTTTTCCTAGTGCATTTATACAAGAGAATCGCATATTATAAAAAAAAATCAATTATTAGTATCTAAAAAACTCTAATTTGATCCGGCAATAAAGCTCAAATATAAAAATACTACGCACCGCTCTATCTGTATCATGTCCAGTTTAATATTGTTCAACTCTTCGGGAAGCATGCAGTTTTAGTCTTAACCGCTGTTTTTTTGTTTGTTTGTCCACTGATATTCATGGGGATCGTTACCATGTGGATGCTTCTCAAACAAAAAATTTCCGATGAACTCTCCACATGTGTCACCAAAATTAAGCATGAAATCGCAGATGATCTCTTTGCACATGGTACTAAGATCGCCAATGAACTCAACGCAAAAAATAATACAACTATTACTGCGAAAATCGAAAGTAATGTCTATAAAAAACTTACCGCAGAAATTAATACTAAAATTTCCAATGAGCTTTTCACGCGCCTTTCTGAAATTAATACCGAACTTAATGATAAACTTACTGCCGAAATCAAAAAAATCAATTCACGTCATGCTGGCTACGCCTCTGAGGCACAGAAACTTTTCAATAACATGGCCACAAGAATTAATAATATTGAGGAAGCATGCTATAATAATTTTGCCTTGGTTAATGCTTCTATTGAAGCTCTCCAAAATGGATTAATTCAACATTACGCAATTACCAGAAGAAATCAGCCAATCGAAGCCGACCAACAAAGTGTATCTAATCATTCTGAAGCATCAAATCGATCTCATATAAGCTCATCCGGAAGCTCATCCGGAAGTTCATCTGGCTCGGGCCAATTAACATTCACGGGTATTAGCCTTACTGTCTGGAACCAATCTAAGCAAATTTTTGATCGAATTAAAACTGAAAAAAATTTTACCTTAGAAAAGATGTGTTTAACGGTAGCAATAGAAATTTGTGAACTTGAAGGGAATATTAAAAAGACAACTGTACAAGGGTTTTATAAAAGAAATATAAAGAAAAAGATGGCTATGTTAGCACACTAGACCAGATTGGTTTGTGGGTAGATAGTAAAAATAATGATAGCTTAGCTGATAATACGGAGTAGCCGGAAGGAACTCTCATTTTATGGGTTAGGGATCGAGTGATTCCTCCCTTTAAACTCGCTATTCCAATAATTATTTTCTACTTAACCGGTCTATAAAAATAATAAAGCTATAATTGTGATTTGATTTTTAAATGTGTTCGTTTAAGAATTTTATTTTATATTATTTTTTCTGTTAATAGTAATGAAAAATCAGAAAAAAAACCAAACAAAATTACTTCGAAAAGTGGCATATATTTAGAGGTTGGAAGTATGGGTGGAAGCCCTCACCTTGTTTTATTTTTTTTTATCTCATTGCTAGTCTCAAGAATTCTTCCTATAAATTCGAAATCATTTCATCTTGATGAAATTCTCTTGTGGGAAATAATCTATTACATAGTCTGTGTGAGTGGGAGTAATATAGATAGACTAAAATTCTGTAGATATAAATGGTGTCAGAATTCTAGTGTAGAGAAAGATTATGGAGGTAAGAATTTTATAGTTAGTAATCGATGTAGAAATAAATTATCTGTAGAAATTGTTCCGAGAGCAAAGAAATAACTTGATGCAGGGACTCGCATTAAATGGCCTAGGATCTGCGTATCCCTCCCTCTTTGATAGCATTATACATTCATTCGCTTCTCTAGCATTTTTTAATAAAATTTCGCAATACATTAAATAAATGCCAATATTTTCATTGTTTGCCATGTTTTTATTTTTTGTACGTCAGAAAAATTAATCAGGAAAAAGCTGTAGACTAAGAGTCCAGCTTTTGCTAAGCTGTAGACTAAGAGTTCAGCTTGCGCTAATGTTACATTGCTATAAGAGCATCCTTGTTAGACTAAGAGTCCCAACAGTTTGCCGAACTAAGAGTTCATAACTGGAGACTAAGAGTCCTAGCTTGCGCTGTTGTTCAGATGTGACGTTAGGTAGGTACTGTAAGTTGTCAGGCAACAATCCAGTAAATGCAATAAATTGTAAATTATTTGAAACACACTCTTGCACAAAAGTATTGTTCTTGAGGTTGTTACAACACATGACTTTGAAAGATCATTGTGGTTTAGAACCAACTTTTTGCGTAATCCAAGCAATCTGATTATCAAAACTAATTTTTCAACTCTCACATTCAAGAATGACTCATCCAATGGCCCCCTTCATGGCTTTTTATCATGCTAACAAGATCGAAGACTGGACATGTAATAACCTGGTGGGATATTATCGTGACAAAACGGAGAAAAGAGATTGGAAGAAGGTATTAGATTGGATCAAAAAAGATCTCATTAGGGTGACAAGGTCCGACTCTGAGTTCGACACGATACGTAGAGGGAAAGCACAGGAAATCCTGGACAACTGGAAGGTAACTTATTGGATTTGACTAATTGAGAGCTAGTCTTTTACTCGATATACATACATTTATTTCGAAATGTTTCTCGCAAATATAATAATTTAAAATTTTTTTTTCAAGGATTGGACTGCATCTCACAATAACCTTATAAGAAAGGATTGCGCTCATGTGAATATGCGGGTAGGCTTCTTCTAGTCTGAAAATCTATGATAAAGGATAAATTAATAATTTTGTCAATTAGGTAAGGACTATAAGTACTATAAGTCAACTAAACAATCTGACTGGAGATTCAACACAAAATTTCGACAATTGTCGTATCACTTTGGGAAAACGAGACAGAGAAGAAACGGAAAGAGCCTCGCCTCGATTAAAAAAGGTGAGGATATTGCAATCTATGAAATGCAATATCATAATTTATTTATGAACATTGATTTTCAAATTTCAGGCATTTTCTAGTGGAAGCTCAATGGAAGGACCAGATATTCGGAACGTCTCGCATATTCGTTCTGAGCAGAACGAACAAGATCAATGACCTCGAACCCCCGAACATAGAATTTATTCATCAGGCGCATCTGACGCTTCCATGCCTTAATGTGTAAATGTAGTTTTTTTTCAAATGACTTTGTGAACTTTATTTATGTAAATAAGAACAAGAGTGATAATGATGAGTCACAAGAACTTTGTGATTCAGATAGTGACCCCATGTCAGATTATAAATTACATGACGAATTATCTGAGGTAATTAACCTTTGCTTTATTTTGCATAATCAATGTATTCACTTTTATCCAATTTTTAGGAATTGAAGGGTTTGGATGCCATTGAATTGACAATTCGGGATACTTTACTCGAAATTCTCCATCAGAACCAATCAAAGGATTTAAAATCGGGAAAAACACTGATGAACTCGACTTTCTTAAATGGGATAATAGATGTTTCGGATGCTAATTTGAAGAAAACGACTCGATCAATATTAAATAAATTGAACGAAGAACAGCAGTGGTTTGATCGGGTTCTCAATAAACAAACATGGGTTTTAACTTCAGAGTTCATCGACTATTGCAATCAGTTCACGGACGACGTATGTAATCGTGTACAATTCCCTACTTTGGTACACAAGTTCTTCGTCGCAGGGCATTTTGATCCCTTTGTTCATGAAGGGCACGACATTGCACAGGACATTATGAAACACTTGTAAGTATTTTCGCTTATGAAATTACAATTGCATTCTTCGGATGATTACTGACATCAATAATACATTAACAATAAAATAGTTCAGTGCGGTTAGAAGCTCCATGCAATATAAATTCAAAATCGTCGAAACTGGAAAGAACCTACGCGATCGACACGATTATATATGTTATGAATAGAATTTTCCGTATGCATTTTGATGTTCTCGATGAAAACTGGTAAGTACCGATTGTAAGTTCCTACTAATTTGAGTTATATTGTTAATCTATTCTTTTTTTATCATTATTAATTTAGGATAGAAACACTTACTAGTGATACAAAGTCCTATAAGATCGATGGGGTTTTGAAGGTTTTTCAAACGAAAAAGTTTCAAAGACAATCATAATTATGGAGTTTTCATACGGTCAATACGCTTCAGAAGACAAGGATACTGATGATCAAGTGAAACTGAGTCGCAATGCAAAAAGAATTTTAAACAAATTACTTGATAAAGTCCCATGTGAGAAAGCACGAGTTTATACTATTCAAAGTGTTAGTAAGTGTCATTATAAATTATTTGTTAATAAAAAGATTCTTGGTTACCTACTTAATCTTTTTTTGTATAAGATAGAAATATTAGTATAAAATTTATGGTACGGCCTTTGCCTTCGATCTATTTGTATGAAGAGTTTGTTAGCATCAAAATACCTACGACTTTTGATGATATGGAGGAATTCGCCAAAAGTATGCCAACCCTTATGGATTTTTAGGTAACGGATGATGATAAACATTTATAGATGCTTCTTGCATGGAATTGATAGTACTTTGTTTTTACTATCATAGGCTGATGTCTTGCGGACTGTTAAGGGGAGTAACAAAAATCAGTTGATTTTTTAGGGGGGGAGGGGGGTAAAAAAAGTTGAAATTATATATAAGAACCTGACTATTTATATATTGGGGAAGAGGGAGGGGGGTAGGCCTCTGATAAAAAATAATCAGGTGATTAATGACACTGCCCTAAGCTGATAAATAAGAAACCAATTGAAGATCAAAAGGTGTATAAATCCGAAGTTAAAAACACGCCACAAAAAGACTGAGAAAAAAGAAAGCCACTAATAATACCTTACCGTCATATCCTGGATCACCTTGTCCTGGATCACCAGATGAAGATTTAATTTGATTTATTTGCATGTGTGGAAATTTATCATCAATGTCCAGGAATATAAAAATATGTTAGCATTTAGCTGTTATCTGTAGTACCAATAAAGTTTTACCCACATCGGGCTTGTACTTTTTAACATGTATATCGGAAAAATAATAATACATGTAATAAATATATGATTGTGTTACTTCTCTATGATGTTCTGATTAAAAATTTTTCTTGGCGTCTGTGTGACAAATCGTCACGCACACGTGACTTTTATCTTCATGATGAATTGAATATATCCTTATCTTAAATAAAAACAATGCAACCCACAATAGAATCATTAAGAGAATTAAATTCTAGGCTTGTCCTAAAAATTGATGAATTAAGAAAGAAGTTTACAGAGAATGAAGCTGAGAATACTGAGCTTAAAGGGGAGATAACTGTATTCTTGGCTAAGGAAGCGGAACTCATGGTCAGAATAATAGAATTAGAACAATTTGCAAAAGAAAGTGCAGAGAATTCAAAATTAAGAGATTCTGAACTTAATGAGCTTAGATCCAGAGTTTCGAAATTGAAACAAAAGCAGTTGAAAAACAATATTGTACACAGATTAAAAGATGGTGATAATTCTTCTGAGAATGTTAATGTACCTGACCCTGCTATAAATCAATGTATCGATACTAATGCCAAATTATTAGAAGATAAAGAGATGATCGATTTTTTAGATGGGAAAAACAAGGAAAAGGTTGGTAATGAGATAAGACAACGTAATAAGGAAAGGAAGCTTCTGCATAAATCAGGAAAAACAAATTCCAAAACTTGTCTTCGGATAACTATAACATTTTTTCAGATATATCTTGCAATACCGAAATAACTAATGAACAGGATTCGCTTTCTGTGCCCCATATTATTTCAACCAATGATTTGCGTAAACTGAAAAAGGAAGAAGTTTTAATACAGGAAATATCTTCTGAAAAAAATTATACAAATGAAAATTTATCTTCAGACCGGGAAAAGAAGCTTAGATTCGAAGATTTATTTTCGAATAATAATTCATTGGAAACGAATCCAAAGGATTCAACTGAAGTAAGTAAAAAAGAAACAAAGTCTCGGAACTACGACTCATCAAATCTGAACATTCCAGAAATAAGTTCTGAGGCCAAATCACCTACTAATCTATTGTCTAATCAGAAAATTCCTTATAACCAAAAAGTAGAACGAGGTTTAAGACTTGTGCTATTTATTTGCACCAAAGATAATAACCATAAGATTAATAAAGTATTTGATATTCAGGTTCCTGAATTCTCTTTAGAAGCGATTTTAACAGGATCTAGTAAACTTACATCACAAAATATAGTTGATCTATTTAAGGTAGCAATGAAGGTTCAACAAAAGGAAAGTCTGTGCTGGTATTGTTATTATAAGATATACGAAAATCGAATTAGTGATGTTAAGTTTGCGAATAATATTGATGACCAATCGGCAAGAACGATAGTATATAATGAAATCAAATTGCTATTACTGATGTAAACTTGCGTAAAATAACTTTCAGAGCAAAAAAAAGTATATATATTCTATGAAGGAATAGGAATTGATAAAATTAGTCAAATAACTTATAGCGCAAGTGCTATTTCGAGTCTAAAAGATATTCAAATTCAAAACCTCATAAACGATTTCTCCAAGTCATCGACAGATATGATCTGTGTGACAAATTGTCACATGCACGTGACTGAACCATCTAGCTCAAAAGACGTATCAAATATTAAGGCAAGTATACCTACTGAATCATCTCATACCTCTAATTCGGAAGATATGATAAGTGAGAATAACAAATCTTTACCAGAAACTAAGGTAAATACTCCAGCCAATCCAACTAGGACCCCGAACAATATATATAGAGGTTACATTGAAATTTTGGCTAAAAAGGTTACTTTTTTACAAAAATGTTACATTTGAAAAGTGGATATTGGTCAAAAGGTTATATTTAAAAGTGGATAAAAGCTTTTAATGTTATATTATTAAAAGTGGATAAAATTAATAAGTTTTAAATAGGTTGTATTTAAAATTTGGATAAAGAAAAAATTTTTTAAAAAAACTTTTTTTTGAAAAAAATTTTTTTTTAAAAAAAATTTTTTTTTTAAAAAAAATTTTTTTTTGAAAAATTTTTTTTTAAGAAATAATTTTTTTTGGATAAACTTTTTTTTTGAGATAAATTTTTTTTCGAGAAAAATTTTTTTTTGAGAACTTTTTTTGAGAAAAATTTTTTTTAAGAAAAATTTTTTTTTAAGAAAAATTTATTTCTTAAAAAATTTTTTTTTAAGAAAAATTTTTTTTTAAAAAAAATTTTTTTGAGAAAAAAATTTTTTTCGAAAAAATTTTTTAAAAAAAAGTATTGTTATATTTAATATTTGGTTAAAATTTATTAAATATTAAAGCTTATATATAAAATATGATTAATTAGCTCTAATAAAAAGTGGATAAAAATTTTAAAAAGTTTATATTAAAGCTAATGTAACCTCTATATGTATTGTTCGGGGTCCTGTCCGACTTATGACCGAGCATATTTTCACAACAAGACATTAGATGAGTATCCTAATTTATATAGAGAATTTAGTAGTAAAAATTTCGATTATTATGGCATTACTGACGAGACATTATGCGGGGTCTCGAGAGAGACTATCTGCCCATTATGCAAATTAGGTCATGATGATGAAGAAATAGAAGGTAGGTATAAAGCCGGATCTTACTTTATTAAATGCGAACAGCGTGAAATTGAGATAGTTGCATAGTTTCATAATTTTATAGCCTATTTTTCGTTTTTTCTCATGCTCGGCTCGAAAAAACAAAAAAAGTAGAAATGACTAGATATATTTTATTTTTTTCAAATTATCTTTTTTTCGAATGAAATGAGAAAAAAAGGATGCTAGCTATTACCTAATTTAAATTGTTTGCAGTTATATAAAAAAAAAAATAACCGAGTCTGATAAAATATTGACCCCCGAATATCTGGGCTACCAGGCATTTTGACGGATAAGATTCAGTCAAACTTATATAAAAAATATAAAAAAGAAACTGGACATGAGCCGTGGCAATTATCAAAAGCTGTGATAGTGTCGGCAAAACCTCAAGCCCCCGATTTCAAGCCTATCACTTTTGAAGCCAGACCTGATCCAGAATTAATTATCAAATCCGTCTTAGAGCACTTCCCATACCTGAAATTCCGAAATAGTTTTAGGGTAATTGATAATTATAGTTTTGCATCACCTTAGCCGTGGAGCGCACTGTGCTCTATTTGCAATGGAAAACATGGGAATTATGGATTACATGGCGAATAGTACCGCGAAAATGGGAATCAGCTCCCTTATGATCCCGAATTAGCGAAGTTGTATTCCCGAGATAAGTTGGAATATTGTCTTATCTGCAACACTTCAAGTAATAAACACAAGTTCATGATCGTAGCATAATTCATAAATCCTATCATTATCATATATTGTATTTATTTTTTTCATCGCTCATTAATAAAGTACCAAAGTCAGTTAAAAGTATGACGTGCTATGAATGGACTTTATTTCATAAACATCACGTAAAAATAAAAAATGGCGGGGGCACGAAACCCCTCTCTTTATTTCATAAAGATTATTGCCAGAACGACAATATACAAATAAAAAAAATATTTTATAATATTTTTTTTTAATTTTCTTCTAGCACTACGACGATGTGGATATCATTTTGATCAGGATTTCTACTAAAATAGTCATAGATCCTATGATTTGGATCCATATTTGTAAGGTAGTCCCCAGCAGTAGAAAAATACCTACGAAGCTAATAACGATTATTTCTTAATCCAGGTGGTAAGCTGGCTTGAATCTGAGTTATTATTGTGCGAACATGGTTTCCATTAAAAACATTAATTCTGTAAAAGTAATATGGTCTGTCCAAGACAAGACAATTAAGATTGATGTTAATACGGTCGTTATCACCCATTTTTCAGTCCTAAAGAGAAAAATCATAGTAAGTAAAAATTCGTCTTCATAGTCTCCGTTAAATGAAATAGCAAATTACTTTAAAAATAAATTACGGACAAGTGCACCAAGTAAAAATATATATGAGCAAAAAATAACGTTATTGCTAACTTATCTTATGGGCGGGGAACTTGCTTATTTTATACTCCACATTCGTTAGGTCTGAGAACCCACTAGAAAGAAAATACACAATTAGTAATTATATCACCCAAATCCAACGGCAGTTTTTTCTCCATAAAGCAACTCTGCTCAGCCATAAGTTCCAAACACTGAACCTATTTTGTTATTTTTTCTGGTAAAATTAACCCCTATAGATTTGACAATCTCTCCTGCGAAGTGAAAAAGTTAACGATCTCAACAATCTCGGAGATAGCGGAGATTCGAAGTCCCCATAACATATGAATTTTGATAAAAATACAAATAAAGAACGTTATACTCATTGCCCTTATAGCCCTTTTAAGTCTCATTCTTATTGCGGGATCGTATAGGGGTCTAGACATTATTCAATATTCGTTAATAATAAAAATCGCACCGTGAGAAATGATTCTGCAGAAGAGTGACACCGCATAAAATTTAATGCAGGACATTAATTATTAAAGCCGGTCAAATTTTTATCGCACACTCGAACTGATAAACCTGAATCGCTATCGTTATAAAAATATTAGTTAACTATTATTAACTATTAGTTAACTATACTCCGACAGCCTCTGGAGGCCGTCAGGGAGACAAAATTTATGCGATAAGAATTTGTGTGGACCCGTGGGACCGTTAAGTCATATGATAGCATGACAGAATAAATTTGAAATGATCTAACACCTGCGAAATCAAATTACCGCTACGTAGTTGTGTTAAAATAGCACATACGTATGTTTACTGAATACGTATTATTATAGTAAAATATAGATTCTAGATAACTGCTGTTGACTTTTTCATAATAAACATATATAAAATTGTCTAAGCCACTGTCGAAGTGCTGTCGAAGTGCTGTTGAAAAATAGTAATAAAAAATAATTTATTTTCGTGTTATTTCAGCCTCAACAAAAAACATGTATATGGACCCGTGGGGCCCATGCGATAATACTTTATTTTTCCGGAACAAATATATGAATTCTCGTGTACCCGATTCATTTTAGCATGGATCGGTGCCGAGATAAGTATCATGATTTGACGGCCATGAGCTTCTATCAACGATAAAAATTAGATTACCGTTATGTGGTTGTGTTAAACTAACGCACATTTATGTTTACAGGTATTTATGTATTCACAGGGTAAAAAAATAGAATACTAGATGTTTGATTTGTTATTATTATAATGCATAAATAAAGAAGTGCATAATGGTTATTCTATATTTGTAAATTGGGCTTAAATAAGCATATAAAATTTCGAGGTAGGAACGTCCTGAGTATGCCCTGAGTTTGTAGATTGTTACACAAAGGATTCAATTAATTGAAAATTTTTTTTATACGTTTTACAATACTTTTTTCGGAATCTCAGGTAGATTATCTTTTCTGTGAAACGAATTAAGTCTACTAAGCAAACTTGAGCTTTTTGTGCCATACTAAACTAATATCAGTTGAATCACTCTGAATCATTCGACCTTCATATTAGATTTGCCCAGTAAAAAAATGACTGACTCTAAGTGTTGTATGAATTGTGGAACCACTGGGCCAACTACATTCTGCTCTTTGAAAGACAAAAAGTGGGAGGAAGCGGAAAATAATAGTTTAACCAAGGTAACGTGAACAAAAGGTAGTAAATTATGCCATGTTTGTTATATGAATTTTGTAGCAAATCCATTACGAAGAGGAACCAAGCGAGCAAAAGTTTCAGCTGAAGAAGTTGAAATTACAACTAGAGAAGAAGTAGAAATTATAGCTATAGAAGAAGAAGTAGAAGTTACAAGTAAAGATGTAGGAACTACAATGGAAGGTATAGAGGTAGGGTGCAGAATGGGCCAGGCTAAACCCGGAAATTAGCGGGCCGGGCTGGGCTCGGACCTAGTTTTAGGCTCACATTTTTATAAAGCAGGCCAGGCTCGGGTCGGGCCTAAAAAATATTGGGCTGGTCTCGGGCCTCTGTAATATACCCGATTAGACCCGTTTAGGCCCGGTAAAACCTAGAGGTAGATTACGTATATACGCATATATATACTATAGGTATTTTCAAATATGCTTTTGCTTTTTGCTTTTTTTTTCAACAAAAGCCGAACTCGGGTTTTGTTGAAAAAAAAAGCAAAAAGCAAAAGTATAATTGAAAATACCTTATATTGTAGTTATAATGTAGGGGTAAGAAATTTAATTCTTGTGCACTAACCGATACGGTGCAAGAATAAAAACCTCAATTTTACCTTATTCTTTACAGAAGTAGATATTGATTTAAATTGTGTTACTTGATTATCTTTTTTTTAAGGAATAAGATTTTAATTTTTGTCCTGAAATAATTGTGATTTTTAGACTTGCACCATACGTACATATGTACGTAAACTTCACTAGGTAGGAAAACATACACTTAGTAAGAAATCAAAAAGCCAGACAAGTAAGTCTGGTGAACGGATATAGATTAGAAGAACATTTCGAATATATTATTATCCATGCTATTAGTTTCAATACTATACTATCGGCTCTTAAAAAAAGGTTTTAATACGATTTCCGATGGCATCTTCTGCCGTCAGAGTCAAAAATCTATATGAAATATGGGCCGGACTGGGCTAGGGCCAAATTTAAAATAAAGCCCGGCCCAGTTTGCTTAGCGGGCTTTTTTGTCGGGCTTGAGCCCGATTTATAACAAGGCCTGGCCTGGTTTGTTTAATGGGCTTTTTGTCGGGCTTGGGCTTGAAATCGGGCCTAAAAAAATTTTTCAGGCTCTGTTTCAGGTCTTAGAAAGCCTGACCCAACCCGGCCCATTTCGCACTCTATATGGAGGAGGTGAGTATGATTGACCTCGTCAGGACTATTGAGGCTATGACAAGAATTTTCTACGAAAGAAAACACTTAAAGAAAGAAGGTCCTATTTATTCGTATGACGAACTGCAGGAGGTATTTCAAACAAATAAGTGTTTAGAAAATTTTCTTGATCAACTTTATTTAGTAGCTAGGCCACTTGAACGTAATGAGCAAACTATGAATCGTATGAAAAAATTAATAGTTCATATCTGTTATCTTCTTGCATCATTAAATAATACTAAAATTAATTCATTTAAGTTCGGCGTAGCGTTTTATTTAGATTCTGTAGGTACGAGTAATGAGGGGTTAGATACGATGGCGAGTCTTGGTGTAACTACAACATCAAGAGCAGTAGATATAAGAAAAAAAAAAGCTTTAGATGCTCACGAGGAATATGTTGAAAATGCTCTTTCAAAATTTTCTGGTAATGCATTCGTTCTGAATGTTGCTGATTACCACAATATTCATGTTCCTTAGCAGTCTGACTCTACCAGTACGTCTCGTCCAGCACACATGGCAACTATTATAGCAAATCTGTGCCTCATGCTGGCGATACCATGTAATGGAGCATTCAACCCAAAATTCATCGATGATGAATTGATAATTAAACATCTTGATGAACGGTTCATCATAAACCTTGGTATTCCTTATCATGAACGTGTGCGGGGCTGCATAGGTGAGTGTTCTGATGATGAGCTTATGGTGAGACTAACTTTGCATATTTACAATGACAGGTTAGTAGAAAAAAGGGTGATCGACATATACAGAATGTTATTCTCTTTGATTTCGTCGAAGGCAGTCTAAAAAGTGTAGAGGATTATATGAAAGCTCTCCGAATTGTGCATAATCAAGAATTAATGCAGGAGTATCTTTCCAACTATGTAATTCCCGTTGTTGCAGATTGGCCTGGTCAATTCTTTATTCGTAAAGCTATTATACATCAGCTTCTTCTCAACAACCAAATCATTCTTCCGTTCGTTACGTCATTTATTCCTATAATGGGACCTCTCCACGTGTCTTTAAATAGTCGTGAACTTGTTTTTTTAAAAAATTCGTTTCTATTTAATGATATTTATAAAGGTATTTTTGGAAAAAAGAAAAAGCTTGGTAATAAGCCACGACCATGGCGAATTGACTTAATTCTTTATCTTATGCGTATGGCGTGGCTTGATTTCTGATGTTGTTTACTCAAAATTCGGTCATACTTGTAAGAATATCGAGTTTTTATATTTAACCAATCTTTTGAGAAATTTAATTCCTTTAGTACTCGACGTTTATGCAGTGCATCATCGAGAAGGAAGCTGACAAGCCTATGAAGAAGCGTGTATACATTGCTGGAGTGATCTCTTTCTTCGATTTGATCGAAGAAACTACAAACGTGCACCTTTATTATTTTTTTCTGATCTTTTTTTTTTGGAGAGATTCTAACCATCCAATAATGGATATAGTTACTAACCATCTTGCAATTTTAAGTGATTGTCCAGTAGAAACCGTTTACAGTATAATTTGACAGCGTACGGCTAAGTTTTTTGCGGCAGATCAATTGCAAAAAGAAGCACGTTTTACATTTCAGAATCGAGATGATAACGCTTTCCGCTAATATTTTGTTAATTCCATGAAATATCCGTATAAACCAAAGCAATTGTATATGCTATCTCGAAAGTGTGCTGTGGTGCTTTTGGAAATGTTCAAGAAGATGTATCAAGCACGTCATCTGTATCCTTCGATTGATAGTTCATCTGACGATGATATTTACACATACACGTTGCCTTCTTTAGGTTATGTTATTACTGATCGCCATCTTCCAAGGGGCTTCGTTACTACAAGAAAACCATTTACTAATGTTTTATGTGATTATCGTTATTGTGATTATACTAACTACACTAACTGTTCGAATGATGGTAACGTTCTTGCATGTGGGCACGGTTATCATAGCCGTTGCTTACAAAGATGCAATTTTAAATATTTAATATGCTTAGATTTTCTTAAAAAAGAAATTAAGAGCAATGTTGAGGCGCTTAAGGTAAGCATGACAAAAGATTTAGGTGAAAATGAATTCATTAATAAAAATACTGAAGGTGCAGTTGAAGATGATTCGAATGATGTGGACACGGCAATGGGTGATATAGAAACGACAAATAATTTATTAGAGAATGCAAAAAAAGCTTTCGTTGAACTATAGTTTTTTTTTTTTATAAATTAGATTTCATTAAACAATATATTATAATTTTTTTTTTTATTAAAATAAATATTGCATTATAATTATTTAATAATGTATTATAAATTGTTTTTTTTATTAAAATTTATTAAATATATATTTAAAAATGAATTTATTTAATATAATAATTTTTGGGTTAGGTCGCAGTTTTAGAATAGGAGTTTTATATAGATTAGATGTAAGGTTCCAATCTTAGTTCTTGTGAGGTTTTCAGGGTCTTGAACATTTTTACTTAAACTCCCTGACTTTAACTACTTAGTATATTTTTGAGATATAGCACCCCCGGTGAATTTCACCTCTGGTAAGTATTAAAATCGTTAATTTTACTTAATATCAATTCGCTATTTTGATTGGTGATTGCTGATCTGCAAGTTTGGAAGTCTTGTGTAACTATCATTTCTATATTCGGGACGTTCTTACCTGTAGGCAGTGGACTAGACAAACCCGTCCTTGAGACTTTTTTATCAATTTCGAGATTTTTGATTCAAATTAAAGTTCCGGTTTATATCTATATGTATTTCACTTTTTACCCTATATTAATATAATAATTTATCGAGATATTTTAACTTGAATGTAACCCAATTTTTTAACGAACGTGTTCTAAAAATAGATTTACAACCAAAGATTGACGACTCAATTAAATTAGATTGGTCAATCAGTGTTTCATAATCACATGACATTGTTTATTCAGTAATTGATATCTAAAAATAAACAAAAAATTCAGGGGTAAAATTTAGTTTCACAGACAAATAATTGCCATTTTCTCAAAATGGAAAACCCTCCAAGGGAGACTGTCCCAAATTAGGAAATTGATTCTGCCATGGTTACACAATTCATTGAAAATCTTTTTATACAGTTTATAATAGTCTTTGTGCGAGGTCATCAGGTGGCTCATTTGTGTTATTCAACGAACTAAAAAATTTAGCGAATTTTGTGGCTTTCACATTGTACTTTAATAATATCTGGTTAATCCCATTTAATCCTGCAGCTTTTATATTATGATTTTCTTTACTAGGTAAACATTAGATAAACTGTAATATAAAAGTTGCGGGATTAAATGTGATTAACCAGATATTATTAAAGTACAATGTAAAAGCCACAAAATTCGCTAAATTTTTTAGTTCGTTGTATAACACAAATGAGCCACCCGATGACCTCGCACAAAGACTATTATAAACTGTATAAAAAGATTTTCAGTGAATTGTGTAACTATGTCAGAATCAATTTCCTAATTTGGGACGGTCTCCCTTGGATGTAAAATTATTATAGTCCCCGTATACCTTATTAATCCCAATATAGAAAACGTGCGATTGTTGGTCAACTTACCTGTTGTTGACCTATAGAAAAACACAAAAGTGATCATAACCTATGCTCCACTAATCCAAATTAAATGAAACTACCACCATTCGACTCAGCTCACCGAGACGGTTCTAACGAGCTATGGTACATCTCTGTACGACCTCTGGTTGCCAAGATAGGAGTTGTCAAACATTTACTCCTATACTTATTAATTGATCAGCGATCTGATTGGCTAGGCGATTGCTGCGGACAAAAATCGTAGATCTGACATATCTAAAAGATGTCATATTTATAGCTTATATTCTAGATATTTTATTTATTACATATATATTATTTATTACATATATTATATTTATACTAGTTATACTATATATTTTATTAATAATAGTTATAGTATATATTA
>QKWP01000098.1:444363-460956 GCA_003550325.1 Gigaspora rosea | reverse complement strand
GCTTCATCACATACTTCGCCAAACCGAATTCGCTCTGTATAAAAAAAAAAAAAAAAAGAAAGAGAAAGAGTGTTTCAAGTGGAAAGACAAGTTCCAGACCCTCGAATGAAAAATGATAAAACTTTATCATCATCGTTACGAATAGAACAAAAGACCAGAACAAGAATCCCCATTCAGCTCAGCCACCATACAACCCTTTTTCCATGGTTCATCATTTCTGAGTCCAACTCGACGATTACCTCTTCTAACGTTTTGCACAAATTTACTCCACAAGCACCTTCGAACGAAGCCCTAGAAAGGTTAATTGAAGAACCCCAAATTCGAAAACAAGGTCCAGAATTAGTTAACAGAATACCCAACTGAAAACAAGAAAACAAAAAAGAGAAAGATTTATACTTATCTTTCAAACCCGGAGCCCAAATAAAGAAGTCCAGTATCGTTACAAAGACTTCCATAGCGAAAATGATGCAAATCTTAAGGTAACGAAACCTACGGCCAAGACAAAAGAAATTATGCATTCCCTTCCGAAACAAGAAGAATGCTGCATCCATAGTCAAGTCCTTAAAAATCTCTAGGACCAACGTCATCAACCATCAACAAAAAAAAAAAAACAAACGATCAAGACTTACCAAAATTGGCAGGGCCAACGAAGTAGAAACCCAAGACTAAACGACTACTTCGTACCAACAAAAATCCAACCCTAGAAAGCATCAACAAAGCCTCTAATTTGAATGTTGCAAGAAGTTTCTGATACGTCTCCAAATGCTTCTTTAACGACTGATCCAAGACCCCTTAGAGAAGGACCAGATTCAATGAAAACGAGAAATACTTAAATTATGTCAAGACAAGACCCATATAAAAAAAAAAATTTTTTCATTAATAGGAAGAAGGCCCGATCTAACAAGAACCCGGCTACTTCAAGCACCCACGAAGTAAAGACAACAAGTATGGAAGACAAGACTATACTAACGAAGCACAATAAACAAGGATGACTACCTTGCAAGAAAACTCTACGACCGACAAGATCTATGTACACGGGAATGCCGAAAAACGACGAAACCTAGAAGAATGAAAAACTACTAGGATGAAAAACCTTGTAGCAACATAACATAGAAAAAGGCGAATATTAAAACAACACCTACCTCGACAAAGTAGACGACTAAATCGCAAGAATATTTGACAACAATGCAGAAGAAGACGTTGACTCTGAAAAAGAAACAATGACACCTTAACGAATATTCGACAAAGTTCTTGATACCAACTACGACGAAAAGTCCACGAACTCCAAGAACGATGACAGTTCTAAGTTCGGTGCCCTTATATATACAAAAAAAAAAGGAGTTAATATAGTGTTAATCGGAAAGTTTTTTTAATTTTAATATTACACATGATCTTCCTGTGTAATATGATAACCAGTACTGTGATTATGACAGTATTATGACCGATCGAACTAAGGGTCAGAACTGCGAAGAATTCATAACAACAATTAATGCACTAAGCATTCAACAAGCAATTGAACAATTTAAATATATTAGCTTTAGTTAATTAGGATAGATTTGAGCAAATGAAGCTCTTATTACTTTAATTAGTTTGTTAATAACTGAAGGTTAGATGTTCTACCCTATTAAAAAAACAACAAAAAAGAAAATTTGAGGAAAATACTTGAGATAGCAATAAGACTTGTAATTAGTGACAATGTCATGTAAATTATTGTTAAGCATGCTATAGAATTGAAAAAGAAATTGATTGATTTTGAAGAATCTGTAAGTCACGAATATAGCCTAGTACTGGCGGGCCTAATAAGTACTGTGCATGATATGAAATATGAAGAATTTTTGAGAAAATTTAATTATTTGAATAGAGTATATATCTTCATATCACTATACTTATTCTTATAACAATACTTTAAAATTTGAGTATTTAATAACAATCAATTGGGTCAAATGACTTTCAAGATATTGTTTAAAGAATTTAACTTTTGGAACCATAAAAGCTTTTAAATCTGACATTAAAGAAAATCCAGATTAGGTTGTCAGTGTCCTAATCAACAATAGATAGTGTATTTGTTGAACTTTGATCAAAACAAAAAAAAAAACACAACAGATATCGAAAAATTTTTACCAACACAATTTGAAAATTAAATGAAATTTTTTTTATTTGATATTATTCAAAAACTTATTTATTATTTATAATTCCTTATTTACAACAATATTTTTATTCAAATTTGAGAAAATTCACAAAAAAAAAAAAAAGGTTTTACAAAAAAAAGATAAAGAAAAAGAAAAAAAAACCAAAAAAAAAAAATATATTTATATATATAACAACTAATTGTTTCTTCCCGCCCTTGCTTCTGTCAATCTATTTTCTAAATCATCTATTCGAACCCTCAACCTATTCCTTTCTGTAATTAATCTTGAATATCTCTCCTCTTGCTGCCAATTTTCTGTTACCCACTCTACCGCACGGATTCTTCTTTCTTCTAATTCTTCTTCCAACTCTGAAATCCTTCTCCTTAATTTTCTTACTTCCCTTAACAATCTATTAAATTATATTATTATTAATGTTATACTATATTATAAATATTATTATTCTATTTTACCTCCTATTTTCTCCTTGAAGTGTATCAATTACACCAAACAAAACATTACTACCATTTCTTCTTTGGGAACGAGTTGTTCGATAATTATGAACCATTGTTATTATTATTATTATTGTTACTGTTATTATTATTGATGTTATTGTTGGTATTCTTTCGTTAAAAAAAAAAAAAAAAAAATTCTCTCGTTACCTTATATTACACAAACTTTAAATTTTACCCCTTAATACTTATTTTAGCAAATTTGAACATTCGTAAAGGCTACAATCAAAAATTTTTTATATTAATTACTGTAGAAGAGTGGTATAAAGCACATGGCTGTTGCCAGCAGTCATAGGTTCGATACCCGCTGATGGACTGTAAACTCTGCCGACGGGTCATGATTGCAGCATCTGCACTACAATTTGTTTTTTTTTCTTTCTTAAAAATAGAATACTTTATTTTTATTTATTTTATTTATTTTCAATCTATTTTTATTACTTTAAAAATAACAATAATAGTAGATTTATTAATTTAAGTCTACTAATTATCAAGCTAATAGGATCTAACATAGAAACCATTTATTGGACTAAGTTCTTAACCATATTCAAATATCAAAATCTCCATGCAACAGATCTTATTTTTATTAAGTTCTCATGGAATTCGAAAATAAGTCCGGGAGAATGTTGACCTATAGAAAAACACAAAAGTGATCATAACCTATGCTCCACTAATCCAAATTAAATGAAACCACCACCATTCGACTCAGCTCACCGAGACGGTTCTAACGAGCTATGGTACATCTCTGTACGACCTCTGGTTGCCAAGATAGGAGTTGTCAAACATTTACTCCTATACTTATTAATTGATCAGCGATCTGATTGGCTAGGCGATTGCTGCGGACAAAAATCGTAGATCTGACATATCTAAAAGATGTCATATTTATAGCTTATATTCTAGATATTTTATTTATTACATATATATTATTTATTACATATATTATATTTATACTAGTTATACTATATATTTTATTAATAATAGTTATAGTATATATTACACATGTAAAAGATATTGACCGTTACATTTGTAAAATTTCAAAAAGTATAAAAGCGGCCGATGTGGACCTCAAGTTCAACATCGAGTCTTCATACTCTTTCAATAATAAAAACAACTATTAACTACACAAATCAAACAGTTATTAGTATCCTCATATACTTTTAATTGTAGCCTCTTTCGTAATTGCAAATTGCCTTAAATCTTCTTTGTTAAGTTTTCTTAAAAACGCCATACTGACTTAGATATACCACAGTAACAAAGTTTGAAGTTACACAAAGTGTTCACTGTCTAGGATCACTCTAGTTACCTAATATCTTTAAAGAAGTGGATATAGGATAACACCGTGTTCGATAATTGTGATGCCAAATTTAGTAAACCATTTAATTATTTGTTTATGTAGTAATTATCATGTTAAATTATTATGATGCGATGTGCGATTGTTTGCTAGCACTGCTATGTCGAATTATTGTAAATGTTAAATTGCCGAGTTATGTATGCTGATAAAATATTTGGCAAATTTATAAATTGACACGCGTTAGGAGAAAATATATAATCTCATTTTCTAATAAAAGGGTTACACCCCAATATAGACGCCCATAATTTATTTTTTATAATATTGTAAGCTTCGCTATATATTGCTAAAAATTTTCACCGTTAGCAACATATCGAGAACGTTTTTTTTTAAATCTTATAAACAATGCAAGCATCTATTGAGAAACGTAAAAATGAAATTTCTGACCTTATTGACATGTCCCAAGAGAAACTAGTCAAAAAGTTATCACGTCACGCTCGTTATAATAAAAAATGTAGGCTTGAAAAAGAACAAATTTCAACCCCACCAATGGGTCATAATTTACCTACCATACCAACTATAGCATTAACGATTAATGATATTACTTTTAATCTGAACCGAGTAGATATTATTTATAATTATCGAGGTCTTTTCTAACTGCTAGGATTGTTTTTGTGTTGATCGGTCGATCTTTCCAAGCTATTATTGAATATACTCAGTTACACAAAAAATTTCATTTCTACTATTGGGATGATAGGGCCTCTACTGTGTATATTTGTAGTTCAACAGACACACGGTTATTATTTTAATAACCCAATAATTAGTTAGGGTGGTTGGTCCAGTCCGCAAAAATATTAGGCAGAAGAGAGTGGATCTAAAAAACTCATCTAAACCTATTGATAAGCTTAATAATACCGTAATTTTATTTTTTTGCGATATTAATTATTAGCATCGGACTCATCATGCGACTCGGGGTTATGTATACAAAACAAAATATTTTATATTGAAAAAGAGTGGAAGAGTATTCCTCTTTGTCCGTTTGATCGCATAGCGTCGTTAAAAGGAGTTAAGAGCCAAGTAAAGGTTTTAGCAGAAGAATTAATAATAGAAACATTAATTCGAGAAGCTGTATTAGTAAATAATATTAAGTCATCCGAGATCCCACCCGATTTTCTAATGCTTATTAATAATGAAATAATTAAAGCCAATTGTATTAAGTCCAAAACCAAAGATCTGAATGAACAATTATGGCTTTCTCTTGGGCAATGGTTGGGGATGGAAGAACCACTTACAAGAAGAAACGTGCGCCAACATTTTCGATGTAAATGGAAACAACTTAAACATGCCATAGAACTTCGAAATAATAAAAATTCTTCAGTAACTTCATATATCTCTCAGAAAAAAAAAGCCCAAATGATAATTTCTGCACGTGGTAATCTTCGATCACTAAAAGGATTAGTGCAGTTTCGGTATATTGTAAAGCCAGAATGTGTTACTGACTTAGATGGCCGAACCTTAATACATCTGGCATTACTCAATAATCCAGAGGCAGTTGTGCAAGCAACTGATGCTATAAACAATTATTACTTTTATACCTTAAATAACCCCTCCCATCGTAGCAATGAATTCTGGAAGAATTTCATAGAACATTTTGGTGCATATACACGAAACAACCTTCTCCCATTCACTAGTTCGAATACCGCAGGTGCCCATAATATCGCACATCAAGAATGTGTCAACACTTTACTCCGCACTCTTGTCCCACTATCAACTTCTATTAATGAATTTGTATAAGAATTCTATGGAAATTTATATAAAAAACTAGAGAAGTTGGTGTGGGGACCCTTTGCACCTCGACCTTTTGGAATCTTCCCAATGATCGCTATTAATTACAATACAACTAGTGATTATCATTGGGACAAACATGACGAACCAAATAGTTTATGCTGTTTGGTTGCCCTTGGAGAATTTGAGGGGGGAATTATGTTTCCCTCAACTCAAATCATTGTACTGCTTCAGCCTAGACAAGTTGTGGCATTTTCCTCGCGTCTTCTACTTCATGGCAACTTCCCACTTACAAAAGGTATTCGCCATAGTATCATGTACTTTGTACATTATACCTTTTTTCATAATCTACGAAAATTTGTTGACATATATAATGATTTGGGGGATGGGATTGAGAGAAATGCTGATGGGGATGATGTTCTTTTCATTAAACATCAAAATCTCAATGACGCTCAAGGATTGAATTCCCGAATCATGTTGTTTAAACTGAAAAAAAAACAAATAACAATTCCTCCTTCATTGACAGATTGTAGAAGGGGTTATATTTCTTTGGTACGTGCTAGGTATGGGTTAAGGGCAGAAGATCCGCTTCCAGATTTATAAGTAATTGGTAGAAATGTAATATATTTTATTGTATTATAAATATATAATGTACATTTTAAAAAATAAATAAATTTTTGCTAAAAGAATAGGGCATGTGAATCACACATATATTCGCATTATTTTTTCTTATGCCCAGAAAAATGAATCTGATATTTCTAATAATATAAGTTGATAAAAACATCAAATATGTTGGATATTACTATTATTCTAGATGAAAGATATAATAAGGTTGTACCTAAATCCGTTAATAATCGTCCTGGATATGATATAAAATATGTTAGCGCATATATGAGAAATTATAGAAGTGATACAGATCTTGAAAAAATAATCAAAATAGAAAAAATCTATGATTATTTCTCCATTATTAGATCACACGAAACTCCACAGCAATGGGCTGTTCGAGTAAGAGGTACTGTACAAACACTGTTAGCCGAGAAATATTGGAGTGTTTATCATGTGCACTGTCTTTATGCAGGATTTGGCGAATGTATAGAGACAGATGATGGATACTACAGGTCTAGGGTCCATAAAAGTCAAATGGCTATTTGTTTCGATTGCTGGAAATTGGTGAAGATCACTGAAATAAAACTAAGAAAAGTATATTTTGGTAGATATCACAGATATGGCTATTAAGTCAAACCCGAAGACTTGATGAAATATCATTGGGATAATGAATGTCCCAAAGGGACTGAAGAGGTCCCTTTGGGACCAGATAAATCACATTCGTTGACTAGTCCCAAGGTAACTACTCCTCCTATGCAATGTAGTGTAAGTGCGCCTAGCTTAATTAATACTGTTAGACCCAGAGAGGGAAATACAAACAAATTATTTATGTCGTCTCTGTTTGCAAAACAAGTTAATTTAGCACCATCTCATCTTAATCTACTAAAAGATACCATATTGAGATTGAGAGATGGGACAGAAATTACGATTGTTTAACTGACTGATTCTGAGAAATAGTTTAATTATAGATTATTACTTCTGACTGAATAATATTATTTATTTTTTTAGAATATGATCGAAGTGATATAATAACTATTTTTTTCTGACATTAATTAATAATATATTTACTCACCACAATGCATGTAGGCGTGTATGAAATGAGAAAGTGCAATATAGATGCAAAAAAGAAGCGATAGCGAACTTAGGTAGCAAATCGTAAAAGAAAGGCATCTAAATATAAGTGAAGGTAACTGCGTAATTATATTATATAATATTGGCAGAAGCCTTCATTTTTCAAGATATGTTCTCGGAAATAGTGAAAGCATCTAGACGTATTCTTGATGGGTACATATAACAGAAAAAAGCTGGTATCTACAAAGTCAGATTCTATTCATTAGTGAGAGGTACATCCCAACCGACGCGTATCCTGTGTGGATGCTCGCGAAGTACAGTTAAATCAAAAACAATAAATTTTTGCTCACATAAATACTTATCAATAATTTTAATCACACTACGCCAGTCATTGGCGTATTGACGCACAATTCTGCCTAGTTCATCTGTAGTACATGACCTATTAAACAAACAGACATATGTGAGATTTTTTCGTATTATCTTCGGACAGTCAAAGTAACTCTGGGATACATATATCAAACTAATGTTATAATGTCGCCCTTCAACAAAATAAGGAATAATTTTCTTCTGCACTTTTTTCAGAACAGCACATACATCTTCGAATATAGCCACTGTACCTCTATTAGAAGAAAATAAATCTACCTTAGGGATTTTATCGGGTTTCAAAGCTCGGAATGTAATATTTTCACGGTATGGTTTCAGACTATTCGCAATTATCTGATACGCTGATTTGAGGTACATATATTTCGGCTCTTTAAGATTATGACCGACCAAGACCAAATTATCACACTTAATATAACGAGTCCCTTCTTTTTTGCCATTAAATATTCGATAAAGTTTATCTCCAAGCATGAGATTGTGAACCTCATTAGTTTTCCCTGAATTAGTATGGCCTGAAATTAGAAGAGTAAAAGGCCATTAAGGCGTACTAGAATGGCCATTATATTTTTGAGCATCTTTAATCTCGTCAATGTAGTATACTAGCCTATCAACCGGTTCAAGCTTTTTTATTTTCATGCCAGACTAAGTATTAATAATAATATACTAAAAATAATTTTTTTAATCCTTAGTTTCATCCAAGAATCCTTTCTCAATTAGCGTATGCTTGATATAAGGAAAAAGATCACATGTATAAGGCACTTCAATAAGACATATACCTTGGTTCTTGCATATATCCCGCTTCTTCTGATCACGCATCTTTTGTGATTTCAAATTTTCACTCTCCCTATGATATAGACTATTGTGATGATAGTGTTGGGGGCCCTGGAATTCAACGCAAAACGTAATTTCTCATTATATCTATCTAAGTGTAATCCATCTAAGAACTTAGCCCTACATGGTGGAAATTTCTTACCTAACAGATCTTCAAAAATATATCGGCATTTTCGCTCTTGAGTGTGATAGCATAGAGGGCACTATTCGAATTTTTTTACTATAAACTTTAATGGATACTTCCACTGGTGTACACCATTCTCACAAGACCAAAGATATACGTTATGTCCATTTATTTTCTGGTCTTTCCTAAGCATCGGCCTCCACGCTTTTTGGCGTATTCCAAAGCCTGGGCTAGTTCACTTAAGTGAACAGTATGGACGAAATGCACAAATAATATGCTTTGGGGTGGTACCCAACTTTTTCTGGATCGGATATTAACATTAACTCCTCTCTTACAAATCCTTGCTTTGGAGTATATTCTCTGTCGAGATAATAAAGCACAGGTTCGTTTTTAGACACTACAATTTTTCGGACTTTATGAAGACTTGGTGACCAAAAAGGGTCGGTTATGCGCTTCTGATTCTCCATACCCCCTTCCCATTCCGCATTGGCAAGAAGATAGCGAATAGTATCACCCTTCTTTAAAGTTTCTTCGTTCTTCCTGACAGGACGCTTAGATTTTATAGATGGTCTGGACTCAACCTTCTCTAACAAAATAGCCTCCGAAGGTGCTAATCCCCATTTCAAAGAACCTGGTTCTCTAATGAGACGTGTAGGATAGTTATTCAAATAATCGATAGCTTTCGGCAAATACCTAACCCATGCTCTTATTAATCTTGAATTGGAAGATATAGACTCAATAGCGTACTGGATCTTATATAGAATTTTCGAAAGTGTCTGATTGAAACGCTCCACAATTGCAGTTTCCCAATGACTATATGGGCCAATTACTCGAATTGTTACATTATGCTCTTGCATTAGTCGGGAGGTCTCACCCATAAATTCACGACCACCATCACATTGTAGAAGCCTTGGCCACGTCAATGGATTATTTCAATTCTCATATATTCTTCTAAATGCCTTAGCAACTTCACATGCATTTTTTGACTTAAGCGGAACTGAAGCTTTATATCTCGAGGCACAGTCTACTATATTTAGTACCGCTTTATAAGTTTTACCTCTGTAATTGTCATGGGTCAGAAATAATATATCACATTGATGGACACAATTTGGTCGTGCTATTCGCCCATAGCTGAACCTGGGAACATGCTTAGAAGGGCACTTATAAATCCGGTATGATTCTTGTCGATTCAGCCATTCTTCTACAGCTTGAAGACTGAATCGGTACCCCTCTTTTTTATACGCATTTCTTAGGGATTTAGGGTTAGAAAAATATCCAGTAGGTCGATAATATATCTCTTGTAGAATAAGATTCTGTTCTATACTACAAGCCTCATCAGGATCTATCACAATTTGCAGTTCTCCCATTTCTTAATACATTTTATTATAATAAAAATCTTTATCCAACAAAGTTTTTCAAATTGGCAGTATATTATAGATGTCATCGGATAGTCCGCCTAGCAAAAAAATCAAAAAATTCAAAAGTGCTTTATCAACAATACAAGATCGAGTCTGCAAATTACAACAGGATCTTGTCTCAAAAGTGAATTATATTAATTATCTTGAAAAAGAAATCTCAATTCGGGATGAGGAGCTAGACCCATTGAGATTAGAAATTTCTAATCTTATAAACAGTTAGAAAATGTATTTAAAGAATCTAAAAAGCGAGAAATTTATATAGATTATTTAGAAAAGCAGTTAGCATCTTTTCAGAATGAAATTGACAAGCTTAATGAAAAAATACTTGTTTTGTATAAAAATTCCAATGATACTATAGAAATGGCTCAACAACCAGGATCTCCCCGAACATTATCTCTTCCTGAAAATCAAGCCACAATCCAAAATAATAGAATCCGGCGAGAAATTGATAACATCAGACAATATTTTCAGAGTCCAATTACAACAGCACCTACAATAAATGGCATTGAAGATTATCTTAATACAATTTCTAATGCCGGAAATAGGTTTGAGAGATTGGTGCTACAAATATATCCACGAGCAAATGCTCGAGCAATTAATGCCGAAAATCGAGTAGCAAATTTGCAGGCCCAGTTAATAAATTTGCAAACCCAGTTAACCAATTCACAGACCCAGTTTGCTGATTTACAAACCCAGTTAGTCACACTTCAAAATGACTACGATCTTCTTTATCAAGCTTATAGAGCCCACAAACTTAACTATCACTTATTAAAAGCAACTTGTTTAGAAAAAAAAAAGCATATATTAGAGTTACTTCAAGAAAAATTTGTATCACGTCTCTTAAATAGACAATTCCAGTTTCAAGCTCAGCAGAACAGCCAGCAACTACAAGATTGTAAGACGGATAGGGCAATTACTACGCATCTCTTAAATCTTACAACAAATCGATACACCAAATGGAAAAATAAGTGCAAAATTCTAGAAAATAATCAATTACTTACTGATATTCAGCTTGATATTAGATAGAATAAATGGAATAAGTGGAAAACTCGGGTCCGAAATTCTGACCAATTAATTAATAATTTAAATCAACAAATTTTTACACTACAGAATAACCCACCAAATATGGCAACAGTTGCAGGAGACTTAACCAGTATTGCACTATTAATTGCAGAGATTCCAAATTATAGTGGACAAATTCTACCGGATGAATGGTATCAAAGAATTAATCAAATATTAACTTTACCATCGATTACGGTGGCCGCCTTTGATAATCCACTTCGAGCAGATATTTTAAAAAGTAAGATGGCTAGAAAATATACAAATATACCCGCTCAACATGCTGGTAATAATATTGATAACCCAGCCCGTTTCATTGTTTGGTTGCGTCATAAATATCAAACAGAAACAGTTGGTATACAGCAAGTTGCTACTCAAAGATTAGCACAAGAAAAATTCTTACCATTTGATAATCCAGAAACATATGAGGCTAGAATCCATCCTCTTTTATTAGGGGTTGCTGATGGTGATGCCAATATCTTAGGACTTCTTAAGGGTCATTTATCAGGAGAGCTTTATACTTGGATGAAAATTGCTAATCCTGCCGGCATTAATTCATTTTTTACAGAACTTAAAAATATGTGGTTAGAACGTCCTCTGAATTTGTATAGAGGCTCCATTTCTGACCAAATCTCTCAAGCTCCGCCTATTACATCACAATCAACAATTACATCAAAAGAAATGACAAAACCAAAAACTAATACCCAGGTACAATCTCAACAGTCTATCTCACAACCCGTTTCTTTACAAATTCGACCACAACCAGCAGGAACATCTGAAAAAATTCTTGAAAAAATATGAATAAATTATTACTATGGCTTTATGGCGAAACTCCAGAATTTGTTCCTGTACAGGCCCCTTCTTTACCTCCAAAACCGCAGATAAAAAAGAATATTACCTCAAATACCAATGACGTTGATGAAATTACCAAAGGTATGGCAGATATGTCTTTGAATATAGTAAAAATGGCTAAAAGCGTTAATGCTGTTGCTAAAACCGTTAAAAAATCTCATTGATATTGTTCAAATTGCGGTAGAATAGGACATAATTCTCGTAGCTGTTCTTGAAAGAAAAATAAAAAGAAGTATAAAAAAAAGGGCAAAATTAATAATGCTCGCATAGATTCTGACTCAGATACTTCTACTAATGAATCTGAATCTAATTATAATTCTAGCTCTGAGAGTTCTCCATCTGAATCGGAGTCTGAAGCTGAAATTAATGTCAATATATCTCGAGCAAAAAAAAAGTGAAGAAAAAGCATAGCACTAGTACTTCTTTACGGAAGAAGAAATCAAAGACTCACAAGGTAAAAGATGCAGAAGCACCTCCTTTAGCATCAGTTCCTATTTCCAAGAAGGAAAAGCAAAGTTTAAAGTCCCCTTCACAGAATAAACAATCCCTTTAGAAAAAAACATCGAAAAAATAATTGAGAAGATGCTTAATAAAAAGTTTGGCACCATTACAGCCCCTTCACAGGATGAACAATCCCGCTTAGAAAAAAATATTGAAAAAATAATTGAGAAGATGCTTAATGAAAAGTTTGGCACTATTACAACCCCTCTCCACCCACAAAATAGTAATTCTAAAACTCTGGCCGATTCTGAGGATGATGAGTTCATTGATGACCCTATGGAGATAGATTTTGTTCAGAGAAAAGAACCCGCCACAGATGTTGTCACTACTAAATGTAAAATCAAGTGCTTGGTAATTTCTGGGGCCACGGTTGACCCTGGTGCTAACTTTGCAATTATGTCTGAGGACATAGCCAAACGATTGAAGCTAGAAATTGACACAAAAGAAAACATGACCTTAGACATATTGCTACTACTCCCACAGAATCTCTTGGAATTGTTAGAAATGTCCTAGTGAATTTTGCTCCCGGATATACTATATATGCCGATTTTGCAGTAGTGAAGTATCCTAAACCGATGCTCATTTTACCTAACACATTGCTTGATAAATATAACTATGATTTACTTGCTTCAAAGCGAGAATTGAGACTAGAGTGTAATGGTAAGGAATTTTTTATTCCAGTTAATATGCACAAAGTCAAGAACAAGCTTGAAGTGAATTGCGTAAATATTACTCCGAATATAACAATTCCTTGAGTTTAGACAAAATTTCTCGAAACTCGCAGGACTCAAGTGATAATGGTATATTAAAAAAAAACGCATGAATTATGAAGAGCTTGAAAAAATGTTATATACCACTCTCATTTCCGAAGCTAAATTAATTGAGATTAATAAAAACCTCTGATTCCTTTTTTTATGTTAACTATAAATTCTGGCTTAGTGGAGTACTTTTGCTGAATATAATGGGCTGAAACATGAGTTATGAGCTAGGCATTTTTCTGATTCGCGTATAGCTTCTTCTGCTTTGATATGATTTTTTCCAATTGAAGCAATTAGATCATACGAGATGTCTAGTGAGGAATTTTGGCAGAAACCTTCGGTTGAAATCTCAGGTAAGTCAGAACTTTGAACGGGTTTGGGTTTTGATGACTTCTTTTTCTTTTTTTGCTTTTCCTGTACATGATCCAAGAGGGACCCACCCGTCTCAATGGACTCAGGAAATGAAGGGGTCCTAGACGAACTAGATAATTCTCTTGTAATTGACTCTAACGACTTTAAAGATCCTACAATTGGATGATTGTTTTCTTTTTCTTGGGGGCCATTCTCTGAAGGAGGGAGATGAGATGGATTGTACTTTCCTAAGCTCCTCGAAAAGGTGGTTTCCATTTTGCTGTGAATGCTCACAATCGTTCCATATATCATTAACATGGTCTTTATTAATATGGTATTCATTTACTATCATGTACACCAGGACCTTATTTTTGAGATATCTAATTTCTTCAATCTGTTCAGGTGTTAAAATGGTGGCACTCCGCCGATAATGGGTTTTTAAAATCGAGGTAGACATAATCTTCTGATATTTTTAGACATTCTATTTAGATGCATAAAAAATATTAGGCATTAATATTTATCGTTTTAGATGGATAATAAAAAATTAGAATTCAATATTTATTATTTTAGCGAGAGGGGACGTTAGAAAGCATAATTTATTGTTTTAGATGGGTAGAATACATTCTAATACGCTATCTAAAATAATAATAAAAACGATCGATAACTTTCGTGTTCATTTTTTATTTATTGTGATTATTCTCTAACATAAAATTTGAAAGTTTTTTTTACATGTTTATGGCTAATGTAAATAAATGGGAACATATGATCTCGAGAAAGAGATACGTCGCATTTTACAAGACTCATCCAAGATACGAGATTATAATGCTAAGTTGCGGAACGAATACATGAAGATCAATAATGAGGCCAGACGGTTGAAGGTTGAAAATTCTAAACTTTTTTCCCAATATGCTTGCGCAGAGACATTTCTCGCAAAATATAAAGCTGATTATCATACAAAATCAGAGGAAGTGAAATCGCTTCAATCTGTGATTAATTCATCCCTCCCAGGATACTTTGATAAGAATAATCAGCCAGATGGTCCCGAGAAAACCGATTCATATGTAAAAAGTAGTGGCAAAAAAAATAATGAGCCAGATAGCTCTAGTGCTTCTTCAGAACAAATCATACCCGCTACTATTTTCAAAAAAAAAGATTTCATTAGGTGGCTTGTAGAACCCTATCAATATAGACAAATTACTATCATCGGTGCTCACCTGCTCGATATTGCTTTTTCTATTAATTGTAATTATATGGTTAGTCATTGTGAAAAAGCTATGAAATTTGGAGAGCATCATGCCAAAAGAAAAAGTCAGATATCTCACCCACAAAAAATATATAAATAGAGAAGAGGTACCAGATAGGCCAGGGATAACACCTAAATATATAAATAGAGAAGAGGTACCAGATAGGCCGGGGATAACACCTAAATATCTACCGTATGAGTACTGGCACTAGTGGGACTTCTTCGAATTTTTTTTCAATATAAGCTAATACCTTTTCTGATAAATCTTCGGGCAGATTAATTAAGACTTTTTCAGCTTGAAATACTGTACATGCTACTAACCAGCCAATATGGATCCGGTTACCGCCCTTACCATTATGCCTATAGCGTAGCAAAAATCAATACTCATCTATTACAATATCTGTCATTTTCTCCTGATCTGCTATTATTTTACGAAATTCTTGTATATCCTCCTCTGTAATTGGAAGACAGATTTCACTAGGTTCGAAGCCTATGTACTGAGAAAGTTGGTCGTGCAATTCAGCCATTATATTATGAAAGTATATATTTAAAAATACTAACACCTTTTTTTTTGTAAATTCGAAAAAAGAAATACATATCAGAGGCCAGAAGATTGAATATAGGAATTGAAGTTAGCTGGTATTATTGCATGAGAAAAAATATATAAATAATTGTAAGTTTTCTAGCGGAAGTGTGGCAATTTTAGCTAAGAGTACTTATCCATATAATCCGATAATTTTATCTATATCCACTTCAGATGAATCATCGAAATACCTAGAAGTTTATTGTAAAGTTTTTATATATTTTTTTAGCTATTTTTTTGCCTCATTCTGGGAATAGACATCAATCTGCTTCTCTTTTTCATCTGAATCTTTGAGTTGCATGATCTTATACGAAGAGGGTAGTTGATAAGTACCATCATCATTGATGAAGTGTGCACATAATCCAACAGTTTTTTCTAAATAGTAATTGATATCTATCTCCATATTAAGTTCTTTTGCAATATCTGGAAACTCTATATAGTCTAGGGTTCCGAAGTTCAGTTCAGTTCAATAGAGGTTCAGGTTCAGGTTCAATGAACCTGAACCTGAACCTGAACCTGCTCTAAAAGTTCAATACTGAACTGAACCTGAACTTAAAATTATTGAACATGAACCTGAACCTGAACTTAAAAAAAGTTCAGTTCAGGTTCAGTTCAAGGTTCATGAACATGTTCAGGTTCATAATATATGCACATGTTTGCCTAAATCACAAAGTTAGGATCAATTAGTAAAATTTAGAGAATCTTAGAAATTTGTATAATTTTATTAATAAAATTATACAAATTTCTAAGATTCTCTAAATTTTACTAATTGATCATTACTTATTGATATAAGTAAACTTGTTTAGCACCAAAAAATACATCATATCGGTATATTTTATTTTATTTTCCTTAAAATTTGCGTCAAAGATGCTCAATTTTGAATTTTTGATGAAATTTCCAAAATTAAGCATCTTTTCTTCAAATTTTAAGAAAGTAAAATAAAATATGCCTATTTGATGTATTTTTTGGTGCTTAACAAGTTTACTTAGTGCAAGAAGTTATGATCAATTAGTAAAATTTAGAGAATCTTAGAAATTTGTATAATTTTATTAATAAAATTATACAAATTTCCATGATTCTTTAAATTTTACTAATTGATCATAACTT
>QKWP01000098.1:407755-428293 GCA_003550325.1 Gigaspora rosea | reverse complement strand
AACAATTACGAGAACAATACATCCACCAATTATTTTATTTGAATTTTTAGCTTTAATAAACAAGATTATTGTAATAAATTGAATAATTTAAAAAAATAATACATTTCTAATAACTTCGCATAATTTTGAAATGTTTCGAAATTAATTAAAGTATATTGTAACGAATTGAAAGTTGATGATGTAAAAACTATCCATTGTTTACTATTTATGGCAAAATTTAATAAGGATTTTTATTTTTCAAAAATTGATTGTATTTCAAAATCGGCAAGACAATAATACCTTTTATACCTTTTATACTATTTTATGGTTTCACATGCGTGTTCAGTGAACTTCTACGTGGTCTAATATTAGTCTAATGCAGATAATTTCGAAATGTTTAATAATTGCACATAAATTCACAAATATGCTGTAAAAATTAAATAAATAAAATTTGTAACTTTTTCAGAATGCCAAAATTGTGCTAGTTAAGTTTATTTGATCAGTGGGCTGTGCTTAGTGAATTGCCCGTCTAAAAAATCTTCACCCTGCCATCCGGGTAAAACAGGTCATTTAAAAAAAAGGTTCCGCCAGGTCACCCGATAGGTCACCTGACAGGTCACCTGTTAGGTATGCTTTACAAAATTAGAATTGATCAGTAAGTCACTTGAATTGTGTTCACAATCACAGTTTAAAAAAAATAAATTAGATCTTTAAGTCACTTAACAATCTAAGATAAAACAACAATACAAATTACGAGGTAATCAATGAGTATTTAAAAGGGGCGAGTCAACTCGCATCACCCCCCACCTGTGGGTGACTCGGGTGATACCCAATTCACTTAATCTTGGTATTCTCTCATGGTTTTATATGCCATAACATGACCAACGACTTCTCTGTAATACTATGTAGAGTAAAATTAATCAATCGCATTAATTTTACTTAAAAAAAATATAATAAATGTTTGATAATGCACATAAATTTGCAAATATGCTGTGAAAATTAGATAAATTAAATTTGATAACTTTTAATTATTTCGAGAAATTACAAAGTGTTTATCATTTATTCCAGAATACCAAAATTGTGCTAGTTAAGTTCATTCGATCAGTGGGCTATGCTTAAGCTTGGTATTCTTCTCTCATTGTTTCATATGCCATAACGTGGCCAACAACTTCTCTGTTAATACTATGCAGAATTAATTAATCGCATTAAGGGTAGGGGTATGTAGATCATTTATCATATGATTTTTGTGATATCGATTTTTCTTTTTAAAGTTTAGTAAAAATTTTTTAAGCAAATCATTTAAACTATTAAATAAAATTATAGAGCAGGTTTTTGTGATTCTAAAAATAGTAAAATTATTAAAATTGGTTGAATATTCATCAAGTTATAAAGATTTAAACTTTAGGTATCGAAAGCTGTTTACAAAATCATATGATGATCATATGATATTGACCAATCAAAATTAATAATTTTGTGTAACTCAGGGAAATTTGAGCCAACTGGGAAAACTTTATAATATATTGAAGTATAATTTTTTTAAATATATACTATATTAAAATTTTACTATTATAAAACGTGCGTTTTATTCTATATATTATAAAATTTAAATCAAATTTGTTTCAACTATAAAAAGTTTTATTAGTAGCACATTTTCAATTTCTATATAAATCTCATTGTGCCACAAAAATCATATGATAAATGATCTACATACCCCTACCCTTAATTTTCTTAATAAATGTTTAATAATCGCATATATATTCGCAGATATGCTGTGAAATTAAATAAATGAAATTTGATAAATTTTAATTATTTCGCATTTTTTTGAAAAATTACAAAGTATTTAAGATTATCGTAACGAATTGAATAATTTAAATAATAATGTATTTAATAAATTTTTAATTTTTTCGCATAATTTCGAAATTAATTAAAGTATATCGTAACGAATTGAATAATTTTTAAATTAAATATTTATTGAACTTATACATAAATTTTAATTATTTCGAATTATCTCGCATCGTTTTGAAATATTTTTATGAAACATAATTTTCAATAAATGCCAACATAATAAATTAAATACTTTAGTTTAATTTAAAATATAAACAGAATTTCTATACTTTCAAAAAGATATAAAAATGATTAAAAACTTCTTTATTTTTTTCGTAAAAAATTTTATTTCCAAATATCTTTAAAATTTTAAATCAAATTGAAATTATTATAAACTATTTCTCTTTAAATATCAAATATAATCCTAATCTCATAAAATGTCTAGCTACATATGTTCTATCTGCCAACGTTATTTTTCATCACCAAATGGATTGAGTAAACATATGACCAAGTGTCTTAATACTGTCGGAGATGTTCCAGTTTATGCCAAAAGTTCTGAGATTTTTCGCAAGTCTTCGCTTTTTGATGAATTGCCTCAAGATGATATTAATGAAGACCAATTAGATATTGGATATTCCTCTTCCTCTAAAACCTCTAAAAAAATTTCATTTAAAGATATTAACTTTAGCAATCCTGTGCAAAATATTAATTTAGATAGTAATATTGCAAATTTATCTAATAATGATAATTTGTCTGAGAATTTAGCAGATATGTCTTTTGAATTAGAGGATAACACATATTCAAAAAATTTTGAAGTCGATCCTAATACTAATATTCTTGATGAATTTGAAAATACTTCACAAGATTATCGTGAATTATCTGATGATATTTCAGTTAGCGCAGATTATTTCGAAGATATGCGAAATAATTCATCTGACGATGAAAATCAAGAATATAATGAATTTCCTAACAAAGCTTATGCTGATTTAATGGTTTTGGTTACAAAATATAAACTAAGTAATGCAGCTGGAAATGCGATTATTTCATTCTTTAATAAGCATTCAAATCATTCCAAATCTCCATTACCAAAAAATATTAAACAAGGAAAACTATTTATGAATAATATGAAATCTAATTTGTCATATATGAAAACTAAAGTATTGGATCATGATAATACTGAGTATTTCTTATATCATATGCCATTAATGAGTTGCATTCAAAATATATTAGAAATTCCTGATATATTTCAAACTTTTGCACTTGAATATGAAGAATTATATAAAACTACTAAGGTATATTAACTTTAATATTATTTTTATATACATATTTATTTTGTTTTTATTAATTAATTTTTTTTTTAAAGAATGGTAAAGAAAATATTTATAAAGAGCAAAATAATGGACAATGGTGGAAAACTACTCAAAGTACTTTACCAACTGGTGCAAAAATTTTATCTATTATTTTATATTCTGATGCCACCAATTGTGATTCATTGGGTAAAAGTCAGCTTCACCCAATATATTTATCAATTGGAAATATACCTACATAGCGCAGAAATAAACCGGATACAAAACAATTACTGGGTTATTTGCCAATAATAAAATCTTCTAATTTAGGAAAAAAAATAAAAAGACAAATAATTCATAAATGTTTAGACATAATTTTAGAACCAATTCAATCATTCTCAAAGAATGGAACTAATTTGTTACTTCATAACAAATTTATTTGGTTCTATCCAAAAATTTCAACAATAATCGCAGATTGGCCAGAAGCTGCAACCTTTTGCTTAACATATAAATCAACAAAGTCTAAACATCCTTGCCATTTTTGTTTAGTAAAAAGAGAAAATTTAACAAATACAAATCTCATTAAAAAAGATATGGAACTTAGAAATCATGAAAACATGCAATACTATTATAATAAAAATGAAGGACAAACTGTAAGCATTGATACCAAATATTTTTTGGAAATTAGATAAATTAATATTCTAATTAATTAAGGGAACCACTATTTACACCATGGTTTTTGCTATTTGCACCATGGATTTTGTGTAACAGTAGATCATCAATCAACATTTTCTATTTGCACCATGGTAATATATGTTGCACCAATAAAAACTTGCCTTTTTTTGTAGATTAACAGTTATTGGCGCCGTTAATATTGTGTAATATTACACAAATCTTCTTTTGGTAGCCTAATCTAATGCGGGCTAACCCTTACCCTAAATTTATAATGCGGGCAAACTATTACCCTAATTTTTTAAGGCCTTAACATAATGCGGGCCAGATTTTCGCAATTTTGTATAATCTCAGGCTATATCCATGTTGCACCAATAAAACCTCGCATTTTTTTTGTAGATTAACAGTTATTTGCGCCACTAATATCGTGTAACATTACACAAGTCTATTTTGGTTACTTAATCTAGTAGGCCTGCTAACCTAATTTTATAATGCAGACCAACCCTAACTCTAATTTTATAATGCGGGCCAACCCTTACCCTAATTTTTAAGGCCTTAAAAAATTAGAGTAAGGGTTGGCCCGAATTATAAAATTAGGGTTAGGGTTGGCCCGCATTATAAAATTAGGTTAGCAGGCCTACTAGATTACCAAAACAAGATTTTTGTAATGTTACACAACATTAACGGCGCGAAATAACTATTAATCTACAAAAAAATGAGAGTTTTTATTGGTGCAACATATATTACCATGGTGCAAATAGAAAAGGTGATTGATGATCTAATGTTACACAAAATCCATAGTGCAAATAGCAAAAACCATGGTGTAAATAGCGGTTCCCTTAATTAAATATGCGAATGTGTTTTAAAATATTTTGAATAATTTAAGATTTAAAATTAATTTTACTATCCCTTAAACCATAAATTTTAGCGGGCAAATTTGACCGCTAAAAATAGTAAAAATTTTTACTATTGTAAAAAAATTCTTTATAGAAATTTTTCACGCAAATCGATCAGAGTAACTCCCAAAGCGTCAGTGCACGTGAGGTGAACCATAGCCTTTATGTATCGCATTACCATGTGACCTGAGTAAGGTCACGGGTTTGCATTACATGACATATGTTGCTTCGAAACTATAAAATTATGCCATGTGACTCGAATTTTGTGTCACTATGGCCAATTAGACCCCCACATGCCTAGTCGAAATGAATTTAACAGGTATGATCTGCATATTTATTACCTAAAAATAAACTTACATTATTAAATATTCACGAAGTCAATTAGAACTAACTTTGGGCATTCTTATGTACCTCAATTTGGAAATTTTCGGTTTGCAAAAAAAAATAAAATAATAATACTAATAAATAAAAAAAAAATAAATAAAATAAGTGCGTATTTCCTACATACCGTTATAATTAATTTGCAAAATATCGCGCATTTGCAAAATATCGTTACAATTGTTAATTACTTTACACGATTAAAGTTTCATTAATTAAAATATTAATCATCGCGGTACAAAAAAATTTATATGATCATTTTATGAGATCATAATAAATTATAATTAGGTAATAAAATATTTAAAGGAACATTTTATTTTTCAGTATGGTACCCAGTAAAACAATTTCGATTGTTATTGCAATATAAGGGTACATTACATGTAATACACCAAACCTGACTTTGGTAGGGGGTTTTACAATCCATGCTATTTTTTTTTGCTTGCTAGCCAGACGCACCATAGGCACGCTTCACGTTTTTCCCTCCATTCTGCCAAGTGATATCCAGGCATTAACCGTTGATCTGAAAGTTCAAATTTTTTTGTAACTTTCGGCCGCTTCGCTTTTGAAACTTTTGTCTCTTTTTTCACCCTCAATTGAATCTCACCAGTGTCACTTGCAAATTCGATAAGGCCCCAAATCAGCTCATGCCGGAATTCCTTATGTCCCTGTTTAGATCCTAAAGTTTGAGCGATTAGATATGAATTGACAATTGCTATATCTAGCAACCAAAAAAAAAGGGCATCCAGTTTCGCCACGTTGTTTGTTGCGTATTGTAGTTGATCGGCACGTCCACGCCGTTTATATTGTTGTTGTAATCATCAATTATTTTGGGTATTTTCAATAATTTTTTTGATTGCAATCCGAATACTGCACGAACCTTTGCCGCATTCGTACTTGTTTCCCTCGGTCGCCGCCTTATTCGTTCGATTTCCCATTCTTCACTAACAAGGTTATGGATTGTTGACAACATTGTTACTGGCCTGTTATCCTGCCAAAAGACAGCTAGTACGCCATTTACTACGACTCTAGAGCGAATATCCCAATCCAGTTTGACATTTTTATTGACCTTCAGTTCTTTTGGAAACTCCAAGCCCATTTTACGAACTGTCCTGCAAGTTCCAATACAAATCTGCTAGAGATTTTAAAAAAGAGGTATGCTACTAAAATAATTATCCATGTATACATTGTATGAAACTTGATGATACGGAAGTTGTTTAACAAGGTGGAGGACTAAATACCCAATTTGACTCAGACCACTCACTTTTACTACGTCGTTTAGAGATACACGTGATGTCGGCAAGAAAGTGTAGGTGTATCCTGATTCACATAAGGAGAAAACTTTAAAACCCTCTGGTATGGGCTTGTTCTTCATTCATACTGTATGGATGCTTCGACCGGAAACTGAACCATCATTTCATCCACCGATACATTCGAAGCTGGTACATAATATCGTTTTGAAGCATCACAGATGCATGAAAGCAATGGCTCCACTTTTTCGAAATAGTTTGTAATTATTGAGGAGGGGGAGAAACGTGCAGGAACCTTTTTATCTGTTCAAAACGTGTCACAGACATTTTCGTTGAAATATAGTGGATTGGAAGTTTCTGATTCTCATTCCAATACTGGTTGAGAGAAGGCACTTTAAAAAGTCCATGGTAGATTATGAGAGCTACCCAAATAACAAGCTCTTTACAGGTTATATCTTGCCAACCCCTACCAGAAACACCAGCATCCTTTGATAATGCATACAAATTCGTATTGACAACCATTGTGTCTAACATCATGCTTGTAAAAAAAAAGAAAAAAAAAATCCACCGCTTTGGAGACATCGACGTCAAAGTGTGGTGGTAACCTAACATTTGCCCTATGCAATGTATTTAAATGAACAAACGGTTCAAAGTCAGAAGGTGGTGGTGGGAGTTTTTTTTGTGCGGTCTCTGCTGATTTACGTTTTTTTGTACGGGCACCTTCAGTATCTATCTCTGTTGCATTTTGGTCATCATCGGACTCCGGGTCATGGTCATCATTTAAAGAATGCTAGCGAAATGTCAAAATCGGTACGAATTCTTCTTCTCCTTCTTCGTTGGCATATTCCTCTATACTTTCAATAGGAGACAAAAACAACGAATTCGAAGATAAAGATGATGAACTTGAAGATGCAAAGTCTGAAGACAATACATTGGCTTTACGTTTAGAAGATTTAGAAGACATTACCGTGAGAATTTTTTTTTCATGATTTTGATGTCAATAAATTTAGTTATTTATTAACTATCTTTAAATTAGCATTACATCATGCATGCAGAAGATGCCGTGAAAGGAAATTTATGGACGATCAATCGATGCAATAAGTCTCATTTGAGCTTAGTAAGGGGGGTGAACCTTAGAAAAATCTGGAGCAATTATGTAAAAACAGATCAAAAAAAATTTTAGCGGGCAAATTTGCCCCATTATGATTTAAGGGATAACGATTTTTAAATTAATTTTAAATTTTCAAAACATTGCGAAATATTTAATATTAATTTTACTATAACGATTTTTAAATTAATTTTAAAATTTTCGAAACGTTGTAAAATATTAAAACTTTCGAATTATTGCAAAATATTTTAAAATAGCTTAAATTGTTTTAAAAAAGATTAAAAATTCGTAATATATAATATATAATTTAATATCAATTTTTTATTTTAGAGATATCAATATTTACGAAGCTACAGTAATTGATAGAATGTATCATTTAGATTTGGGATTATTTAATTATCAAATTACTTTTACATATGATCTTTTAAACAATCATATGGAGCTTCAATACTTGATAAAGTGGATAAAAGATTAGCGAATATTCCTAGATTTCCGGAACTTAAAATATTCAAAAATGGAATTCAATCACTTTCTAGAGTTACAGCTAATGAATATCGTAATCTTATGAAAGTTATGATATTTGTTCTGGATAACTTAGATATCAGTGAAGCATTAAATAAAAAGTTGTTGAATCTTTATGAAGTTTGGAATAATATGTATATTATGAGTCAATTTGAAGAATTCAACGATCAAAGTTTGAAAGATTTTGAGGTAATTCGCAATATTTCGAATTTATTCGAATTTATTTATCGATATTTTAATATTTTAATTAACTAATTTTAATAACTAATGTTAATATAATTATTTCTAGAATTTAATAATAAATTGGGCTCAACAGTTTATTAATATTTTTCAAACAAGTACTTCATCAGAATTAAAATTTCCAAAATTACATTCATGGGTATACCATACTGTTGATTTAATTAGACAGTATGGTACTTTAAATGGGTTCTCCACTGAAACCTATGAAAGTCTTCATAAAGATTTTGTTAAAACGCCTTATCATTTAACTAATAAACAAAATATAGAAATTCAAATAATGAAATCGGTAAATATTTAAATTTTTTTAATAATATTTAGTTTTTTTATAAAACTTTACTAAATTATTTTAAATTAAATAGATTCAGAGGCAGGCTATTGCAACGAAATTATTATCAGGCAAATCAAAAAATTTTAAAACTATAAGCCCTTATAAATTTACAAATTTAATTTGGACTTTTAGTTTAAATAATGCTCAGGAATTTATTAACCAACAATTAAAAGACTATAATTCAAGTTCTAAAATATATTTTGGACTTGAAAATCTTTTAGAACATTTAACTATATATTTTAATTCAGCAAATGTTAATTTAGGTAATTATATAGTTAAAATATATAGCTCAGTAACTTTAGAAAATGGGGCTATAATTAGAGCAACTGATAATTTTTATGGAAAAGCCTGGCATAGCAATGTAGCAGTTGCTATGAATTCTGAAGAACTATTTGAATATATATCAGATCAAGGAATCTGTTATGGACAGGTATTTTTCATGGTTTAATTTTTAATTTTTAATTTTTTAAAATACAGTATTAACATAAATTTTTAATATTTAATTTTTAGATATATTTATTAGTGAAACTTGAATATAATAAGGAATCTTTAACACATAATCTAGCATTAATTCGGTGGTATGATTTTAAATCTGACAGGAATCCATATTATTATGGATGTTCTTGGCTTAAATTAACTGAATTATTTAATGTAATTGATATTGAAGCAATTAGAAATCAAGTTCATGTAATTCCCCGCTTTGACAAAACAAATGAATATTTAGTAAACAAATATATTTTTTAATAAAAAATCTTAAAAAATCTTAAACATAATTAAAATTATTTAAAAGTTTTCGAAACTATTAATTATCACAATTAACTAAAATATCGAAAAATAAAGAAAGTATTTCGAATATATTTAAATAACTTGAATGATTCAATTTATAATAAAACAAAATTAGAATAGTTTATTCTGAAAAATTCAAAATATTTCGCATATCGTAAACATTATTTTAAATGTATTAAAATATTAAACAAAAGTAGAAAGACAGAAATTACAATTATATGACAAAACTTCGAAAGTATTCGCAACATTTCAGAGTATTTAAAATTATTCAAAATTTAAATATTTATTTAATCAAAAAATAATAATATAAAATATATATAAAAATATAATAAATTTATAAGAGAATTTCTATTTGTACACGAAGTGTATGTACACAAGTAATGTAAAAACAAACTGATATCTTAAAATTTTGATTATGAAACCACCTTTTATCTTCTAATAAAAAAATTTTCTTGAGAAATTTTGGTATAAATAACATAACCCTCGCTATAATCCCAAACACACCCTTACCCTAAGGGTTTATTTTTCATTTGTAAACATTGTTTTGTTAGATATGTTACACAATTTGTAAATTAATAAATTATACTCGTGTATAAACACCACGTATAAATTAATAAATTTTCAATTTATAAATAAAAAAATAAACAGAAATAAAAAAAAATAAAATAAAAAATATATATATATATAAAAATATAATAAATTTATAAATAAAAAAATAAACTGAAATAAAAAAAAATAAAATAAAAAATATATATATATATAAATTAAGATTCTTAAGCATCGTGTGTAGCCAAGTGTCTAGTACTAGCAGTAGAAGATCCCTCCTGTGGTTCATCGTGTGTAGCCAAGTGTCCAACACTAGCAGTAGATCCCTCCAGTGGTTCTGCCAAGTGTCCAGCACTAGCAGTAGATCCCTCCGGTGGTTCTGCCAAGTGTCTAGCACTAGTAGTAGATCCCTCCGGTGGTTCTTCTTAAGTTGCTTTAGGAGTTGCTTCGGGAGTTGCTTCGGGAGTTGCTTGGGAAGTTTCCGCATCTGAAATATTTATAGGGCTTTTTGTTCTTCTTACACGCTTGCCCTTTCGAGAAGACTAAATAATTTAATATTAAAATATTTAAATTAACTTTTTATAGTAAAATTTTTGTTTACATAAATTTTAAAAATTTATAATTACACTTTCGGATTGTTGCGGTTCTCTTCTCTTTTTACCTCGACCCCTTTTTTCTTCAACCACTTCATCTTCTTTGTCTTCTGTTGATTCTCCTTCACCAGGTGGAAGAAATGGTTTTTTTTGTTGCATTTTTCTCTATTTTTTTATTTTTAAAAATTTCGCAATGTTTCGAATATGTTTAAAAATATTTAAATATTTTGTTTTGCTTTTAATAATTTATTATATATTAATCACATACCAAATTTCTTCTAAGTCTATCCTTAACAGTATCTTCGGACATTGTTAACTTCTCGTAGTAATCGTTCAACATTATTTGGCATACTGCAATTGCGTATGCCATTTTAATATTGGTCGGTAACTTGTCTGGCCACACCTTGCTTAGGATCCTGGACATGTACGAATCATTAGGGTCCGAGGATATTGGTGTGAAAAGCTTCTGATAGCATGCCTTCGTTTTGGCAGAAGCTTTCCACTCCGAAACATCTGCAGGAGTCGCGTTCGTATTTATTGAATCCAATTGGCTTTCGCCAAACACAGAAAACATTGCATCCTTCACACGTGTCGTCAAAGCACTTCGCAAAGAACGATGCTGTTTTAAAAGCTAAAAATATAATTTATTTTAAGTAAATGAAATATTTTAAATAATTCGAATATATTCGAAATATTTCGAATATATTCAAAATATTTAGTAAATGAATTATTCTAAATAGTTCGAATATATTCGAAATATTTCGAATATATTCAAAATATTTAGAATTGTTTTTTAATATAAAAAAAAAAAAAACAAAATTAAAAATATTTACTGGTTGAGCAATATTTTTTTTATAATAAGTATTCCACTTTTTATCGGTCAAACTGTCATAAAATTCGGTGTGATTTTCTGCAAGATAATCCTCCGCCGCTCCCCGTAAATCATCATCCGAAGGATATATTGCATATTCAAACAACTTCTTTGCAATCTCTTTTGCCGATTGCTATATATAAAAATAGTTTTTTTTTTATTTTAAATTAAATTAAATAAATTAAAATATTAAGATATAAAAATAAAAATTACATTTATAAAATTGGTTTCGTGAGCTAAGTCGAAACTTTCTGAAAACCTATCATCCATTTCGGATAAGCGCCTTTCGATTCGATTCATTTTTTCGGATAGCTCGTTAAGCTTATCCATTATAGCTCCTAACATATTACTAGGCACTTCTTAAAATAATTTTAAATAAAAAATTCAATTAGAAATATTATAAATAGTAAATTAATGAAATAAGAAAAATGTTATAAATTTAAATACCTTCAGAATATCTCGAACTAATTTGAATATTAGGTGATCTTCTTGATTCAACAGAATGCTCAGCAGATCTTTCAGTTTCCATTACGTCGGTATCAGGGGTGCCAACAAGAACTCCAGCAAAGATGGCTCGATTTGTTGTGATTTTTTTGGGTTGTCTTGCTTTTTTTGAAGATTTAGCGGACATTGTGTTTGCGAAGTGTACGAAAAATTAATTGGGATATTTAAAAATTTGCGAAAGTATGTGAAAGGCTTTAAATTATTTAGTTTATAAGAGAGATATAGCGAGAGAACGAGATAGAGAGAGAGAGAGATAAAGAGGGAGAGAGATAGAGAGAGAAAGATAAATAAAGAGAGAGAAAGATGGAGAGTGAGAGAGATAGAAAGAGATATTTATAAAGAGAGAGAGAGATAGAGAGAGATAGTTAGAGAGAGATAGAAAGAGAGAGATAGAGAGAGGTTCGGGTTAGTTTGAATGTTTTATAAAATAGGAAGTTTAATTCGAAAATATGCGGAATGTTTGAAAAGTTTTAAAGGTAAAAATAAATGCATGAAATAAGTGAAGTATGGATGATATTTATGAAATGGATAGAAATGACAACGAAGAGAGGGAATACAAAATATCGCCTGTATTTAAATATTTTCGATTAATATCAAAAAATTTCTAATGTAATCAAATTGCTTTCGCATATTCATTAAAAATTTTTTTTTACTATTTAAAAACATAATGCATTCCTGATTTTTAATTTATATTTTTATGTAATCGAGTTTTTCAATTAACAATACACATGCTAATGTATTTAAGGGGATTATTAGATGTAAATAAAAAAGTTTTTATTTATTAAAATTTTTATACTTTCGTCTCGTCTAATTGAATTTTATTTTTAAATTGTTAAGAAGTATTTCGAAACATTGCGCAAATACTGAAATATATTAAATTTGCAAATTTTGTTAACATCATTCAAAATTTATTATTTTAACCCGCGATGATTTCAAATAAACCGGGAATGTGATCATTTGAATTCGTGTAATCATTCAAAATATATACATATATTAATTAATTATTTTCAGATATATTTTAATTAATTCGAATATATTCGAAATATTTGATAAATTTATCGTTATTAAAAAATTAAATTATTTTAAATTTACTTGAATTACATTTATATTTAGATTTTAAATACTTTTGAATTTGTTTTCAATTGATAAAACTGCTTACGATAATTGCTTTAGAAGATTTAGCTTTATTTTTAAATTTAATATTATTTATACAATATTTAGAGATTTTAATAAAAATTAATCCGCTTTGAAAACAAATGATCATTTATAGTAAACGTTAATAAATGCATTCCTGATTTTTTATTTATATTTTTATGTAATCGAGTTTTTTCAATTAACAATACACATGCAGAATAATGCATGTTCATGAAATTTTATATAAATGGACATTGTTTGAAAAGTATTTCGCTTATTCTAAATATAGTAATAAAAGGTTAAAAGAATAATAGTTTGATAAGGGCTAATACATTTAAGCAAGTTGCTTTATTGCGCATTGTTTTAATTTACTTCGAAGTGGTCAGGAGTTATTAAAGCTTATAATTTATTGGACCAACGATTGAATGGCTAAAAAGGTAAAAATTTTACTTAAATCCCTTACATATCAATTACTTTAGTACTTATAAATATATTGAAAAACCCGATTACATAAAAATCTAAGAATGCTTCTATATAACATTAGAATAATGCACAATACGCATGTTCGTGAAATATTCTATAAATGGGCATTGTTTGATTTCAAGCGGATTAATTTATTTAAAAGTATTTCGCTTATTCTAAATATAGTAATAAAAGGTTATAGTTTGATAGGGGCTAATACATTTAAGGAAGTCGCATTGTTTTAACATCAAATTTACTTCGAAGTAATCAGAAGTTATTAAAAACATTAAACGAGAATAGCGAAATTTTTCTAATGTATTTAATATAATAAATAACTTTAAATTATATAAAAATGAGTTGAATTTTATTTATACAAAAATAATACCATATGGTATTATTTGTGTATTATCTATAACAATACTGGTTTTTATTATTACTTTCATCTCATTTATTATTCGTCTAATTGTATTTTATTTTTAAATGATTTCAAAATATTTCGAAATTTTGTGCTAATATTGAATTTGGAAATTTTGTTAACATTATTCAAAATTTATCTTTTCAACCCGCATCCAAATAAACTGGGAATGTGATCATTTGAATCTGTGTAATCAGTCAAAATATATACATATATTAATTAATTATTTTCAGATTTATTTTAATTAATTCGAATATATTCGAAATATTTGATAATTTTATCATTATTAAAAAATTATTTTTAATTTATTTGAATTACATTTATATTTAGATTTTTAATACTTTTGAAATTGTTTTCGATTAATAAAACTGCTCACGACAATTGCTTTAAAAATTTTAGCTCTATTTTTAAATTAAATATTATTTGTACTATATTTAGAGATTAGCGAATATTTTAATAAAAACTAATCCGCTTTGAAAACAAAATGACCATTATAGCAAATGCATATTGTACATTATTCTTTTTATTAAATGCATTCCTGATTTTTAATTTATATTTTTATGTAATCGAGTCAATACAATACATATGCTAATGTAATAATTGAAGGATTATTAATTAAATAAAATTTTATTATTAAAATTTTTACGCTTTTTGTCTCATTGTCTAATTGAATTTTATTTTAAATGTTTTCGAAATATTTTGAAATATTTGAAATATATTTATATTTAGCAAATTTTGGTAATATTATTCAAAAGTTATCATTCAAAGCTACGATAATTTCAAATGCACTGGGAATGTGATCATTTGAAACCGGGTTGAGTTCAAATGAATCTGAAGAAATAGGTGCATTTGAACCACAAATTGGATTGTTTGATCCAGATTGGATCATTTTAATCCCAAGTTGGAACTTGAAATGATATTATTTGAATGGGTTGAGGGCTCAAATAAACCAGAAATGGTATCATTTGAACACGAGTTGATTCAAATGACCTGGAATTGGATCTTTGGTCCTGGGTTTGTTCAAACATCAGTAAATTTATAATAGTATAATCTTATATAAGGTCTTACGAACTGTAATATAAGCAAAATATTATGTAATATATTTCGATATATTTCGAAATATCAAATTTACAAAATATTACGAAAGTAATTTCGAAATATTTCGAAATATTTCGATCCACTTTCAAAATATTTTAGGACAAGAAAACCAAGCTGGATCAGTAGATCAAATTCTGTACTACAAGATCAGATTAGATCTTTTGTATTTATTTTTTAATTTTTTTATTTTATTTTTATTTCAGCACTTTACAAGAAAAACAAAAAACTTTTGAAACCTTGCATATGCCAACTACGACTTCCGAAATTTTCAAGAACACACAACTGATTTCCCTAGCAATTTCTAAATTTTCGGGAATGCTTCTTTAAAGAAATAGACACAAGTTTTCGCAAGTATCGCAAGTTTTTTGCAAAAGAAATTATCCAAGTAGCGATTTATCCTGATGAGAATCAGTTAAAGTCTGCTGTAGATAAATAGGTGCAGACAAATTATAAAGATCATGTAAGTTTTTGCAAGTTCTTGCAAGGTTTCGCTTTATTTATTTTTTCGTTTCGTGTTTTTTGTTTTTGTTTTTTTTGGTTTATTTTTAAAATTTTTTTTATTAATTTATTTTATTTCGGCACTTTGCGAGAACAGAACCCTTACTTTCTGGCACTTTGCAAGAAAACCAACCCAGACTTTTTTGGCACTTCGCGACTTTTTTGGCATTTTGCAAGAACCTTTCGCAATTTCTGAATTTGCAAGAACGCGAACTCTTCAGAGAAATGAAGATATTTTTATTTTACTTTATATATATATCTTATTTTTTATTTTATACGTTTTTATCTATTTTTTATTTTTTATTCTTTTTTATGTTATAGTTAATTTTATATTTATAATATTATTATTTTGATTATATTTTTTCGTTTGTCTTAATATAATTAATATTTTAATTTTGTCAAAGTTTAATCAATTCAAATTAGTTCGAATTAGTTTAGTACTATGAATATCACAGCAATTTATTCTAATATTTTATCGCATGAAAATATTTACTTTTATTAAGTTTTATGTCATAACAAAAAAAATTCCTTGCAAAATTATGTTATAATTTTCGAATTATTCTAAAATAATTTGAAATGTTTTATAAAATATGCGTTCTGAATTATTTTAAGTTTATTCGAAAACGTGCGAAATATTTTATTTTTTAGCCCTTAAATTTTTATACTTAATATCGTCTTTTAAATAATTTAATATACTGAACTTTAAATTTACAGGTTTTTACTCTATAGAATTTTATATGTATTTAATTAATGTGAAACATTTCGAACTATTTTTAAAGGTTTCTATACTGATTTAATTTTATTAGAAGATATACTTATTAACTAAATAATTATTAGATTTATCAAAGCGTAGAATTATATAAACATGATCCCCGGGTACATTGAATATACCCGGAACATGATCATTTGTTTCAGAAGATGGCAGGTTATCAGAAATTAAATATGGAAAGTATTGATAGGATCACTTTTTTGTAGGTCTAAAGTACATTATTTAGAAATTATTTAATATTATTTTGTGTTTTCGAATATTACTTAATATTTTCGCAATATTTCGAAATTTATATTTCGAAATATTTCGAAATCGAAAAATTTCTAAATTATTTTCGAAATATTTCGAAAGATATTGCATATCGCAATTTCTTTCGAAATATTTCATACATATAAATTTGCTGATGTAGTAATTTTATAAAAAAACACAATAACCAATAGTATTTGGCCAATAACTTTTGATCCAGTGATCCAAATAAAATGAAATTGGTACCATCCATTTGACTCCTTTCACTGAGATGAATTGAATGGTACCAAAATCATTAAATTTGGACCACTCAGGTTCAATTTTTAGATGTTATATTTTTTTGACCTTCCCTACTTATTGAGAAAAACATTATCGTTCGTTCAACTCCTCCTCTTGTATAACGTTATTTATAGATGCCCTCAAATTACTACTAGTTATAGTTAGATTTATTCAAAATAAAAATATTTTAAAATATAATATCATACATATATTTGATTTTAACCCAGGTAATTTCTAGTGCTTCAATCTGTAATCTGCTAATTTGAATAGATCTGATGATTTAGATTAAATATGGATATTCATATCTGTTAATTTTACCTAGATAAATCTAACGTGGAAGAACTAATTAATGACGGTCAGACTTAACGTACAGAGCAGACTTTAGCTTCTTGCACAACCGTGAGAACTGGGTATATGGCGAGCGCCTTTACAGAAGACAACTACAGTGCTTCAGATACCATATCTTCATCTCCTTCTGAAGTACAATACTCCTTTAATACTTCTCTATTACTAACTGCTACTAGTTTTAACAACTATCCAATATCAGAAATCTATAATGAATCCTTACTTGAAAAAGACTTCAGTGATGAAGAAATTGAACTACCTACAAACTCCTTAAGTGAAAGAAACTACATCAACCCCAATCTTAATCTCCTTGAAATATACAACCCAAAAGCATGTTATAACTAATTTCTCTACCACCATAGACTACAGACACTCCCTTCTCCACAAACTGTGGGTTCTTTCTTACATTATATACAAGAATATTATCCTATGTTCTATTCAAACCAATATATAAAAATCTCTATCAAACCATATCCTTGATTTGACCATTTTTTTACAGAAGCACACATATATCTTCCATATGAAAACTTTATACCAGATTATATAATATTCCCACCTTTTGAAGAATTACTATATTACTCTGATGTAGAACTTAAATCATCTAACTCTAGACAATTACCCACAAACTACCCTCAAAAAATACAAATTAATTCCTTTAATATTAATGGTTTATCATCATATATTAAACAAAATTTTATCTATGATCACATTATAGAAAACCAAATAGATATATTTGGTCTTTCTGAAACTCACTTATCATTAAAAGAATCTAAATTCTTACAACTCTCTAAGAACCTAATTAACTACCAAAACTTTTGGAGTCCTTCTGTTAACAATAGACAAGCTGGAGTAGGTTTATTTATTCACAACCAAATATCCAAATACATTGGCAAAGTATTTGAATACAAAGGTTTTATTCTAAGTATAGAATTCTTTCTACTATCAATTTCTCTTCAAGTTATTCAAATTTACTATCCTACTAAAGATAAAACACAACAAAGAAAAGATGTACTTAAGCAAATCAACACTTTAATTCAAACCTCAAAACACAAAATCTTACTTATGGGTGACTTTAATTCAACACCAAATCCTAAATTTGATCGACATCCTCTAAAAAAACCTCTCTTCCTGAATCTCAACTTATCAAAACTCTAAAACCACACTTCTATGATATATACTGACTTTTTCATCCAAACTCAACTAAATTTACTTGTTCTCACAAAAACTCACATAGCAGAATTGACCAAATATGGACAAATTTATCTATTTCTCTTATAGACTATACTGATATTCTTGACACAGTCTCTACTAACTCTGATCACAATATAGTTTCACTTGAAGTCATTCTTTCTATTCCACAAAACCAATACAAACAGCCTTCTAGGAAGGTTTTTCTATAGAAACATGCCTCACAAACTCACATTCTTAATTACCAAGACTTTACTGATTCTAGACTTAAAAAAATCACCCCAAATATAAGCAAAATTCAAAATATTAATGATTTAAACTCAATCTGGCAACAAATCGAATAAATAATCAACAAAGCAGCATTAAAATTTATACCCTTTAAAAAAATCTCTAAAAACCTCTCAAACAAACCAAAAATAAAACTCTCTCCTATACACTATCAATTCAAGCACTTAATTTCTATTAAGAAACTACTAAAATCAAAAAAATTCTTTAACTTACTCTTTAACTATTACAACAAATATATACATAATACCCTTATCTCATCTTTAACTTTAAATACAACTCTTACAAACTCTCAATATACTTCTATTCTCAATCTCGAAGATAAATATCTAAAAAAATAAATTGAACTTGAGATAAAACAAAAAATACAAGAAGAAATTAAAGTCAAACTCCAAGAGCGTGACTTAAATTTTATTCAAAATCCAAAACTTTTCTTTAAAAAAACTCTTGAGAGATTCGGTTCAAGCATACATCTTGACAGACTTCTTACAAATAACAATCTTTTAACAAATCCCGAAGAAATTAAAACCCAAATTCAATATCATTTTCAAAACTATTACCAAGAACAGCCTCTTTCTACAATCTCCCCAAATTCTGAATTTTACAATCTTTACAAACCACACCCAGAATATGAACCTTGTTATGAAAATCTCTTATCCAAAATTTCCAATAAAGAGTGGTCTAAAACTATTTCCTTATTACCTAATCAAAAGGCATCTGGACCCTCAGGTCTTAATTATGAACACATCAAATCTCTCTCAACTCAAAGCCAAAATGCTCTTCGACTACTTCTTTCTAAATGCTTGCAACTTCAACAAATTTCCTCAACCTGGAAATTGTCTCACATATACCTTATTCCAAAAAAATCAAATTGGGACTTTACACTTGACCAAGTTCGTCCTATCTCACTTATTGAACCTTTCAAAAAATGTCTTACTAAAATCTTTACAAAACGACTAGATCATATTATCTCTCAAAACAAACTTTTAAGCAATCTTAACTTTGCAGCTACCAAAAACTTCTCAACACATACACCTATTCAAATTCTACTTAATACAATTGAACATTACAAAGAAAGCAATAAAGAAGCCTGGATCCTTTTCCAGGATATGTCAAAAGCATTTGATAAAATTAATATTTTAAGACTAGCTGAAGCATGCAAGAGAATTGGCATATCTCAAAATAGCATTGATTTCATTACAAATCTTCATACAAATCGCCAAGCCAAAGTTAGTACAGCATATGGTACAACACAACCCATATCATTATATTCTGGCATAGAACAAGGAGAAACCTACTCTCCTCTCCTATGAAAAATTTATTATGATCCTATTCTTTGTTATATTAACTCCAAATACCAAAAACAACACCTTAAAATTCATACTCTATTGCCACTAGAACAACTAACTCAAAAAAACCCATCTACTCTTACCATACCCCTACTAGCATTTATGGATAATAAAGTATGGCACTGTGAAGATCCAAATTCACTTCAAAACTTACTAAATGATTTTTCTAAACTATATAAACTTAACAATATACAAGTAAATCCCTCCAAATCAGATTTAATACATATCTCCCCTAAATTTAAATACCAAAATACTTCATCTATACCTCCTATAACTTTTAACAATGAAACTATCCCTCTTCGAAAACACCATGATACAATTAGATATTTAGGAATCTTTTTTAATGGTACCGGCTCAACTAAACCAACTCTCGAAAAAATTATAGAAAAAATTAAAACTTTATTAAACTGATCCAATATAAAAAACTTTTGCCAATTCAAATTTCAAGACTTTTCAATACAATTCTCGCACCTTCAATAGAATATCTTCTTCAAGCAACACCTTTAACAAATCAACAAATCAACAAACTTTCAACTCTCCTAACTAAACAAATAAAAAGATCTCTTAAACTATCTCTAAATACAAGCAATAATATTCTAACAAACCCCTTGCTCCTCAATATTCCTACACTTCACAAACTCTGTATCTATACAGGAAGCAATATAACTGAAAAAATTATAAACTCTTCAC
>QKWP01000098.1:380387-405106 GCA_003550325.1 Gigaspora rosea | reverse complement strand
AAAAAAAAAAAAAAAAAAAAAAAAAAAAAAAAAAAAAAAAAAAAAAAAAAAAAAAAAACTAGATAAATCTGTAATATTTACAGTTTAAAAATAAGGATTATCCAAATTATAATTCTAAATATCTTATATGTGATTGTCAATTTGACCAGCAACTAACAATAAATATATTATATTTTTATTAGTAAATATAAATATAACTTTTATTGATTTGAAAATTAGTAGAACACTTAATAAATTTGTGATAACTATCCAAATTTCAATAATTATTTTCAGTAATAACAGCATAGTTTTTTGATAATATAAAATTATTTTATTGAAAAACTAAACTGTTATTACCAAAAATAATTATTGAAATTTGCAGATAATTTATAAAATTCATTCATATACTAATTTTCAAATCAGCTATTAAACAACTCTCTTACCATATAGTCACAAAATAACATGCAAGAGTGTTATTTCAAATTTTAGCTTAATTTAGACTGAAATTCAAAATTATGCTCCTGTGTGTTATTTTGCAACTATACTGTCCTTAAAATCATAGAAACATAAATTTAACAAATTTGCTTCTGTTGATTAATTACTACAGATCAAAATCCAATATATTAGATCCTTATTGGGTACTATATTACTATAATTAAAAAATATATAAAATACTATATATCAATGATCTACTATATATATTGTATAGTTTGGCTAATTTTACTATCAATTCTCGAAATAATAGGCATAGGTATTATTTTGAATTTTGGTCTGAGTTAAGCTTAACTTGGGCCAAAATTCAAAATAACGCCATGCCTGTTATTTTAAGAATTGGGTACCTAATATGTATATATAATAAAATAATTTTTAAATCTACATATATTATAATTCTAAATTATACAAATATTCTATATATTCAAAAAATTTATTTTTTACAATATAAATTCATTAATTTTTACTACTTAAATTTTATTAATTTGATATATATCAGATACTTAATATATATGCAATAATGGAAATAAAAAGTAAATTTTCAGTTATTTCTATAGTAAGAAATAACCGAAATTTACTTTTATTTTTACTATATTGCATATATATATATATCTTTATAAAAATACAGTTTTTTTATTTATTTTAATAATCATTTTTTTTATTATTATTATTTTATTTTTTTTATAACAATTTATTATTTATTATTATTATTATTTATATTTATTTTAATTTTTTTTTAAATTGTTTTTAATTTTTTTAGTTTAAATCTTTGTTGTTTTTTACTTTTTTTTATTTATTTATTTTAATTTTTATTTCATTAAAATTTTTTTATTTTTTTCTTTTTTTTTTAGTAGTTTTTAGTATAGCAATTTTAAAAATTATAAAACTACAAAACCAATTTTTATGAATATAAAAATTGTAAAGACTTTGTTCTAATTTTTTGCTACTTTTCTTTTTGAATCTTATATTGCCAATTCTCCTATTAGATAATTATGCGCAATTCCAACATTTTATTATTATTATTATTTTTTAAATGTTTTTATTTATTAATTGATAATCTGTGAGTCATCTGGATAAAATGATCTGCAATTACTAAATTAATATGATACAATTTATACAGTAAAAAACATAGGTTGAAAATATACAAATTTTCTATATATAGCATATTGTACATATACATATCTGTATAAATATATATTATCAGTTATCAGTTATATGTAATACATACGGTATATGTACTATATGTACATATGTATATACGTATTATTTTGTTAGAAGTTGCACATTTACTAATAACCGCATGCAAAAAAGTCTACTTCGAAGGTTAATTCAGACAAATGCAACTTAAGCGCTTGAAGTTTCAATTTCAAGCAATAGTCAACTTCAAACACAGGTTAGAGATTATATGTAATAAAATAATTATGTTTTCAACAAAAGACACATTTATATGGTTTGGGTGCCTTGTTAATTTAAATATAGTATAGGAGTTCAAAATATGAATTCAAGCTGTAATTCATGAGAGCTATTAAAAAAAATTAGTAAGTACATATTTAACCTTTTATTATACTAAACTTATATATAATTGTGGTTACGATTAGTAGTCATGTGCCAAAAAACTCATCAGTTATTCAAGAACTTGAATTTTTCAAAAGTCTGGTACAGTAAAAGATTATAGATTTTCTTTTGGTAGTAGTATTTGGACTTGAGTCAATTGTAGCTTAAAAAATATAGTTTAACTTAAAGTAATTCAAGAAAATATTTTAAGCTATGTTTACTTTAGCCCAAACACTATTTGATAACTAAACTGAATGACTAACAATTTTTAACAAATATAGGATCTAAAGTTTAAAGATTTTTTTTTTTGATATTTTATAATTTATATTTATCTATTATTTTATAATATATTAAAGAGCAATTAATTAAGACAAATAAACAATTTGAATGAAATAAATACAACAGTTCGATATAAATGTAATTTGATTATTGTGAATCCCCTTTACCAATTTTTTCTAAATTTTATAAGAAATCTATTTATTATAAATTGAATACTACAAAAAAAAATCTCTGTGATATTATATAATCACTTTACAATCATAGTATTGGCACAAAAATTGGTAGTACCATGATCTCTGGGCTGATCGATGCTTCAGAGTTCTACAAAACTTAACCAAATCACAATTATATTGAATTTTTGTGATTTCAATAGTTATAGATCTGATTTTTTGGATGTTTGCAATTCTGATTTGGCATGGAGATTGTGGTACTGCAAATTTTTGCGCTACTTTCAGACATATATAAATTATAAGTTTTCAAAATATTAATTGTTCATAACATATATTACAAGTTAAATTTAGTATAGTGAAATTTGAATATGTACTTACAGGTTCTTCCTTAGTGCACTCAAATGGATTCTTTTGTTCATCTTTTTCGACTCCAATTCCAAGTTGATAATAATAGTATTATCTTGATCAGTGGTTCTTTGGTAATTAATACTCAAGGCCCTGTGATCGAATGTTATAAGTGCAACAAAAATTTAAATATTATTTACAGGTTTCCCTTAGCAACATCAAGTGTATTCTTTTGTTTGTTTTTTTTCGACTCTAATTTCAAGTTTTATGCACCAATAGCATTACCTGCTCTTTGGTAATACTTAAAGCCTTATGATCATTATAGCATGGGGACATTCGAATCTGATAATTTCTGGGATCGAAGTTACACAAGTATTTATATAGCGTAGTATTGTAAAACCAGAATTTTCGGGTCTAAGCAAACTTAAAAAAAAACTTATTGTCGGAGCAACACTTTACTAGTAAAATAGCTTCGTAACGAGTGTCTTTTCAAGAAACCCAGTTGCATCATGTTGCATCACGCGAATAAAAGGTAGATTTACTGAGAGTTGAAGTACTATTTACCGTATAGTAAGAGGTAATAAAAATATATTGTACTGCTTAATTCGTAAAGCTTAATGTTATTTTTCTTTTTTTTTTATTATTATTATTTAAGTAATCAATTTGTTTATTTTATTTGTAGGTTTTCGCAGACTGTTTTCAAAAGTTGCATATGTTCTTTAGGAGATGTTTGGTTCAATAGAAATCGTTTTATATATATGATAATATAGCTTTGTTAATTATATGAAATTTTAAAAAAAATATTAATAAAGGACATGTAACTTGTTACCAAAAACCTTTTTAATTAAGTTCTTGCATTTTGTAAGTTGTATTATAATTTGGTTGAATAATTTTATTCTTTGCAACGCGAAATTTTTAACATATTAAAAAAATTGTAATATTTGAATTACGCCCTTTTATTGGTTGGGTTGTTTAACGTTTATCTATCGGTTTTTACGAAACGCGTATCACGTGGTTATGAACAGTTTTATGATTGGTCAACTACCTCATGATCAAACCCGTGCATTTCCAAAAAATGAGAAAGTCCCTCATGCTAATCATTATTCTTTCGGTATAACCCATGTTAGCAAATTTTTGAAAATATTCAAAGGTCTTATTATTTTTTTTAATTGATTTCTTTTTATATAATGATTTTCAACATTAAATCAAAATTTTTTTTTTACCTTCGAATTTAAAGACATAAATACTTTTGTCTCAACGATTACTATTTTATTAGCATAACCATATTAGTAGATATTGATAACATTCAAAAGCCTTGAGTTCATTCTTGAAATACTGATAATAATTATATCTTCCAGATTAGTAGCTTTTTGGATAATAAACAAAGGCCTTATATTATGTTCATCTTTTTTTACTTCAATTCCTTTTTCATAATGGTTGCTTGGTACAAAATATTGATTTTAGCTATTCAAAGTAATCTATGAAAAAAAATAGCTGGAAATATTGCGATTAGTATTAATTCAACAAACTATATAACAAATAAAATTTAACCACTTTTTTCAAAAAATCATAATTTCAGTTAGAATTGGATGGGTTTGAGTACAATAGTACTAGACATTTAAAGATTTTTAAATACTGTAATTCCTGATCAATAAATTTTCATACTGCATCTTGTCAAACCTAGCTCATTAAATACAAGACATTAAAACCTCAACCAATATTAGTCTATTAAATAGAAGTATATTTCACTGTCCATTTACATAACTTTGACTTTTTACCTAGATTCATTTCATTCAAATCTTATCCCTTAGATTGTAACACAGGCAAATTTGCCTGCGTATTTTAAAATTTTTAATAAAATTTTAAATATTGATTTTAGCCATATCTTTTCTAAGTAAAAAATATTCTTTGAGTTTTGTTTTAGTAACTTTGTTATAAATTTTTTTTAAAATCATTAGAAAACTTTAATATAATAAATGTTTAAAGTTCTTGTATTGGCATTTTTACTATTAAAATTTTTCTTTAGATTTTTTCAAATTTTATATGTTTCTGTCTATAAAAAAAATCTTTACTTCTAATACAAGTCTTAATTTTTACAAGTAAATCATTAAAGTTGCAATAATGAAAGTTGTCATCCTTTATATAAACTACTATATTGTCTTAAGAACTATAGTTCTAAAACTAAAACTAAATAAGATCGCAGAAAAATTGTAATAAAATTTTTTAAAAAAATTTTTTCTTAAAATTATCTATTTTCAGCTTATATGTAACTATAATTTATTTTCTTATAATATAAAAACTAATTTTGCAAAAAAGTAATCCTTATTTTCAAATATAATTGTACAAAGTTTTATTTAATTATTTTAGCATTTTAAAAAAGTAAATCAGAGCTAAAAAAGTGCAAAAACGCAGGCAAATTTGCCTGTGTTCTACTACAATCTAAGGGATATGAAAAAAAGCGAAGTGAGAAAGATTATGGAAGTAATAAAATGAGAAAGAAAAAAAAAAAAGAGTTCTACTATAAAATCTCAAAAATCATTATATAATACCAACTAAATTGGCCAGAAATATAACTAATACTGGCTAACTTTGTCAGTATTAAGTCTTTTCGGAAATCTGTCTTTCAAGATTTTGTAATAAACACAAAAAAAAATAAGAACGAAAAAAAATCAACAAAAAAGTTCTAATAATAGAATATTAGCTTAGCACCTTTAACAATTTGTACTTGTACAATAAAAATTTTCTAAATCTATACTTACTAATGAATAAGTATTAAATCAGGATTTACTTGAATTGAAATCTTATTTTTCTATTTTTGCATTACGTTTTAAGAAAATCTGCACTGGGAAGCCTTTGGGTTAAAAAAAATATATAGAAAAATTGGGTGAGAAGAAGGCTAAATGTATATTTACTGTATTTGTCCGAAAATAAGCTACCCTTTTTGGCCAAAAAGTTATACAAAAATCGTGAGAGTAGCTTATTTTCAGATTGTTAAATTTTTCAAAAAATTGAAAAACGTACTAATAAAAAGTTGTCCAAATGCTGAAATTTTTACTATAGGTGTATTTCGTTATGCTGAACAACTTTACATAATTGATCTTTTGAAGTTTACTTAGTAGAAAAATAAGTTTTATATGTAGCAACTGTTAACGATTTCTTTAAAAATTTTTTCGAAAATCTGGAGGGTAGCTTCTTTTGGAGGTAGCTTATTTTCGGAAACCTACGGTAAATTTTTGTGCTTTAATAATATAGACGTAAATAACATAATAAATGCTGTGTGTGTCTAAGGTAAACTTTTTAACAAAAACTTTTATAATTAATAGTTTTAATATAAAAAGCATATAGTATTACTTTACAATTTGTTCTACTTTAAATTACATATTTATCAAAATTATAGTGATTTTGCATATGATTTAAAAACTTTAACTTGAACACTACATATAGAGATCTGCGTCAAAAATTTCACCAGATAACTGGCAGATTATCAATTAAGTTAATATATAGGAAAGAAACATCAAAGATTCAAATATTATAGTAATTGTATATGTTTTTTTATAACATCAGCAAATTTATAATAACATAATCTTACGTAAGATTTTACGAACCGTAATATAAGCAAAATATTATATAATATATTTCGAAATATTTCGAAATATCATATTTTTGAAATATTACGAAAGTAATTTTGAAATATTTCGAAATATATTACGAAATATTTCAAAATATTTTAGTACTAGGAAACCAAGCTGGATCAGTAGATCTATAATCTGGATCGCACATTAAACTAATTTTTCGAAATAGTTCAAAATAGTTCAATAATGTTCAAATTTTGTATTACAAGACCAGATTAGATCTTTTGTTTATAATTAGATCTTCTATTTTGGTTTTTTTTCACTTTTTTGTTTTTCATTTTTTGTTTTCATTTGTTTTTTTTATTTTCGTTTGTTTTTTCAATTTTTTTTATTTATTTATTTTTTGATTTTTTTTATTTTATTTCGGCACTTTACAAGAAAAACAACCAACTTTTTGAAACCTTGCGCATGCCAACTACGGCTTCTGACACTTTCAAGAACACATCACAGCAATTTCTAAATTTTCAAGAATGCTTCTTTAGAGAAATAGGCACAAGTTTTTGCAATTTTTGCAAGTTTTTGCAAGGTTTTGTTTCATTTATTTTTTTATTTTGTGTTTTTTGTTTTTGTTATTTTTGGTTTATTTTTTAAATTTTTTTTTATTAATTTATTTTATTTTTGCACTTTGCGAGAAAAACAAACAACTTTCAAAACATTGTGCATGCCAACTACGACTTCCAACACTTTTAAAAATACACCCTTAGCAATTTCTAAATTTTCAAGAATGCTTCTTTAGAGAAATAGTCACAAGTTTTTGCAAGTTTTTGCAAATTTTTGCAAGTTCTTGCAAGGTTTCACTTCATTTATGTTTTCATTTCATGTTTTTTGTTTTGTTTTTTTTGGTTTTTTTAAAATTTTTTTATTAATTTATTTTATTTCAGCACTTTGCGAGAAAAATGAACAACTTTTCGAAATCTTGTGCATGCCAACTATGACTTCCAACACTTTTAAAAACATACTCCTAGCAATTTCTAAATTTTCAAGAACACTTCTTTAAAGAAATGGGTACAAGTTTTTGCAAGTTTTTGCAAATTTTTGCAAGTTTTTGCAAGATTTCACTTCATTTATCTTTTCATTTCGTGGTTTGTTTTTGTTTTTTTAGTTTATTTTTAAAATTTTTTTATTAATTTATTTTATTTCGTCTCTTTGCGAAAAAACAAAACTTTTCGAAACATTGTACATGCCAATGACGATTTCTGAAACTTTTAAGAACACACTCCCAGCAATTTCTAAATTTTCAAGAATGCTTCTTTAGAGAAATGAGCGCAAGTTTTTGCAAGTTTTTGCAAGTTTTTGCTTTATTTATTTTTTTATTTTGTTTTTTGTTTTTGTTTTTTTTTGGTTTATTTTTAAAATTTTTTTATTAATTTATTTTATTTCGGCACTTTGTAAGAAAAACAAACAACTTTTCAAAACCTTGCACATGCCAACTATGACTTCCGACACTTTCAAAAACAATAGAAAACAAAGAAGCAAAGATAATAGCTAACTGTGGAGTGAGCGAAAATAAGTGTATAGGGCTAGTTTTTTGTATATAGTCAACCCCTCTATAATTACACCTTCGGGATACAAAAAACTGTAATTATAAAGAGGTGTGACTAAAATAAAGCTTACCTCTATATAGTCACAACTATATTACAAATATAAAAAGTGACTATATAGGGGTTTTTATTAAAAATCGATTTTTAAGAAATTCTTATTACCGTATTTTTGCTTGGTTTATACCTGGGTATATAAGTGTACAGTATACAGTACTTATATAGTAATTCGCAAAATAAATCAAAAATTTTTTAACATTATAATTTAAAGTCAATTATACTAAAATGCATCTATAGTGATTTGCATCTATAGTAGTTTTACACCTATGTATTATTATCATACATAATTCGGATAAGATAATTTTAACATAATTTTTATTGTATAAATTTTATTTATATTTTATTTTTGATAATAAAAAAAATTGCGTAATAAACATTTCAAACTATAACTAATTATAACTATCCTAACCCTAACTAGAGTATACACTAGTATTGCCAGCCATAAGTAATTATTACGAACATTTCGAATTACAACCTGGGTTGCAACTTCTAATAACAACCGGAACCCAAAGTTGATATGTCGTATTTGTTATAAATGCTATATTTGCTATAATAGTTGTTATAGTTGTAATTGCCATAATAGGTTGTAAATACTAAAATGTTGTAAATAGTTATTATTTTTAGTTTTTAATTATACTTATTTCGAATTAGAATACTTTTACCTGTTTTATTCAGCAAGTTACAATTAGAAAGATCTTTCATCATTTTTAGCGTATACATACATTTGGTTTGACTCTCATTTTGGGGTTCTAACTATGCAAATGCAGATGGGTTATTCTCTTGCCTATTGTGCAACCTGCACAGCTTTTATAGAATTGGATTTTTCCATTTATTTTTGCATGTACTTGACTGCTGTCCTGGCAGGTCATGAGAAAGCTGCATATATGACTGACGTCTTGTCAAGTCACAAAGACAGCATATATATATGACTGTCGTCTGACAGGCCATATCACAAGACAAATTTATAAACCATGCTCAACTCTACCCTTAATAACTGTTATCCCGACAAGCAACCTAGTGATACTATGTTGGGCAAGGGGAAGGAACGATGTAACTAGACATATGTCAGATTTGCAGAAGAAACAGCTAATTTGCTTTATCAGTACTGAGAACAATACTATCAATTATTTCATACCTCTTATATGAACTAACCAATTATTTAATTCTTATCTTATATTCCTACTATACACTCATATTTTCAAATGCCTGAGAACAAAATTTATCATACTTACTTAACTATAATCGACCAAATGATCGATCAAACGATCGAATATGTGATCTTGATAGGGCGAGTCTCATGTTCGAATCTGAGCTAATTCGAGACAAAAACTGCCTTGATACTTACGTATCGAGCAGTTTTAATAATAGATTTTAAATTTTTTGGTCAGGTGCGAATTTAGTCCACTTTTTGGAGCTACTGCCCTCCGCCTTAACGTCATTACGTTTTATACCTATAGCAAATTTTTTATTGTATTAGTTCCATGTGAAATATCCCGATTTGGCAGTTAATTAAATCACCTATCTTCCGCCTGCACTTTGCTTAAATTGTATAGCAATTGTACTGGTTTTTCCTGCATGCATCCTGGTTTCACTTGCGATTATTGGCATACTGGTCCCGCTTAGCTCCTTTTTCGACTCAAAATATGCAGCAGACTATAATATCACTTAGTTATGCCCTATATAAAAAATCAGTTTATAAAACAAAGCACAATCTTGAGACGTATTAGTGACTTAAATAAGTCTGCATCAGGTACTATTTCACAAAATTATAGTAGTAAAAGTTTATTTATGTTAGCAAATATCAATATATCATATGTTCCACTAAATTTGTAACTTATCAGATTTATTTTGATATATTCATACTGAGCAATTGACATTTCAAATTTCCAGTTTATAATTCAAAATAGCAAAATTGCTATTTAAAAATCGTGATAAATGTACTGTACAATATTATTAATTTTAAGACCCTTGCGATTGTCTTTCAAAAATGTGAGAACGATTTTCATATACCTATGTGGGAAGTTGAAGAATCAGGAGATTTATATTAGTAAAATTAAAAATCCAGGTTTTAAAATTGAGAAATAGTATAAATTTTCCCATGATATAGTATATGCGACCATTCACACAATTTTGAAAAACAATGGCTTGTATTTATAGCTCAGTCTATAAACTGATAACTTATTGTTATATCTAGCATGATATCAGATTCGGAATGAATTAGCACATTATATTTACAACTATTACAACTATTACAACTATTTTAACAATTGCAGCTATTATGCCAATTATAGTGAGTTAAAAAATTATAACCTTTTAAACAATTATGGCAAAGTATTACAATGTTGAAATAAAAGGTTGCAATCTTTCAACCTTATAAAACCTATTACAGCAGGCAACTCTAGTATATACTAACCATAACTATTTAATATAATGCAATACGAACTTAGAACTACAATAGACTATAAGACTACACCAATGCGAACTTATCAAAAATAAAGTTGCGAACATTTATTAAGGTAGTGACTATCTATGATATTACAGCTATATGCAGAGATCATACTACCTCAAGATCATATTGCTGTTAAGTAGTATGCTGTGAGAAGTGTAGTATATGGTAAGTAGTTACTATGTAGTAGATAGTATCAAGATAGTGTGCTATAAGAAATGTAGTATGCCATAGGATAGTTATTATATAGTATATAGTAGCAGGATAGTGTGCTGTGTATGATATATGTAATGTTATATGCTATAGTAATATTGTGTACAAATTGAGATAGAGGTCATGTGTACATATTATTCCTTAAAAATTATATCATGCACATTATAGCATTAATGAGATATTTTTAAACTTCAAAACTTCAAGCTCAATACTTAGATGATCCAGCACAGGGTAAAAAAGCAAATAAGCCAGAAGAAGAAAAAAAGCCTAATTGGTAATTGTTTGCTTTTAAAAAAATACATAGAATATATTTTAATCAATTAATATGTAATAAGGCATCAAGAGATTTAGGTTCGTAATACTGTTTAATAATTGCAACATACTTGATAAAAAAAATACACACCTACTTCTAATTTGAAGCCTCTAATACAAGCTTCCACTATTGCATTTCAACGTCGCAAAGTGAAAGTTGGAACTGGAATGTCTATTTCGAATATAAGAGGTGAACAGTAAACTTTAGAAGATTGGTTATGGGGTAGAAAACTTGGTAATAGGAGTTGCTTACACTGTTAATTTCACTTTGTAAAAAGCTTGGGCCATTTTGTAAGTTTAAGAAAATGTGTCCTAATTTAAATTTTTTTTGTCTCATATCTAAATCTATTAAACAGAATCTATTTAATTTGCTTTCTAATATCCTGTAGCTTTAAGCAAAATTTTTTTTAAAAAAAATAAGAGAACCGTATTTTGTATATAGTTTTAGATATGAATTTTTTCAAATGTGCTATTACAGGTTATTATAAGGTAATCTAGATTACTGGTTTGCAGGACTTCGCGATCCTTTCGCAGTTGTAAAAAATATAATAACTTTTTTTAACTTCCATCTTTGGATCCTAGAGCAAAACCATACTTATATCAGCAAGTTGAATTCTTGTATAGTATTAACCTCCTATACAGATATTATACAATAATATTACATGGGACCTTCAGATCATATTGCAATTCAATGAGACGCGACCCGACCAATTTTGAACATGTGATTTATACTGTTGTATAATAAAAATGTAGTTTATACTGCAGTATAATGAAATGTGTATAGTACACACAATGTATATATATAAATCAAAAAAACTTTATTATTCTAATTGTTGAAATTGAAAGTTTTTTTTAAACTGAAAATGTTATAAGTTTGCATTAGCTACGGGCCAGACCAAAAAAGTTATAAAAAATTTTTGCAGGTCATATTCAGTTTTATTCTTTTCTCTAACATTCATTAGACTATTTTTGGTTTTCAAGGATTATATGCTAGAAAAAAATTAATATAGCAACAAATAAATACTATATTTAAATGACCTTTAACGATTTTTTTTAAAAGCAGTATTTATTAAATCTTTAGAATGTTATTACTAAATCGAGTATATAAACTATACTAGATCTTTGTTTTTCATGTTCTAAAAAACTATTTAACATATTACATAGATCGTAATCCAAATTATCAAGAGAATTGGCTTGAATAGTATTTACTACAAAAAACTCTGAAATTTCTTCAGTTTCCAAGTCACAAATTTCCCCAATTCATAGTGTTGTAGAATCATTAAACATATCTTCTAACGAAGGTTCATTATTGGTATCTGTTGATCTTCATTATAGTCCATGATTTTACCAACCGAAGACATATTGCATACATTTCAGAGATCAGCCTCTGTTAGTTCTTTACCAAAAAAATTTAACTCGCGCCAAATATTAGCCATATAGTAAAATTTAATTTTAAACATTCCTTCTAACTTATATTCAAACTTGTTCAATGATCATCTAAAATCTATTTTAGCATAGAAAATTTTGCTTACAATTCACTTGCATAGGATTAATGGAAAAAATTCTAAGGGCTAGTTCAGATAAATGAAGTTGTTTTTTAAAAGATCCAAATTTTTGGAGTATCTTTGCCTGAAACATAGGGAAGATCAAAAGGAGTTATTTTTACTTCAAATCTTCGTATAAGTGCAACTAGTTCATTACTTTCTGACCAGATATGTCCAAATTTCAATGGCTGTAAGAGCTGCTTTGTGAAAACTGTTATCATTTAGACCTTTTCCTAAAATTTATAAATTAAATAAATTTTTAAATAAAATCGGGTTAAAATAAAATTTTTTTTTAAAAGTAGAATTTATAATAAACAATTATAAGTGGATTTTGAGTAGTTAAATAGAAATTTCATTGTAATCCATGACAATATTAAAAATAAATAATACAAACTTGTTTTTATAGTTATATAAAAGGATTATAATATTATTAATATTATATTGTTATATTAATATATTTTATAAATTTATTAGAAAACTTTAGAAAACTATTAACTATAGTACAAAACGGGATAGACCAATTAATTTCTTAGTATTAGTTTTATTAGTAAACTTCTTACTATTTTAATTTTAAACCAATAGTTAATGGATAGCAAAGGTTCCTTTGATGGTTCCTTTGATGGTTCCTTTGATGGTTCCTTTGATGGTTCCTTTGATGGTTCCTTAGATGGTTCCTTTGATAGTTCCTTTGATGGTTCCTTTGATGGTTCCTTCTAGAGTTCCTTCGAAAGTTTCTTCTGTAGTTCCTTTTTCTAAGTATTGAAAAGATATAAAACCCTGCCTTTTCTACCAAGACAAAATAACAAGTCCTGTATCCAATCTTCTTATCTGTTCTATTAAATAAACTAATAAAATATTTGACCCCTTACTCCCTACAATTTGTACACAGTAAAGGCTCTTTTCCCATAAAATTATTCTTGAGTTTTGTGTAATTATTGTGTTGAGTTTATTAAATTTTTCCCAAATTTTTCCAAGTTCTAAGTGATTCTTTTGAGATTTTGTTTGTTATTTCTCTATTTATCCTGAACATTCTTTTGTATTGTCTTTTGAGTTTCTATTTGAGTTTTCTTATTTATTGAATTTTTATTTGAGTAGTTTTATATTTTATTTTATTCTGAAATTCTCTTATTGTTCTTTGTATATTAAGTATAGTAATATAGTTATTCTCTGGCCAAGGGTTACTATATTATAATATCTTTTGGTAATTTATTTAATTTAATTAAACAGGTTCATACCTCGATATTGTAGGTAAATAAAATAAGCTAAAATATAAAGTAGTATAAAAATTCTTCATATCATTAATTGAAAATATGCATTGCAGGAATCTTGAAAGTATTTATTTCAGGTAGCTATGGCCAGCTCGATTAGATATGCAAAACAATCAGTTAATGTGGCTTCATTAGTTTCTAAGCATAAATTACTTCTTTAATAGGTTGCCATACAGAACATACTAATCAACACATAGTAAAAAAGTCTTCATTAGCTATTAAATTGGCTATTTCTTGATTAGTAATTCTTTATGCTCGGAAAGTAACTAAAAAATTATTAATTATAATTTTAAAATATATATATATATAACTTAATTTATATTTATCCAATCAAATACTAGCCTTGCATGAAGCATAGAGTCTGTAGTAAAGTATAAAGACCCCCAGCGAGTTTTTACTCATACTTTTAGACTACTACCCTTGATTTTCATATCTGTAAATCCTTTAACAAGTAGCGAATGACTTAAATGAGAAGAATTAAAGAAGTTATTAATTTTTCCACAATTAAGGGTAGGGTATTTCACGATATGTTATACATATGATATATTAATGCAAATCTTTGTGGCTTATAGTTTTAAACATGCGACAAAGCTAAATTTTCAACTGGCATATATTTCTTAGAAAAAAAAACTTCATTTTACTTTGTCATAAAGCGAACATACTTTTAAAGATATTTTATTTCGTATTAGGTATTTTATATAGTAAGTTGTATATACTAAGTTTAGTAAAAAAGTTGCCCATTGGCACTGTCTTTTGCCCATTGTTGCCCATTGTCATTGCTTGTCCAATACTGAGATTACCTTGCTTTAAAATTATATTGTAGACGATTAGATACTCTATTAATAATTAACTTTTATTATAATTATATGCTATAGTAAGTAAGAAAAATTAAAAGTTGTCTATGAGCCATTTTAAATGAAGTAGATATATATATTGTAAATTTAATATTAAATTTTAATACTTATTTAAATAAATCGGAATTAATATTGGTTGCATATTAATGTTATAGTAAAGATTATATGCAAAACTACCTTCCTGGTATTTTTTATTAGTGTTAAACATATGTTTTAACATTCATTTTTTATATTTTTGCTTTTTTTTACTTTGTTGAATCGATCAAAATTCATGATTTGATTGGTTGATCATTTGGTTATACATAAAATTGATCATTAAAATCGAATTACACGGGATACCCTACCCTTAACAATTAGCTTTTTTAAATTGTCCAATTTAACCAAATCAGAAGCAATAAGATTAACTACATGTATAGCACATCTAACATTTCAGATGTGTAGATACATTTCTTGTATTTTCTGACGTGCTGAATTACAGTTTGACACCGCATCAGTTACTATGGCTGCAAACTTATCTGAACTAAGTTTTTCAACAATATCTGAAATTTCATTTGTCAAAAATTCGCCTGTATGAGAATTTGAAGAGTAGTCTTTTAGGCCAATGAGGACCCCGGACATCTCTCATATAGGTCATAACTGATCTGCATGAATTTAGACGTTTTTGCTACTCCTAAAATCAAGTAAATTTGCTAAAAGTTGGATTATTACATATAAATTTTATAGTAATTTGCTAAAAACTTAATTATAACATCTAGTATCGGGAAAAAAAATATAGAGCAAATTTTTTAAACTGTAATAGCTGTTAAAACCCACTTTTGAATATATAAAATATGTAAATTTGCTTTTGAAAATACCTTCACTCAAGTTTTAGAAAAAAATCAAAACTTCTATCAAAAACAAGCTGTGCCAAAATTTTCTAAAACTTTGAGCAAAGGTATCTTAGCAACCACCTAATCAAATTCGATGAAAATTTTTTTATTTGAATTTTATGGATCCATAGAATTCAAATAAAAATTTTTATCAAATTTGATCAGGTGGTTGCAGAGATATCTTTGATTAAAGTTTTAGAGAATTTCAAAATGTATATCACATGACAGATATGTTTAAATTTTTGACAAAAACTTGATCAAGGATATCACTGCAACCACTTGATCAAATTTGATGAAAATTTTTTTACTTATTCTACAGATCATAAAATTTAAATAAAAAAATTTTCATCAAAGTTGATCAAGTGGTTGCAGAGATATCCTTAATCAAATTTTGTTAAAAATTTAAATGTATCTGTTATGTGCTATACGTTTTGAAATTCTCTAAAACTTTGATCAAAGATATCTCTGCAACCACCTGATCAAATTTGATGAAAATTTTTTTATTTGAATTCTATGGATCCATAAAATTCAAATAAAAAAATTTTCATCAAATTTGGTCAAGAACTTGTAGAGATATCTTTGATGAAATATTCTTCTATTTCTATAAAATATATTATAAAGAAGCTGTGCCAAATGTAAAAAAGCTATTATGGAATAAATATTTAACCAAATAACTTGAAATTTTAGAAAGCAAAATTTTAGCCTATTTTCTATTGATTATATTAGTGCGCAGTAATTTGTTTCATTTGAACTTGTAAAAATCTAGCCTGTGATGATAATTTTTCTGTTTTCATCAAAATTGAAAATTTTAGAAAATCCCGAATCTGGAAGCAAATCGAAAAATTACCATAACTTTGTCAATATTAATCTGTTTTTGATGAAATTTTAATTAAAGACTCTCGAATACCTATTCTATCAACTTACAAAGTCACGTTTTAAAGGTTTTATTTTGAGAAAGTGCTTCTGGAAGCATTTGAAGTTTAGGGAAAACTTGCGAAAACGTATGTGTTCAAATTTACAAAAACGTTAATATCTTCACAAGATTTTAATATTTTTTTATAAAATTTGAGATTCTATTAGTCAATGTTATGCGCTACAAGTCTTGTTATAAAATTATTTTTAGTTAGCATAGTAAAATTTTTTGTAAATCAACGCCGAACAGTAGGTTATTTTGAAAAAGCAAAAAAACATATTACAAAGAAACTGCATTGAAATTGTTTACAGGAACTTGCATCAAAGATATCTTCATGAGTTCTTGACCAAATTTGATGAAAATTTTTTTATTTTAATTTTACAAATCTATAGAATTCAAATAAAAAATTTTTTAAAAATATTATAATTTCAAAATTTTACAAATTGATTCTAACTTTGTGCTCTAAAAAACTTATTCAGCATATTAAAATACATTATGCTGGTATATTTAATTTTATATTTCTTGAAAATTTCAGAGAAGATACTAACTATATTATAATTATTACAATTATTATATGAATTACTAACTAATTTGCTTAATGATAACCCCGTGCAATTGCATTACATAATTATTTGTTTATCGACATACAATCACGATTAATGATCGTAATACATATGCAAGTTGCTATTGATACTAAAGCCTAATTACATGCTACAACTACTTTTACTTATTTTCAATTATAATTGATTATAATTTTGCTCCGTATAGCCATTAATAGCTTGTTATATCTGGATCGATTATCATAGCATGACTTAACTTATTATAATAATTTTTGCAAAATGTGTGTAAATTGCTAAAAATAAAATATAACATGTGTAAAATTTTAGTAATTCGCTAAAATATTCAATTATGTCCCTTTTTAAAATTAACTTCAATTTGCTAAAATTTAAATTTGGACCTTAGATCAAATTTGAATCAATTTGCTAAAAAAAATATGACATATATCGAAAACGTCCGGGGTCCTGGCCAATGAGATATTTTTTCGGGTATCAATTGTAATAATATAATTATAAATACAGTACCGGACAGCGAATACCATCCATTTTTTTCAGCATTGTTTAAAGTCTAATAACTTCACAACAAGTATTATTTTAAAAATCCCTCTTACAAATTTTTTATTTGTAATCTAAACTACAAATCTGTAAGACAGATTTTTGATATCTTGCTTTTTAAAGAAGTTATAAGGGTTTAAAGTTCAGCAACTTTAATAGTAAAGCAGAAATTTGGTGCAGGACAATCGACCAATCAGATTGATGCCTGATCATGTGCGTGCAATTTGATTGGTTAATATCTATTATTAAAAATCCAAAATTTGGTGCTTATTATATAAAAAAATCATTTTTATATTTTTAACCAATAAAAATTTTGGTACACAAAAATTAGCCAATCAGAATTGTTATAAAATTCTCAAATTTGGCGCCCTAAAAAAAAAATTAGATGGTTTTTGCTGTCCGGTACTGTAGATTCCATTGTTGGGGATGTCCAGCTATATAAGGCTTTTTTTATTAAATAGTATAAATTATTATATTAATATATAAATTATATGCATAATACTAAAATAAATTATACGAATACTGTAGATCACTAAACCAAAACTAGAGCTAAGGAAAAAACTCATAAAACAGCATAAACAATACAAATTTTCTAATAATTATTGGCCTCGAGGCCTAAAAACAAATAAGAACCTATTTTCTTAAGCACCCATTCGAAAATAACTAAAAGAAAAGGAGATAGCGGTGTTCTCCAACCTTTTAGCAATAACTTCCAATCAACAACCACAACTTATGGAAGACATTCAACAACAATTTCTCAAAAACATTCATGCCAGCATCCAAGAATCTTTTAACGCTCCCAAGAGTCACCCAGCTAAAAGAACCAAAACAACAAACCAACCTTCGCCCTCTGTTACCAGTACTACTCTCTCAAAATCACTTAATTGTGGCGATTTTAGCTTACCCCCATCAAATCCATTGATTACATCATCGGACCAAAACACATCAACAAACACAGCATTACATGATCCAACCATCACAACAGCAACAATGCACATCGATCCCCAAATTCTCACACTAGTTCCTCACATTAATCCAACTTCCCAAACCGGCAAAAACAATGCACAAATGGATACAGAAATTCCCACGCTCCTCCAAAAAAACGATCAAAACAAACTACCCACAGGAAGATCAACCCAAATGAAAATTGACACTCCTACGGTTGCTACTAGCTCCGATAAAGAAGAATCAACAATGGCCTCACACCAACCCTCTGACCTACCAGACCCTCAAACGGATGATCCCACTGACCAAAATATCTCCGACGCATGCTCCGACAAAACTATGGCCTCTTCCCATGTCACCCGCTCCCAGAGAACTTATAGTTAAGCACTCAAAGAACAGAACCACCGGCCTTTGACTAGAGCACAGTCACATCAAATCGAGCTTTGGACTGACCATATAACCACCAAACTATGACAAAAGCAAAACAAACCCTTCGACTTTATACTATAGCATAACGACGCTATCATCAATTGCTTTACCTCTGAAGAAAAATTTGCAACTTTCATCAATTACAAATTTAAAGTTATACCAACAAACGAACCTATCCCAGAGGCCATTAAAGCTAAATTCAAATACCACGACACAGCATTTTTCCGCACCTTCTCAAGAACTAAAGCAAATGAACCGGCACATCAAACTGCATTCATGGCCCTTTTTTATAAAGCCTTAGAAAGATATAAAAACATACATAATGTACTCTATACAAATAAACACAACAGAGATCAAATCTATGACAAACTTAAACGACAAATCGCAATTGACTACATTACAAACCTCGATATGATCAAGAAGAACCATCATGAAAACACAAGAACAATTTTCTACACAATTGGCTTCGCCTGTATAAGTTGTGCACTAACCTTTGAAAAAATGCGACAAATCATTCGTACAGTTATTGACAAACAAAAGGAACCACTCCCTGCTGACCCAGAAGATATACCCACTGAGGTTAAAGAAATGCTACCTTTCCACCTCCCCATAGAAAATCGCACCGAGACTCGCGCAATAGTCNTGCTGACCCAGAAGATATACCCACTGAGGTTAAAGAAATGCTACCTTTCCACCTCCCCATAGAAAATCGCACCGAGACTCGCGCAATAGTCGCAGCCCTGAGAAGAATTTATACCTTTGATTCACTTCCGGACAGATATTTCTACAGAATGTTGATACCTCTCCCATCCAATCCAAAAGACCTAAACCCAGCTATCAAACATCACTTTCCAATTAAACTCGAGCGTCAACTCTCCAAATTAAGCAATTATCGTATTATCTTAAAACAATACTACACCTTCAAGAGAATGCCAGACAGCTATTTCAACCTACTACCCACCAAACCTCCACTTCCATCTACTCCACAAGAACTTGACCACCGAATTCGTAATCTCTTTCCATTCAGACCCAATGACACAGAAGACTTCAAATGTCACGTTGAGATCCTAAGAACATACTACAAATTTAAGCACATACTGAATGACTTTATCGTACCTAAACTCAGATTACCAACTGATCCCACAAAAGTTGCTACCCAACTACGTTATGAATTCCCAATTCAAGACAAAGAAATGGCCAAACACTTCCTATCTGAAATCAAAAACAAATATATCATTCCTATTCCAATGCCAGATAACTACATGACGGTTAACCCATCTGACAAACCAACTCTGCCCACCAACCCAAATAACATCCTACTGGTCAACTTAACTGTTCCAATTCGAAGTCAAGTAGTTCTACTTGACACCATCAAACTACTAAGACAACATTATTACTTCCATAGAATACCTGACGAATGGATCAACATCCCGTTCGAAGACACCTTTAGTAAACAAACCAAAATACCCACTACACTTAACGATTTTCTCCAATACGCCAAAATACACATTCCTGAAGAAACACACCTCTTCCCTATCCGAGAATATGACAAGGCGAAAAAAGCAATTACAATCTTCCAAGAACTTTTCAACTCAACTCTAATACTACCCTATCTAAACGCATTACCCAACCTACCAGACCCTAAATGGGACTTATTCAAAAAGAAAGGGAAAGATACCCAAACAAATCATGAGCAGAAATAACGATAGAAATTCCAATACTGGGAACAGACAACCCTCACAAACACCCAACCAAAATACCTCTGACAACAATAACCTCCCCTCCCACTTTCCTTTAAATCTCCTCCAACCTCTAAAAATAATTACCCATAACATCCAAGGATTAGGAAATAATCTTAAATTCCAACAATGGCTCGAATATTGCAATGATCAAAGAGCTCACATAATATCTATGACAGAGTCCAAATGGCCAGAATCAACTACCCCTCCATTTTCTCTTACCAACCCACTATACAAAATATATACAGCAAACTGCGACAAAGAAATAGCTATTACGAGAGAAGCCAGTATGGGAACAGCAATTGCACTACATCCCGAACTACAACCTTTCATCCATAATATAAAGAAAGTTCTCGGAATGGCAGTCATGGTTGATCTTTATCTCCCACAAAATACAAAGACAAGAATAATCTCGGTTTATCTACCCTCAACAGTCACCAAACACTCAAAAATAGCTACAAAAACTATAACAAACTGGACTCAAGAAGCGGCCTCCCGACAACTCAATTTAATCGTACTCAGTGACTTCAATAATAATATCAACAATAAGAAACTTCTGACGAATTACCTCCTCACGAAATTACTAGAAAGCGGCCAAACCAGCTTACTCGACTTTCACAATATCGAAGAACACACATGGTCCAGACTATATATGAGGACGAAAGCATTTCGGGTTCTAAAACCCGAAATTAAAATTTGAAGACAAAATTGTTTTTGACCTATTTTATTTGAAAGACGAAATTATTTGATGCTTTTTTTGAATAGACGAAATTATAAGGAACATATCTATATAAATTTTATTTGCTCTTCCTTATAAAAAATTTTAATTTTCTCTAATGAAGATGAAATAGACCTTTTTCAAAAATCAATTTCAGTGGCATCACTAGTCCAGACAAGATACAAACAGCCAAATTGACGATATCTGGACAAGCTATACAATATTACTGAACTTCACCTCTCTCATATTGATCAGTGCTGACGAAATTACCAATAGCGATCACAAGATTTTAACAACAGAATGGAATACCAGAATAAATCGCTCATTACAACGACCAAAAATAAGCAGTAGAAAAATTTATCTTTATGACAGAGTTACAGAAGACGCCTGGACAGACTTTGCCAATGAAATTAAAAGAAAACTCGACGAATCCAACTTACAATTATGACAAATTACCAACGAAGTGCAACTTAATAAACATTGGAACACTTGGGACAATATACTAAGATCGACTGTAAACAAACATATCCCATATACTCACACCAAACCCCATACTTTCTACAGTCACTCTTTCAAAGATACCCAACTACACAAAGGTTTAACATTGATTAATAAAACAATAACAATAATAAAGACACCAAATACAACAACCCCACTCCTGGACACAATAACTATCATAAACAACAACCTACAAACCATTAACAAACTTACAAACCTAGAAACACCTACTCTACAAGAATCTGACTTATACGCAACCAATATTAGCCTAATTCTACAACAACTCATGTCTATACGAACCACTCTACATAAAGCCAGAAACATAGAAAATCAACAACAAAAGCGAGATACAATTAACTCATTCATAGAAAAATAATACAAGAATTTTACAGACAACACTATGAAGATGATCAATAGCATACTTGGGAGACACACCGACAGCGTAACATATGACAATATAGTAACCCTCACCGAAGTAATCATGGAACCAGATCAAATTAAAGAAGCAACACTACAATACTTCAAAAACTGGACAAAATTCAACCCACTAAATGAAGCACTATGGCAGGAGTGGAAACAATTCTATGAACCAATCCCGAATATAAATAAAAATATGTTCGATAATATCACCCAAAACATAACATTATAAGAAGTAGTTGAAACAATAAGTAAAGCACCACTCAAAAAAGCAACCGGCCCCTCCACCATCTCCAACGAAATACTTAAAAAACTACTACCTGTCGCACACGAATTATTAACAAAAATTTTTAACGCCTGTTTATAACTCAAAACAATTTCCCAAAAGTGGCGCGCTAGTCTCGTATGGCCCATATCAAAAAAACCACAATACAACGGCAACCTTACTTCAACTCGACCTATAACGTTAATTGACCATACCAGAAAAATACTAACAAAGATACTAACAGAAAGACTCTCGAATATTTTACTAAAACTTGACATATTAGCCCTTCAAAACAATGTATCCTCCCCTTCTCATCAACCATGATCCCAATCCAACAATTAAGTCACATAATGGAAGATGCCCACACATACAACCGTGAATTCTGGATTTTACTCTAGGACATGTCGAAAGCCTACGATACTGTACACATTCCCCTACTACGACATGCCCTCAATCGCCTCCTTATCCCTACCCAAATAACTGACCTTATAATCAATATATTTACTGACCAAAGTAATCAAGTTATAACAACAATTGGAAAAACTAAAAAGTACACAGTAGAAGACAGTATCGATCAAGGGGAAACGTTATCTCCTATCCTTTGGAGAATATACTACGATCCTCTCATACACCAAATTGCAATACATTTTAAAGGATATCAAATGACTACATCAATCCCCTACAAAAACACCACAATTACACACTACACATCAGTCATAGCTTTTATCACTAGTCGAAATATCAAAATTCGGTACTACAAGGTTCGTATACAAATCGGCATTAAAAGAGAGAAATCGATTAACATTCGGCTATAACCGAATATTTAAAAAGCAAATTTGGTATAATATCCATTTGTTTACCGATTTTTATAAATAAAAATCGGCAAAAATCGGCAAAAATAGAAAAAATCGGCAGCTGAATCTTATCGTTTTTATAAATTATATTAATCATATAATTTTCGGCTATTTTAACTTTTCGTATAAGTTTTGTCAAATAAAACATATAATTTGCATATATCAAAGAAATTTTTAAATAAGATGGATATTGATATGATTTTATCGATGTGAACTTGAATGATTGCAATCGATTGTAAACAATATAAGGCAATGTAAATTAAAAAATCGGTAAAAATAGTTAAAAAATCGTATTATTAATTACTAAATTTAGATTAAATATATTAAATATTAAATTTACGATTTAAAGGAATTACAGCTAAATATTCTCGAAAATTTTGTCTATCTGATATTTTATACTTGAATGGTATAAATCGACTAAAAATGTTATGTACCAGAATAATGAGTTCATGACGAATCGGATAAAATTGAGTGTCCCAAAGTTCAACATTACATGTTTCGGCATCATCATTGCTGCTAAAATGAAATCGAGTTGCCGCTGAACTTACAGGCTTATACCATTTGATGTATGCCAATTTGTGTTCAATAAACCCATTCGGCAGATTTACTGAATGACTAATGAAATATTGGACTTGTCCGGGATACAAATCAATACTTCCATCTTGATTCACAAACCGGGCCAAAACAAACTAACTTTTTACATGCCGAGAAGACATGTCAGAACCAAATATTTCCGATCCTATTCTGCATCTTCCATATTGGTCTGCCCGGTTAAGAACAATAATTGAATCATCCAGATTGTCAGCAAAAGGTTTTCTAAAACTCAAATTTTCATAAGTCGCAGTATAATATTCTACTAGCAAGTCCAATAAATCAGCAGGAATTATTAACTTTTGCCATTGAGGTGGTAATAACTCGCCAGGAAATCGTTCTGAACCAGTAATAACCAATTCTTGAATATTATACGTATTAAATAAAAACTACGCATTTCATCAGAAGAAAACTGATTTGCATCCGAAAGTGACCCTACTTCTGATCGATTTGGCAACAATTCCAGTCCTTCCACTTCAGATGCAGCTGTTAAGCTAACAATGCAACTATTATCCATTAGTCTTCGCATTAATTCAGGTTCGATTTTTCGATTGCTATTTGGCAAGGACCCTAATATTCCATTCATCCTTTCGAATGAAAAACACCAAAAGGAATATAGTGGACCATAATCCTGTGCACATTCACATAAATGTAGCGAAAGATGTAGATTAGGAGTAATTTTT
>QKWP01000098.1:345433-369413 GCA_003550325.1 Gigaspora rosea | reverse complement strand
AAAAAAAAAAAAAAAAAAAAAAAAAAAAATTATACGAATACTAACCTAAAGTTAAATGATCAGCTTTATTTATTTTTTTATTAATTGCACAATTTATTCATGCTAACTCTTCATCTAGTAGTTAGGGATTTTACATGGATTGGGTGACCCGTATGGGTCACCCAACCCGACGGGTCACGGGTCAAATTTTGATCTGACCCGGGTCAAACGGGTTAGAACTTGGATTAATAAATTTTGACCAAAATTTATTTAATTCATATTGATTTATACTTTACGTACTCAATTAATTAGGGTTGTTAATGGAGTACTCCAAATTATAATATAACATATAAACCACTCCAGTTTGAAACTGGAATGGTTTATATGTTTTATTATAGTTTGGAGTACTCTATTAACAACTCTACGATTAATATTTAACTAGCAAATGCATCGGGTTAATGCAGTGAGTTTTGATAATTATATTAAAATAATAACTAATTTTGTTTTTATTTCAATAATTTTTGGCATTTATATTTTTTAAATTTAGTGTAATGTAAAGATTTTGTATAATATAAATTTTTTGTTATTTTAGCAATTTTTTCAAAAATATAGTCTAAATCAAAATTTTAGTTTTGAAAGCAATTTTTTTTAAAAAAAATTTTTTTTGTGAAATTTTAATATATATTATGTTTATTTTAATATTTAACTATTAAAATTTACTTAATACTTTGGTTGATATAGTTTTTGTTTATTTTTTTATATTGATTTTTATATTGTATGATATAATGGTGTTGAATATTAGTAGTGCATTTTAGTAAACTTGAATAAATTTATATAAGTTTTTTATTAAATAATAAAAAAAGTAATAAAAATATTTATAATAGTTAAAAAGGTTATAAATTGTGCAAACCTCTTTCATGTATAGCAATTAGTCTTGTATACTCATTTAATGCTGCAGTAGGAGTTTTTAAATATTTAGAATCAAAGGACAAAATATAAAGTACTTCCCATGAAGTGGCACGACTCATTGCAACATAGGGTTGACCTTTAGCAAATATGGATTCATCTATACTAGTAGTAACATGAGGCAAGGTTAAACCTTGTACTTTGTGAGTAGTAAGAGCAAATGCATTTTGAAGAGAAAATTGTTGTCTCGAAGCAGCTTGGCCGTTAATATAAAAATATGATGTTTCTTTTTGAATCATTATTTTACTTACTCCTTCATAAGTAGGAAAAGTAACTTCAACATTAAGATCATCAATAATTTTAGTTACTAATCCAATAGTGCCATTACAAATACCATCATCAAAAAGCTTGTTATTCAAAACCATTACTCTAGCTCCTTGTAAATATAAATATTTAGGTAAATTTGTCATAGACTTGAACTGAGAAAATGAATGATCAGATTGTAACAATTCGAAATTTAAAATGTCCTTAGATTCTGAAACTATAGGTTCATAGCAGGTTTGATCCAATGGTAAATTGTGGCAGAGTAAATGATTTATAGTTTCAGCAGCTTGCCGTGTAGAAACTATATGAGTTGTGTCGAAAAATTTTGTAGAAGAAATAAAGGGATTTATCTTAGATTCAATAATAGAATTTCCTATAGCAGACAATTTTCCAACACGTATTTCTTGTAAGACATTATAAAAATCAATGTCATGTCGTTGACGTTGGGGTGTGGTAAGAAAAAGTGGAAAGAAACGAAGCCAAGCTGGAGAGAGAAAAACCGGAAAAGGACGTACAGGTGGAAGTTGAGCCAAGTCACCTACTACCGTAAACTGCCATATAAACAGCCCAGGTCTGGTACATTCCACCAAAAAAATTAATTAGTAAAAAAAAGAAAATTATTAGTAAAAATGAGAGGTGGGTTTGATATGCGGGGGCTGTTTATACGGCAGTTTACGGTACTAATACTGGCAAGCCTTCAAAAAGGAGATTGTTATTGTAAATTTTTGAAAATATTTCACTAATAAAAGTAAATAAATCAGCATCTACCATTGATACTTCATCAATTAAAATAAGCTCAACTTGGGTGTAGCGATATAGAGAAGCTGTCTGGTTGTCACCCCAAGCGGCAGGTCTAGGGTTCAAATCCCACTGGAGATGAATTAAAAAATAGGCATGTGTTATAGTAATATTTGTTCATCGATCGGTCGGGTATATTACCTGTAACCTTGGTACTACTATCTTGAATGGGAGCTTTGGCGTAGTTGTGTAAGTTACACAGACAAATCCAAGGGACCAGAACAATTGAAACCCACTTGGCAAGTCCCGAGTGGAGAGGTAGCTGGACTTTCGATGGTACCGGGAAAAAGGATCTCGGTGGTGACTGACCGAAAAATCTGGATGGGCAAGAGCTCCTATGGCAAAGGGGGCCCACCAACCTGGCCGCCGGAGTCGTACCGGAGGAAAAGGGCATGTGTTATAGAAGCATGAACCAAGGAAAGGGAGACCTTAGGCACCTAAAGCCTGGCAGACCGATCCTTCCGGGCCAACTAGATTGGTAGTCTGGAATGACTGGGGAAAAGGATCCAAAGAGTGACTGACCGGGTACTGGGGTTTAGTGAACTTCGCAAGGGCAGACAGAACTGTCCGGCCAATAAGAAGTGGAAGCATGGAGGCGTGTATGTGTCAAGACCCAGCAGAGCTCTGGGCGTACCTATATGGAAGTCTTCGGACGTTAAGAGGATCTGGGACCACCAATACAGGTATATGCTGGTATAAGTGCATGCAGTGGTAATCGGGTTCCCCTAGCCTCATGATGCCATCCAACTATATTCGGCACTGGAAATATTTGCGAAACATGCCCAGGAACCTCGCCACCATAGCAGGAAGTACAGTCGATCGCACATTTCCAAATTTGGAACGTTAAATCCTGGGTCCTCAAGTCGCAGGAAACTGGCTGGTTGTGGCAGTATGCAGGCTTGAGATACTTACCCTTGTGGTAGAGGCAGCTGCATGGCTTGAGATACGAACCCCCGAGAAGTACACTAGTAAGGGATTTTTTGGGTATCCAGATTTCGGGTACACCAACTTGGAAGCATAAAGTGCCTACCTGGCAACACACACCAAATTGGAAGTGATGAATTAGGAAATGTGGGTAAAGTGGCGGACATGTGGACGTTAATTGTTGGTTGGAAAGGGATGTACAAATCTAGGTCAACTATATAAATGGGAATATTGAAGGCTCTGGTGGGTTTTAGCTGTGAATAAAAGGTTTTATAGCCTAAAGTCCTAGTCTCAATACTTGTATATAATATGTATGTATAAAAGGTACCACCATATGGGGTCTTTGCTAGGAAAACCACAGTTAGAGACTATTTAGATTTTGACAATAAAATTTGAAATTGCTAACTATCTATTAATCCAATTTGAATAAACTTTTTTTTATTTTATAAAGCTTAAATAGCTTTATAAAATAAAAAAAAGTTTATTTAAATTGGATTAATAGATAGCTAGCAATTTCAAATTTTATTGTCAAAATCTAAATAGTCTTTAACTGTGGTTTTCCTAGCAAAGACCCCATATGTCAATTTGCTAGTATTAATAAAGTTTGGGGCAGGAGCTACACTTTTAATATTAAAAAAAAAAAAAAAAATAAGCTCAACTTCTTTTAATTTTAATACAGATTCTGGATCTGAAAAAATTAAAGTTTCATATTGGTTTGCATGAAATCGTATTTGAAGTGCACAGTGAATAGTTTTTCTACCAATATTTTGAGCAGCAACACCAGTAGGTGCTATCAGTAGGTGCTATAAGAAGGTATTTTTTGTTTTTTGAGATCAAATAAGAAATTAATATAAGAAGCATAAATGTTTTTCCTGTTCCAGCTGGTCCAGTTAAGAAAAAATAAGGATATTTGCTATTAGTCAATTTGCCCCATACATTACATAAAAGATTATAAGTTTTATATTGTTTTGAATCAAAAGATAAAAGTGAACGAGGATTAATGTAAGGAGTGTGTTTTTCTAAAGAAACGAATTGGTTAAACATTAAATTTGATAGTTCTTGATTTTCAAAATCAGATAAAAGAGAATATATTAAGGAGCTGTAAGCATTAGATAGATTATCTTTTTGTAAAAGATAACTACGGCGAACTGAATTCATTTCAAAAGCAAATCTAGCAGGAAAAATAGATTGGAATCTGTCTTTGTATGAAGCAAATCTATCCAACAATTCATCTTCAGATCTAGCAGGAATCTTCATAATAAAATGCTAAAAAAAAAGGTTCACTATCTTCTATCTTGTAGCTAGTAAAATGTAAAAGAACAGGTGTTTTTCTTTGAGCAACTATTTTATTTTTTCGATCACGAGTATAAAATAATCTTGAATTTGGACCAGGCAATTTAGATCTAAATGTAAAATTATGAAAATAATCTGGATATGTCATTTCTTCAAACTGGTCCAGTTCTGGTTGATCAAAATATTTATCAATAGCATCATCCCAATATAGAGTATCAGCATTAATATCAATATTATTACCATCATCATTCATACTATTTAGAAGATAAATTGGTTTAACAGATCTTAAACGCAATTCAGAAGGGGCTAAAGGAAGATAATGCACAGAAACAGAACATCTTGTTAAAGGATATTGTAGCAAAAGTATTATTAACTCCATAGCACCTAATCTTCTTGCCATAATATGCCGTCTATAATTATTCATTTCATCAATATCAAATAATTCGGAGGGTTCTGCTTTAGTAATATATTTGGTTATATATTTGGCAAATCCAGTAGAGGTAATATACTGAAAATTAATATGACCACGCCAAATTAATAATGGTTCAGGATGGTATGGAACTACCATTCTATCTTCATTTTTCAGATGACGATAAATATAACGTAAAGAATGCTGTGAATAGTAAGTTCTATCTGATAAAAGTTGTGGAAATCCTTTGGAACATAGATTACTATTAGTAGATGGGCCACCACATCTGTGATCACAACGATGTAACTGAAATTGTAATACTAAAGCATACAATTCAGGTTCAGAATTAGAATCAGGAAGATCAGCACGAATTGCATTTAGTGAAATTAATTCAGGAATTTTTTTTTCTGTATATGCAAATCCGTGAGTATGTATAGTTCCACAGTTTTGAAATTCATCACGCTCAAAAAAATGTTCCCATTTGCCCCATTTTGAAAGAGATGAATTTTTCCAAAGTTTGTTACAAATATTTGTAAGATGATTACTGTAAAATATATAAGTATGTAAAGGATGATTGGTAGGTAGAGTATCTCCATTATCAGTTTGACTTAATATATGATGTAAATGAGACCATTTATCTTCAGCCATGGTCATTGTATAGAATATTTGAGGAAGGCCGTAAGAATTTAACATAGTATTAACCTGATACTGTTTTTGTTGAAAAAAAGGAGCAGCAGTACGAAGATTCGAACGAATTGTAGTAGTTATATTTTCATTAATTATATTACGTGAACTGTAAGAGCTCTTAGCAATTAAATCAGCTCTTGTTGGATGATGTTCACGATTAACATTTCTAGTTGATAATATGCGGTTGCGGTTTTGAAAATTTCTCATTTTTTCCAAAGTTAATTAAGACCAATGTGGCCAATACCAGTGTAAACGAAAGTGAGAATCAGGACAAAGCAAGCGTAGTTTTATATATTTTCCATAGCTATCTACCAAGGGCTGAAAATTTAAAAGTTGCTTCATATTTTTATAATGGCCTTGTCCATTAGAAAAAAGATCAGAAAATATTAAAGCTTCTAAATTAGGATCGCTAAATGTAAGAGGTCTATTGGTGTTTACAATTAAGCCAGCTATTAGATGACTATAATGTGCATCTTCATTGTGTATTTCTTGAGAAAAAAAACAATTTGGAATAACTAAATCAGGAGGGCAAGGTATGTTATTAGAAATATTACTATGATAAATATTAGCAGATTGAATAGTAGTTTGAAGAGACTGGCGAGCTAACAGTAAAGGAAAAGGAACAGGTGTTGTAGAAGAAGGACAACAAATAGTTATACTTGATGCATATTTATGAATAAGAGGATTGGAAAGTTTAAGCCATTCAGAGGCAGGAATTAAAGAATCATGAAACCAATTTGAAGGCTCATTAACATTTAAATAAGAACCCGCTAATCCAGAATATAGCTGAAGAGTTCTATAATTATGCGATAAACTAATATTTCCTTGAAGATGCCGATAGTTGGTATAGCTATTTGATCCAGCTGAACGACCTAGTGAGCATTGCATAAAAACAGGAGAAAGGTATTTTCTGTGTATCATAGGAATATTACGTATTTCAGAAAGAATTTGGGGTAGTACCGGAGGATAGCAACGTGTTCTTTCACTTTTAACCTATAGCAAACAGCTACCTGATAATATTTCTGTTATTCAAACGAGTGTGAACAGAAATAGAAAAAACCTGAGACATAGTATATGAAGCATCCTCTTCATAAAGCATCCATTGCACAGAAAAATTCATCATAAGAATAGAACAATAAGTACAGGAAATACACAGATAATCAGATAAAATCTTAGTATCAAACTGGTGGACAAGACGACAAAGGGCAGGTCAAATGACAATAAGAAGGATTAATAATTTCGTTTATAGAATCAGGTACACTAGAGGTTGATGGTGCATTTGATAAATTTTGATTTATTTCATTTTTAAAGGTGTACGGTTCAAAAATAATAGGAGACTCAACAGGATTTTCATTAGATTGTTGAAATACTTCAGCAAAGAAGTAAGATAGAAAGTTTGATACTATAATTAGGCATTTTTATTTTTATTTTTTTTGAAGTTACAAAGAAGAAGGTAAAACTTAACTAGAGAGAAAAGTTAGGAATTTATATAAAAAATTTTTATAATTTAAGCAATACATCTATCAAAAAAGCTAAATCAAGATCGCATATAAAAAACAATGCAAGCATTATTTTGTGTTGCATAATTTTATGACCCTCTATGGATATTTTTTTCTACAATAAAATAGTTGTAATCGTTACATTAATTGCAATCATAAATATCATACGATCATTTGATCATAGAAAAAAATTAAACATAGAGGTCAGAGCATAATACAACAATTTTTAATATAGATATCTACAAATCAACACAGAAGTATCAACTAAATTAAAAGACATCATCAAGTAATCTTATGTGACAAGGTGAAAGCATCCGACCAGTAATAATTTAAAGTTAACCTGATGGATTATCTATAAACCTCGCATGTGCATGCAGGTAAGCGATATACTTATTTGTCAAACTATCTTTATTAATCGATTACAAAATTAATCTCCGATTATCACCAGTTATATATAATGAACTACTAAATAAGGATACAATGAACTAACAAAATAATAAAAGCGATTGATTTCAATTACACTACAAAAGCCGAGTCATAACAGTATTCGATCATAATGAAAGATCTTTACGAAGATAATAGCAAAATTCCGTGATAGTTAACAATAGCTCAAAAAATAAAATTAGTTTAATATGAAAATTGTACGACCAGAAGGCTTGAAATCAATATTCACTTTTCAGGTTAAAAGTTTGACACGCAGGTTTTCTTACGTTGCACATAATAAGCGCAACACAATCTATGCATATTTGATCTATTGTTTTTATTTATACGAAAGTAAATTTAATAGAAATCAAATAAGTAAACTAAGCGAGTTGCCGTTTAAATAGAGTATGCTATAGTCAGGGACGAAAATCGATTTTATTTATAGTACAAAACTTGAGCCGTAGCTTTATCTGATCATAACGAAAGATCTTCGTAAAGATAACAACAAAATTTAACGACAGTCAACAATAGGGCGAAAATTATTATTATTTAGCACGAAAATCGTATGATCGGAATACTTGAGATTGATATTTTACATTTTAGGTTAGAATATCTAGTATTATCTGACACGCTGTTTTTCTTACATAGCACACAATATCTGCAATTCAATCTATGCATATCCGATATCTTTATTGTTTTAGTAATAAATTCGACAGAAACCATATCCAATTAGAGTATGTTAAGTCAGGGTTGGCAACGGAACACGCATAATGAAAGTGAAATCGTCAATGGATCGTAATGGACCAATACTATAATCCATTGGTCCAGTCCATTGATCTATACAAAATTTATAAAAGATATCGCTTTGTAAAAAATTAATCACAACTAGGGTTGCGGCCCAAACCTCTTTTTTGAAATATGACATTACTACATAGTTTGGGTTTGGGAATCGGGATTTCTACCTAATTTGGGTTCATAACCCAAACCCAAACATACGTCCCATTTTTTTCAATAATGTCAAACCTAAAAACCAATCAAATTGTTAAATTCGATAACAAATATGTATATCAATAATAAAATAACACAATTTATAAATTACAACAAGATTATACTGCCAAATAGAACAATAATATTTATTTCTTTTTATACAAATTTGCGTATAATGAGGCTGTGCTATAGCACGATCAGTGAAAAAAACCCTAATTTTTTGAATTATCCCTTAAAACCCGGTTTCCTAAATAATACTAATCGATTTAATTTGTCTTGAACATGATTTAATCTCGAATTGTTATAAAATTCAAACTTTTTGCTATATAAAATTTTCCCACGCCCATTTGTAATTCTAAAACCCCTGCATATTATAATATTGTACCTATTCTTTTCATTCATAGTGTATCTTTTTGTTTATGATCAGAAAACAAATTGAACGTTGCAAGCTGTCTGTCTTTCCTGGTCATAAAATGAATCTATTATCAAACTATTCAATACAGTTTAGCTAGTGTAAATGCATAAAAAATTTATTTGTGAGATTAAAATTTTTCTTAGAAATTAATAATTTGATGTCCTGATGAAACAAGATTTTGAGCAAGGTCAGTAATTGAGTCATTTTACCGCATTTGGTAAATAACTATACTTATCTTGATTCCATGACTTTAAGATTTACGAATCTAGACCGATAGTTTATTTCTCCAATTCATTTGGTTGTACTAATTTTATTACATGAATATTTCAGGTTAATTCAAATATAAAAATACTAATTGCGTCTCAAACTTCACAACAGATACAAACCTCAATTAACATTGACTTTGTAATTATCTAAAAACAGAACTGAATTATTTCACCTTTTGGAGATTTATCTTGATTTCGTGATATTAAGGTTCGTGGGTATTAGACTGATAGTTGATTTTCTCAGTTGTACATGAACATCGAGATTATCAAGATTATCCTTGCATTATATTATAATTTTGTTTCTGAATTACGTTACCATACTAATTATTTTATACAAGAATATTTCAGGTTAATTTAATTAGGATACACAATACAAATACTGATTGTGTCTTGAACTTCACAACAGATACAGACCTTTATTAATATCAATCAAAATTTAACTTTGTAATTATCTAAACACGAGTACTAAAAAAAAATATAGCTATGTTAAATAAAAATATAATCTCTTTTTTGTAAGATAGCGACATTTGTAAGGGCAGTGTCATTAATCACCTGATTATTTTTTATCAGAGGCCTACCCCCCTCCCTCTTCCTTAATATATAAATAGTCAGGTTCTTATATATAATTTTAACTTTTTTTATAGGGATGTTAAATTGCTTATAAAATGCTCAAACTGCTTAACCCAATTTTTTTGTTAGTTTTATGATTTTTTTTTATATTTATTTTTTTGTAAAATTGCAGTATTAAAATTGTTTATAATAATTTTAAAAAAATATATTTATTAAAAAAATAAAAATTTGGTCTAATTTGCAAATATTAATCATTTTATGACATTAAAGCACTGCTCAAAAGCATAATTGCTTATAAAATGCTTAAAGACAATTTCTTACCACAAATATTGTTTTTAACTTTTTTTTGTAATTAGATCTATTTTTTATATTATTTTTAATCTAATTATTTATTAAAAAAATTAATTTGATTATCATTGTAGTTTAATAAATTATTTTAAATTTGTGTTACACAAAGCAATTTAGAAGCAATTTAACATCTCTATTTTTTTACCCCCCTAAAAAATCACCTGATTTTTGTTACTCTCCTAAGAATTATGATATAAACCTACATGAATCCTTAAAATTTTCTTACTCTCGTGTAAATTGTCTTAGTAATTGCGCTAGATCATCTTTTTTGATCGATTAAAATTTTTAAAATTTTTTTCAACATAAAAAGAAAGAAGCCACATGTATTTGCTAAATAACATGTATTCATTAAACAGAAACCTGTATGAATACCGATAATATCTTACAATAATGCATTACGTACATATGTCTTGATATTTCCTAGAAAACTTTAATTATTCAAATGTAAAAAAAAACACACACACATATAAATATAACCGTAGTGTGTTTGTTTCATGTAATTCACAATATACAAATAAGATATTGTCGTTATGGAAAAACGCCTATGCCAACCGTTGAACCTTCTAGTTCCCAACAACTCTAAGTTATTTACACTTCTACCAAATGTAAAATCGAAAAAAGCAAAGGAGGTAGGCCAAGAATGCCTATCTGGGATGATTATGATGAAGGCGAAGACAATGGACATGGGCATTTTGGGGCAAATTGCTGTTATTGTGATAAGGCTAAATGGCAACGGGGAAAACCTTCTACCATGAAGGCCTATCTAGCACTTTATTGCAAAGGCCCAGTACTAGATGATATTAGAAGAAAGTGGTTAATCGAAGTAGCTAAAAGAGGTGAAAAAGTGAATAACAAAGATAATAAAGTTCCTACCAGAAAAAAAGCCAAAACGTCCAACCAAGCAATCGCTTCACACTTCCAATCTATGAACAAATTAACTTCTCAACAATCTGCAGATATTACAAAAGCATTGCTTAAAGCTTTTGTATGTTGTGGAATTCCCTTCATTATTATCGACAATCCATATTTCCGAGATTTTTTAAACCTTATTTAGCCTAGCTATGTGCCACCACGTAAAGATGCATTTGCAAGCACATTGCTCGATGGAGAAATTGCACGAATTTTTGTTAAAGTAGAAGCGGAATTGCAAAAAACGAATAACTTAACTCTATGTATATAAAAATAATTTACTATAAATATAATTTAATTAGTTTTTTAGTTTATATATAATAAAATATCAATTCTATTCATAGCACTCGACGGTTGGACTTCACCAAGAGGTGATTCTCTTTATAACTATATAATTACAACTTCAGATCGCCATGAATATCTTTATGCAATAGCCGATTATTCGGGAGAGCATCAAACAGGAAATTTTATTGCTAATAAAATTTCTGACATTATTGAACAAATCGGTCCTCACCATTTTGCAGCAATCGTAATGGATAATGGATCCAACGTACGCATTGCATGACAAACTATCCACTATGATTACTCTCATATCTTGAATATCCGTTGTATTGCCCATGCGCTGAATCTGTTAACAGCTGATCTTGTAAAAACAACATTAGTTAGAAATATTTTAAAACAAGCTAACATGTTGGTTTTATTTTTTCAAAAGTCTCATTTAGCAAACCGACTTCTACGAAATACAATTTCTTCAATGAATATTAGAGGTGGTTCATTAGAGACATATAGTGAAATGCGCTGGGTATCTATTTATGATATAGCGAATTCTATTGTATGTGTTAGACCTGCGATTGATCAGGTATGGACGAGTGAATCTGAAGGATATTTCGGCGGAGGTCGAATAATTATTTTGATGCTGCTAAGTAAAAACATATAAATATTTATTATTATCATTTATTATTATTATTTTTTTTTAGATTCTTGAAGAAAAACCAGAAATATTTACTAATAAAGAAGTATTTGAAATTGCATTCGATGAAAATAATATTTTTTATACCTCATGCAGAAGAATCGCATTAATTTTCGAACTGATTAAACGAGTAATCAGTTTGCTTGAAGGCCGTATAGCAAGTTTGGCTGATTGTTTTATGGGAATAATCCAAATCGCTGTTGCTCTTAGAAGAATACCTCCTAGTAACAATTTTCGGTCACTTGCTATTGCAGCATTCAACCTTCGATATGAACAATTTGATATTTCGCCATATCTTCTAACCTATTTTCTCCATCCAAACTACCGAAATCATGGTTTTAAAAAAGGGCAATTCCGTAATATTTGCGAATTGGCAGTTAATTACTATAAAAACTTGCATCATAATGAAAAAGAATGTCGTGAATTAGTAACTCAACTAATCAAGTACAAAGCAAGATTGCACCTTGGGACCTTGAGTATTCTTCTGATTTAACACCTTCTACATAGTAGGGAGTTGTTGAAGATGAACGTATACACTTGCAAGAATTAGCAGAAACTATGTTTGCTATCGCATCCTCACAAGCCAGCTGCGAACGAAATTTTTCTATTTTGAAGTGGTTTAGTGAAGGGCGTCGCATACAGCTTCAAGTTTCAAGATTAGAAAGTATGGCACAGATCCACTCCTTCTATGTATCAAATATCAAGAAAGAATTAAAATTTTGTGGCAATAATTCTGTGGAGGCAGAGTTGCGAAATAGTGTATTAAATAAAACAGTTTTCACAGAAATAGATAATATTGAAATAAACGAAGATGAAGAAAGAAATAAAATAGAAATTATAGACCTTAAAGTGAATGATATTACAGCGGCTCTTCAAGTTTTGGTGGATCTTTTAGACCCAATATTTGGTGCAAATAATAATTAAGAAGAAATAAATATGGAATTTGAAAGTAGTTCTATAGTTCAAGAAGCATTAAGCGATAATGACCTATATGGTAATTTTTTTTTTTCGAGTTTTTTTTTTCTCAGTTTTTTTTTCTGAGTTTTTTTTCTTTCGAGTTTTTTTTTCTATTCGAGCTTTCTTTTTATGTATATTGAACATAAACTGGTAGACAGCGACTAAGTAGGATATGTTAGAAGTGATATGTCAGATCTAATAGATATTATATTCAATAAAGAAAAATAACTACCTGATAAAGTTATTTCTTCGAATCATCTTCTAATCAAGCTCATTAAAAATCGAGTGCCTAATGCGAATTTTTTAATGATAAAAATATGTTAAATAAGAATGAAATTAAAGAATATGTTAAATAAGAATGAAATTAAAGAATATGTTAAATAAGAATGAAATTAAAGTAAAAAAAAAATAAGTTCATTAATTCCCTCACATAATTGCTTCGAATTGAAATCTATAAAATCTCTCTACGAGACAGGTTACCAAAAATATTTAAAGTTTTGTGCGACCATCATTTTCAATCGATTTGCATATATGGGATAATCCCAAACCCAGTTTTCACATGTAAAATTTGGGATTTTTGGCTGTAATACAGATTACATATTATAAGTGTTTGACATTACAGCAAATCAGAGTTATTTTGCGAATCCTAGTAAATACTGTTTGGGTTTCTACCTAATCCCAAACAAGTAAGTTTGGGCCGCAACCCTAATCACAACCAAACGATTACCTACAAATATAGTTATTAAACGCGTACCTTTTAATTGTTTACCCGCATATAATCGTTAGCATAACTTAAGATATTCGATTTAATATGTAAAGTAAGTTCACTGTTTATACTAGTGCCATGAATAAGCAAAAACTAATTAAATCTGCTTTATTCATTTTATTCGAATTTGTTTTAATAATAAATTTATTTAAAATTACTGATTAGCGCATTTATACTAAGCTATTCTAAGCTTGTAATATTTATATTTACATTATAAATTCGTATTAAAGATTCAGTTTGTTAGCATAAATTTAGTAATTCTTTGAATTCAAAGTAACTAATTATAGCTTTGAAGACAATATTGCGTGAAATATAATACATAATATTATTAGATATTCAGCCTAGCTTAGCATGAGATATAATACTCTTTTTACTCAGAATTCGCTAAGATAATTTTTTATTAATCGGTTGTAAAAAGCCCAGAACATACTTGATTAGGGCATCACACGGCATACCTAATCAAACCTATGTAAGTAATTTTACTATGATCAAATTTTTAATCGGCAAAGTAAAAAATGATCGATTAAAACATCTTTTTTTTTCTAATTACACATAAAGAAAAGCATAAAATCTAAAAGCCTTCACCGAATATCGCGCTTCTTTTCTAATTCTTTTCGAACGCAATCTCTTTAAAAAAACTACTTCTAAAAGGTTATGCTCGATTTTTGCAAAAGCTTTAGTAAATTTTTTTTGTTGTACTCACCGTTCGAATTTTTTTTAATAGATCAAATATTTTATTAGCATTTATAATTAGCATAAAATATTTGAACTTTGTTTGACATTTCATAGACACACCGCGAAAAATTCTAAGCAATACCTGTCTTTTTACCGAGTTGAATCGGTTGAAATTCCTAATAAAATACAAAATTATTGTTATATTAATACGCACCAACAGTGACAACGATTGTTTTAAATGTGTAACATGAAAAAAACTGTAATATATTAAATTACATAGTTACCAGCTTTGATTACCTGATCCGATTATCTGATGTAAAAATAAAAATTGCAGATCTTCATTTAATGCATTCGAATAATAGGAATATTGTCGTCACATTATCATCAATAAAATAGAATCAAGTTATTATCTTTGAATCTGTACCGCTGGACTTCACCAGTATCCAAAATAGCATTAGTGATATCACAAAGATCGATCGTTAACGATCCGGTAAACCCGTAGAACCAGTTTCGTTCACATTCGGCTACACGATTGTCGCGATATCGCTGATGTTATTTCAGATAATAATATTAAAAATAAGGTGGCCCATAATTTTTTTTGCATATAAAGAGGTCCTGTAACATATGCACGTTCATACAATTCGATCATCGCTTTGTTATATTATTAAAAACGCACTATATGCAACGGATCTATCCACAATCGCCTTAACTTGCAATTTCTCGATTCGTAAACATGTCCTCTTTATTCATAGCGTTCTGCTTTACCAAAAACATTACTTGGAATGATAAATGCATTTCCGGAACGGCTTTGTATCGAATTAACCATAATGTCAACAAATTCAGTGAGATCACATTCAAAGGATTTACAGCTAGTTCCGAATCCATGGTTGTGCCGTTCGAAAAAAACTCCATCGTACTGCTGATCGGACGCTATGCGTACAAAGACGCGGAATATGTATGTTTTGTCACTATCGATATTTCGGATCTGCTTCGCATCGTGAAAACTTTAAGCCATATCTTATTCCCTCCCTCTAGGTTACTTTAGTTCAAAGCGTCTCGATCTCTTTTTCTGAGGGGGATTACGTTCTTACTCCCGAAGACCTTCTGAGTTTGTCTCCTTTGCTGATTTACTCTGCCGCTGTAGTAACGGATTCTTATATTCCTGATAACCAAGGCGGTAGAGAAAGCTTCATGATGGCGAGACAGTTATACAATGGGGTCACTAACAGTAGGAACATGGAGTCGAAAGTTATTTTATTCTATAAAAACGAAAATAACAGATACAGTGCTATGAAAAATAATTTAAAAAAGACAGTCTTATCTGTCATAGGGCGTTTAAAGATCGGTTCAAAAAAATTTCCTCATATTCTTGCTTCCAACATCGAATGGACCTACGTTTCCAACGAACCCTTGCCTTCTAGTACCACGATTAACGCAAAAGGAATTTCAGAAATCGAGTTCGACGAAGACCTCAACGGTATTGAAGAAAAATATGCTACGTTAACTTCGCAAGTCCCTCAAAAAAGACAGAACACAAAGTACAACCTTAATCTGCATAATTCAAATAATAAACGTTCGAGTAATAAAACCACCTCTATTAATCTTGTCGACGTTATTTCACAAGTTCAAAAAGGAACTTCTTTCGTTAAAACGGCCTATAAAGGACAGTCCTTGTCAACTAACAATTTTGCATCTACCTCGCAAAACACGAGTCAATATATTCCTTCTTGTGCTACTCTTGTCGAAGATAAAGAGAATGCTGCTCTCATAAGCGACAACAATCTCATAGATCTTGTTGAGGTTCGGATACAGGAAGTAATGCCTGAAATTAAAGAGAAACACAGAAAACACCCTATTCAGCGAAAAAATAATCATTTTGTTATATTTTCCCTTGGTCTAATAAAAACTGCATACTTATCATAAATATGTTGAGCTTAAAATCATTATAAATTACAATTATTTTTATTATGTTATGATGTTACATATATACGGGGATTTAAGTAACAAAAAAATTATAGCTTACAAATTCGCATTAACGATCACTAATCGCGGATTTTTTACGGTATCGATACATACTTCTCATATATGAATAAAACAAATATTTATCATTAGCAAATCCGAAATTAGCGATAATCAATAGTGCCCTTGATTATAAACGCACGAATCCTGCATATCAGGGATGTGGAAAAATATCTCAAAAATATCAATTTATATCGAAGAATTTAAGATTTGATGTAATACTAAATAATATGATCAGTATCTAAGTTTATGTTTTTCGGGAAGTTAACGGAAATTTTTGTTTGTTGATTGTTTACAATTCTGAAATTTGCCGGCAATTTAGGTTGGCCAAATTCATGTTGCCCGGCCTGAATTATACTTTAATTTTGCCCGAAGTAGTGTAGTTACAGTGCATAAAAAATTGAAAAATATCGATTTCCCTATGATTTGACCCAAAAATATCGATTTATATTGATCTATATAAATCAATATTTTTCTATGTCCCTGACCAGGAACGTGGCAAAAATATCTATCGATATAGTCAAAAATACCGATTTATATCAATTTGCCCATGATTGACCAATAAGAATTTAATATTTGATGTAATATTAAATAACGTGATCAGTATCTAAGTTCATATTTTTCGGGAAGTTAACGAAAATTTCTGTTTGTTTATTGTCTACAATTCTGAAATCTGCTGACAATTTAGATTGGCCAAATTCAAGTTTGCCGGCCCAAATTATAATTTAATTTTGCCCAAAGCAGTGTAGTTACACTGTATAAAAAATTAAAAAATATTGATTTCCCTATGATTTGACCCAAAAATATCGATTCATATTAATCTATATAAATTAATATTTTTCCATGTCCCTGCTGCATACGGGATCATAGAAAAATTATATTTTCATGTAACAATAGGACACAATAACGATACCGTTAATCAATCATAAAAATCGAAGCTTAAAATGACAAAAATAGATGCGTAGCTCTAACTTCAACATAATTTAAAGCAATATTTAATAATAAATCTTTACGAGAAAATTATAAGACACTTTTATGTTTAAATAAAAAAAAAAAAGCGCAAACCCGCTCAAATTTAAAATTTTATTATTAAAAAGAAAACAATTTAGTTTGCATATAGCACACAGATATGATCTACATAGCGATGTAAACATAGCATGCAAATGCAGATCTACGTAGAACTGTGTAGTAAAAAATGTCAAATCTGATAATCGTAACGTAATTTAATATTTGAAAATAAATATCCGATGAAACTACAACATCAATTCTCTCTTTACTCGTGTTTGCTTAATAAATCCAATACGAATGAATTTAACTATTATTTTCGCGATGGATAATATTTTTTTGCCTCAACTTTATCCAAGCCTTATAAACAATTTCAACATTAAATACACAAGTGAACTCCATGATGAAAATCTTACCTACAATGGTCAAACCGTTTCTACTTCAACGTCGTCACAAATTATTGTAATCAGTTCTTATATTCATACTTTATTTAAAATACATCATTACCTACTCAAAAAATTTTATTAGTTTTATGAAATAATTTCGGTGTCAAATACTGTAGCCGAACTCGATGACGAAAGTTTTACTCACGACGGTCAAAACAGATTTACTTCGACTTCACCACAGTTCCTGTAACTATCCGGGCTTTTTGCTTTATAATATCAGTGCTCCTATTAGAGCTTAGAACCAGTTTTATTTTTTCATATAAAGCCAATATTGATTGGCCTCAACATATGAAAAAAAACTGGGTTTAAGCTCCAGTTCTTATCAATATATATAAGTCTAATAAAAACTGACTTACTGTTTTAATAGTAATACGAAGTGATGACTGATAGCAGCTAATTTGATAATGCCAATAGCAGCCAATTTGATAATATCAATAGAAGCGAATCTGCTTATGAACTATACGAATCGGACGATTTATCTGATTCTCTAAAATCGGTGGCAGAACAAAAATTTCCTATATCGGAAAACTCAAAAGGTATTCAAGTAAATTCGAAGCAGAGGGCAGCTTTAGCTATAAAGTTAGAATAAGTGAAATAAAAGACGGAGCGATGAGAAGAGCTACTTATGAGTGTACCCTTCACCTTCTTGCACTTATGGCAGAAACGCAACAGCCGAAACCTGTACGTAAATAAGAATATAAAAAGCATTCAAGCGATGGTTCTGTCGCTTCAATAAAAACTAACTCAGTCGAGTTTAATATTCGTAAACAGAAAGGCATAAGTAACAAATCCAGTAGTTAATTTTTTACCTTTAAGTCGTTCAAATCCACTTCTCGTTAATAATATAGAACACCGTTACCAGTACTGCTATCAAGCTGACTTCGAAATTTGAGTAGTTATGTTAACTGTAAAAAAGAAAAAGAAAAAGACTCAAGTTCGATACTTACCCTTATGCATATACATTCAACTCTCAATTTCATTGTTAAGTCAAATAAGACCAATATCGATTAACTCATTTACTGAACAATCACGATACTGAAACACTCATAGACGATCAACCAACAATACCGGGAATCTTAGTTTCAATTCTCGACGGCATTTTCTGCCATTGGAATCTAGTACGACTTTTAATCGACACTGTAATCGAATTTACCCGAACCCCGCGTAGAGTGTACAGAATTATGATCCGGCATAATATTCACACAATTCACCTCATAGCACATCTGCATAATTCGCATAACCTGCAATTTACCGGACGCATAACTTGACATCTACCGGATCATAATCTCTGACACCCTGACCCTGTAGTACCGCAGCATCACGCAAGCACCGTGGAAGAAATTCACCTACTGAAATTCAACACTAGAATCCCATAAACTGCAGTTGGAATAGACTAAAGAAAATTAGCAGAGAACAAATACTCAACCCAAGAGGTAAAAGGGAATCAAACCAAATAACTCAATAATCATCCCTTTTTATAAAATCTTCACAACACGATGCTTCCGTCTTTTAATATTAAAAAGTCTTTAGACTTAAGTCTTGCCGCATATGAACACGAAAATAGCAAAACTATCGTTAAGATCTCTGTTGCGTACCGTGAACCCTTTAGCATTATTATCGGCAGAAGTCGCGCCTATTCCGAGATCGTGAAAAGTATCCCGGGATCTCTGAAATTAGGAATTTGTAAACACAAATATAAAATTTCAAACCATAGTACTGTACACTCAGAAATTCATATTTCAAATTCCGAAGGGTTCACAGTATTACGTACACACATATTCAGTAATGTACAATTTAACATGCAATACGTGTATAGGCGGTTAAATTATCACAATGCATTCTATAATCAAATTCACTGGGCTAAAGTCTAAAGATGAATCTTCCAATTCATATGCACGACTTTGATTCCAGAATGTGACAAAGATTTTAACAATAGTTTTACTACTACTAACCGCATAATATTTAGAAATTCATTTTTAAATTTGTAGTTAGTAAAATTTTAACTCATAAACTAATAACTATACAACATAACACAAAAGCCTGGTTAACTTACCTTTTCGTTCCGCTTTTTGTATAAATACCGCTTAAGCTCCTTATACCTCTCAGATCTTAGTTTATTCATAGCTTGTTTTTAGTTTTAATGTTAAAATGCCCTTGTCCATTTGAAATTTAATTTTAACTATCTTAAATCTCCCTAAACTTTATCTCTGACAAATTCTTCTAAATATCGTCATTATTTTCGTTTAATTTTAACTAAAGACGAGCAATATGAAGAACTTCAATATTTTCCTTTTTAATGGGAAGGTTTCAGAAAATCACGGAAATAAAAAATAAATATTAAGAGGACATAACGGGTTTCAAAAGTCAGCATAATTGAAGGATTTTGGTATTAACTTATCTTACACCAATACCGGGTTTTTTAGAGACCCTTCGAGCAATTCAATTCAAGAAAGCGTATAACATTAATAAAAAAAAAATAAGTACAAAAATTTTTTATTAAATCTGCTAAGCCACCATAGATCATCACCAAATATCGTATTAATGCGAAAAAAAAAACTGCGAACATTTCGTTAGTTAAAGAAGCAAATCGGTGATTATCAAAGCATCAACTCGGCAAAAAATCTGAAAGCAAAAAATTTGTAAAGCGAAAAACAAAGAGATCATATAAACGATATATAAGAAAAACAATATATTTTTCTAAAATTCAACCAAATTTGCAAAATTTTTCTTATAGACCGATAGCACAAAATAACGTAGTAGCTAGCAAGAGCAAGAGCATGAGCATGAGCAAGAGCATGAGCAAGAGCAAAGGCATGAGCAAGAGCATAGATTATATACAATGCTCTCAACTTTGCGATACGGTAAATATCCTTTTTAAGGTAGTTTTTCGCTAAATTCAAACAATGCATCTTACCTAATAAGCGCAGTAACTACCTTTATAGGTATCACTAAGTTGAGATCGCCGTATAAGGGCCTTAAATATTAAAAACAAACGAATTACATATTTATCCATTACAAAGAATTGTTATTATTTTACTTATATATAAAATATTTATTTATTTATTGTTTATTGTCCTTTGAATAAGAAATTTCAAATATAAAATACTGGCAGATCTCTAATTCAATCAATCACACTTTTTTGCTCCTTTTTAAAATTTCCACAACCTAATATAATTATGTTTTTTTTTATTTTTTTAAACCCGGCGATTTTATTTAAACCTCCAAATGATTTTAAATCTCTAGGCAATTTTAAACCTCCAGGCGATTTCAAACCTTTAGGCGATTTCCATTATATGATAAGTGCTTCTTTACTTCTTAGTGCGAATTCAGCATTTGGCTCAATTTCTAATAATATTTTTGAACCAATATTTAATCAATTCAAGAAGTTAACTCAAAAAAAATTTTTTTTACCTATTCAAAAACGTAGAAAGCTGGCCAAAGTTTTAAAGCTGCCTTAAGAAACAAGATTGACCCAACAAATTGAGGATCAAGATGTGTACGATTGTCAGTAATTGTAAGGCCTGCAGATAAGAGATGGTACCGATATTGCCGGTATAGTTAAGTACTTGCGAGCAAGCTTCGCGAGTATTGGATAATCATTTTTTCGTAATGCCCACCACTGAAGTATGTCAGTTCCACTTGTTGCCTTTGGCAATAAAAGGTATGAATTAAATTGTTCTTGAGAACTGGTATCTGTTTCGAGAGCAAAAATGTTCTTGTTATTTATTTTGTTACTAGATAGTGTCAAATCTATTTGACTTTTAGTATCTAATGAAGTGTCTAATTCATAAGAGTTAGCAATTAATTTGAATTCAACACGTGCTTCTAAAATAGTATGACTTCTTTCATCCTCAGTAAATATTGGCATGTCTTTGGTTCTTGGGTCAAAAAATACAGCAAGCCGAATTGGCTTTGATGGTTCCAAAAATTATGTCTAAAAAAAAAATAAAACAAAGAAATAAAAAAAATATCAAAAAAATAACAATAAAAAAACGAGAAATTTTATTTTTACCCAAGTTAAAGTTATCTGAAATATTACTTAATGCTAATAATTTTAATTATATAAATGATTTATCAGGTGACTTTAACCTAGGTGAAAATTGAATTTCCCAAAAAAAAATTTTTAAAAATAGAAAAAATTATACCTGTATTGATTTATAAAGGAAGTTTCAAACTTTTGAATATTAATATCATTTGTTTTAGCACAATTAAGTTTTGTCTTAATAAAATTAATTGCAAACCACGCTTGTGAAAGTGTTGAATATTGCGAACCTGATAATTTTTTAGTAATAATTTCATATGAATGCAACAATTTTACTAATTCGGTTACTTTATCTCAATCGTCAGATAATAATTCTTTTTCTTCATAATTTTTTAGCAAATTATTGTCATTAGCTTCAACTAAAAGTAACTTATACTTGTACAGAACAGGTTTAAGAATATTTAACTGCTTTAATTGATAGAGCGTCGAATTCCACCTTGTAGAAACATCCCGAATTACAGAAAGAAGTCTATCCCAATCTTCCATTTCCATTTGTGCTTCCAAGAGAAATTGCTTTTGTTTTGGATTTCCACTAAAATGTGATACTATATCCTTACATTTTTTTATTAAATTTGTAATTTTGGAACATTCTTTTAATGAATCGTTAATTGCAAGTTGCAAAGTATGTCCAAAACAAAAAACCTTATATATGTCATATCTTCGTTCCATTTTCTCTAAACATGATTTAATATTTGACTCGTTAACAACTGTACTACAAACAGTTATATTTTTAAGTTTAAGACTATCTAAAATTTCAACGATTTTATTTAGAATGAGGATATGGAAGGTAAAAAATGTTACCAATTATTTTTTTTATTTGAAAATTATCATTTATCCAGTAAAGTGTAAGTCCAATGTATGCACATATCCATGGTAAATAAGACACTACTGATTTCATTATCATTAATTGCATACTTGTGAATATTTTTTAAAATTTTATCTTCACTATTTATAAAAAGTTCCTTTAAGCAATCTATACTAAGTACATTGGCTTGGACATTAAGGTCCTCTATTATTCTTTTGAATGCCTATGATTGAAGATCCGCAAAAGGCTGAAGATCTTTAACAATAAAGATGGCAGTATTGCTATTAAGTTTTTTTTGTTTGGGATGGTTAAAAGGATATTTTTTTATTTTATTAAATACTTGTACGATTGTTGATTGTGAGAATTCAGCCATTACGGCAAATTCACATTTATCATTATTTTTTGTCACGATTTTTACTCTACTACTTTCTATCATAGCTCTCGAAATATGGTATTTACCTTTCATATGTCGCAATAAGTTTGAAGTTGAACCATCCTTTTGATATTTTACTTTACAAACTTTGTGGCAGCAAATTCAAAATTCTGTATTATTAATTAACTCAGTTTGGAAAAAAGGTTTAACAGGACTACCACCTGGTCTTTCTTTCTTTTTTTTTTGTCTTTTAACCAAATTGTGCTTGCTGGTTTGTAATGATGTTAAAGGCTGTGGTGAAGCTTCATTGCTATTTAAACTCTCTGTACTACTAAATTCTGATCCTCCCGTATTAGTATTTTCTAACACTGTATCATTCAAATATTCGTTACTCATGATTTAAGAGTAGAGGGTATGTAGATCATTTCTATTAGTATACGAATAACAAAAAATATTTTTAATGCGAATTTAAAAGTTGTTACATATAAAAATTAATTTTTTACTATATAAATTGATTTTTTGTACTAAGTAAAGTTGTTAGTAATAAAAAAATTACACATATCCTAAAAATTTTATTAATTTTAAATGGAATTTGATAAAGTTTTTATAGTATCAACTTTTGCGGGGGCGATCACAAATTGGCCAATCAAATCATGTGTAAACAATAAGTAAAATAGGGTCACGAATAGGGTGGGGGGCACAGAGTCTGTGGGCATGCCCCTTCTTGGGCATGCCCCTGGGCATGCCCAAGGGCATGCCTTTAAACTAAAAGGCATGCCTCCGGTATGGGCATGCCCCTAGGGGCATGCCTAAAAATTTTCTCGTGCCCCCTTGGGGTCGTCGCAAATTCACGTGACCACAGCCAATCAAATTATAGAATTTTGATGATCGCTAACGAAGCAAAACAAGAAACAAAAATGAAAAACCTAAAAAAATATCTACCTCAGGCAGTGTTGGACTATTACCTATTATGACCTATATGATCTATATAACCAGTCATAGGTAATATAGTCATCATAAGGGTTATATGACCGTATGACCAAGATTATTTGGTCAGCCAATAAAATAGCTAGATTAGTAGTATATATATTGACTATATTGATGTATTATATCTCAATTAAAGATTAAGCCCGTCTACTTCAAATAACTAATTCGTGTAACAAATTCAAAACTGGATAACAACCC
>QKWP01000098.1:322191-341318 GCA_003550325.1 Gigaspora rosea | reverse complement strand
TTTTTTTTTAAAAAAAATTGCTTAGTTGAACGCAGTATTTAAATTGGGCACAGTTTTTAAAAATTTAGTTTTGGCTTTGAGCGCAGTATGTAAATTAGGCACAGGTTAAAAAAATCATTAGTTGTGCGCAGTATTTAAAAAATTGAAGTTTGTTTCAGTAAATCGATTATTATATATATACTGCATGCATAATTTACAAATTCATATCGCATAAATTCTGTGTTCCTGATTCAAGGGGGCATGCCCGGGCATAGAGGGGCATGCCTCTAGCCCGAGGCATGCCCATAGGGGCATGCCCAAAAATTTTTCCATGCCCCCCGCCCTAGTCACGAAGATAAAAACAACTATATCTTATGTTCTACTGGGCCAATTTTAATAATTCGACCACCGCTAGATCAGAAAAACCTCCTCTACAAGTTTATTTAAAAATTTAATATAGTTATTTAATAAAAATTTTCTTTATTATTAAAAATAAAATTTTTAGTAACTCATTTATTAATAGAAATAATCTATATACCCTCTATCTTTAACCATTTGTTAATTCAAAGTCTGCGAATTTCAGTGATAATTTAATAAAAAAATACCTTTCTTTCAAATAACAAATTTATAAGCGAAAACAATCATTTATAAAAATTTGTTGACAGATCATAATATCTGAAGTGAAAGATGTCTTAAGGTTTTTTTCTCAAAACGCATCAAATGAATGATAAAAATTTGGCAAACGATTGCATTGCTATATTAGACATAAAACAAGATTCATCATCACTTATTTCTTGCTTTTAGCGAGTAATAACAATGAAATATAAGCGTTCAAGTTATGGTGATTCATTTTATATAATAAAAATCATATAATTTTTAATTTAAAGTTTATTATCATATAATGCCCACCTGATCTGCTGCTTTTTTCCCTCAAAACATACCAAATGAATTATAAAGAATTGGACAAATAATTATTGCTGTATTTCGATGCAAAACAAGATTCTCACTGTTTATTTCTTGCTTTTAACAAGTAATACCTATTTTTATATAATAATTGCTGTTACAGCAATCTTATATAAGAGTTGTTATACTCACATGATCTGCTAACTTGAGTCATGATTCGGGTTAACATTTCATAACCTGGGTTTGACCCGGATCACTAATTTTTGATCTAGGTAATATCCCTACTAGTAGTCATCCTGATAAAGTTTCTCTTGATAGTGGATTATATGCAAATAGAAATTCTTTAAACATATTTATAATAAATAGATTTTTAATCACATCAAACAGAATTCTCGCCATTATCCAGGCTTTAGTTATCTTTTGATCAAGTCAATTAATTGTAGCTTTTGGTAATGGACAATCTGATGAAAAATAAGATGTTATTAATGCTTGTGAAACAGATATAAAATTTTTTTTTGATGAATTTAATTTGATTTTTTTTCTGCTACTTTTTTTTGCCAATATCGTGATATATTTTCAGGACAAGTTGGAAACTCGTTTGCTAAATGTGCTTCTAGTTTTGCTAGCTTTTCTCTGGCCCAGGATTTTTTAGAAAGACAATAATAACAGGTAGTCTCATAATGACCATGACTTTTTTCTGCACCTTTAATAAAATAATCCCATATTTCAGAAAACTAACTCTTTTATTTTTGTTAAACTTGGTGTATTAGGACTATTAGTTGCTATGTTTTCTTCTTCTGACTTAGAACTATCTTCAATTTCTTCTATTTCACCTAAACTTCTTTTTCGTGAACTTTTTCTATTTTTAAAAAAAAAATTAATAAACTTTATTTAGATAATGTTTGATTAAATATAGATGCAAGTAAATACATATCACTGCATTAATCTATATAAATTATACAATATATAGTATTTATATCAAAACAAAAAAACTAGTGATGATCCAATTAATTGACATATATACGAAGTTTCTTAGAATTATATTTATGAGATTATAATTATATGCTATATACAGTACCATAACAGAAACAGTTATAAAAATCTATTGTAAAAATTTTTTTTAAAAAATGCTAGTAGAATTTACTTCTTCTATAGACCAAAAGTCGAAAGCAGTCCCAAAGAAGTACAACATTTTTTTTCAGTTTATATCTCCAAAATCAAAGCAAGTATTAGTTATTAATTGCGAGAAAAAAACAATTACCCTCTACTAAAAAAGATAGTTATTTTTTGTTTTTAGAAACTATTAAAAATAATAAAGAGGAGTTATTGTCAGTGTTAAAGGAAAAATATTATTCAACTAAAACCAAAGAAGAACATCAAAAAAATTTTGTATCGACATTCTTAGAGGTTGCTAACAAAAATGGTATTAACAAAAAGTTTTTTCTACCTGGTATTTTTTTGTTCAGTAAGTTGTCTCAATCTTTTTCCTAGAAAAATTGCTTTTTTTGACCCTTCGCGGTGGTGGGAATTTGCTAAACTTTACTTATGGTATCAATTTCACTGAGCTGTATACAACTTACAAAACGGAAATAGTTTCATCTTGGGCATTACATTCTTATACAATTTGGAAAGTTTGTCAGTTTCCCATTGTCTTGGAGCTAGAAAATATTTATTAGTGGTTCACAATAATTATGCCCAATTTGTTTACCAACTAACTAATCCTTCACAAATTAAAAAAAACTCAAAAAGATTTCAATTTGCAAAAGGAGGAGAACTATTTATGCTTTTCAAATCAATATTAATATGAATATAAAATTTTGCAGCTAGATGTTCATTATAATCTGTACAGGAAATCAGTGTATATAGTACAATTGCGAAGGTCCATAGTAAAATGCTTTAATTTTGAACCAAACTATTAGCAGTTAATATTGCTAAAATATTTTAAATTAATAAAAAAATCTCTTCATTTCTAAAATATATACTCCATTGAGCAACTGAGTAAAACTTTTAATAAATTAATTTTAAGTTATGTGATTTACCAATTTTTTATGACCATATTATATAAGATATGATATGTTGAAATCTTCTCTATAATTTGCATAATAATTTATTAAAAAACTTTACTCAATTGCTCAATAGTATCTTTATTTTAAAAAAATAGAGCATTATTTTTAAAAAATTTTTAACGAAAATTTATATATTAATAGAATAAGTTTAATACTCACCAGTAATGAATTTCACTAATCCAATTAGAATTAAGGATCAGGTATAACATCAAAACAATTTGTGTAACAAAAATGAGAATTTTTTAAAAAATCGCTTCTAACTAAAAATTTTGTCTATGAAACTACTTTTTTTTATACAAAAAAAAATTTCTCGTAAAATTTTGGTATAAACTATATCCCTGCTCTATTTTTGTTTTTACCCTTACCTAATATTAAAGAGATATAATTTTTATTTGTTTTGATACATATAATTATGTATAGATGGATAATCACTGGTGAATTTTACTACTAGTGAATGTTAAATTAATTTATATTAATAAGTATTATATATCCATTTTAATTTATTTTTTAAGTATTTTTATTATCACCATCATTATATAAAAAATTTAATATATTCAATTTTTCTCTCAACATACCGGTAGCAGATTTTTAGATTGAATAGTAAAATATATATTAAATATATATTAAAGTAGAATTTCAAATTAGTTGAATCAACATCTAGTATACATATGTTTATATTTATACAGGATATAATACAGGATATAATACTTATATGGTATATCTTTATATGACATACAATATTTATATGGCGTACAGCATACAATATTTATATGGCATAAAATATTTATACAGTATACAATATTTATACGGCATACAATATTTATATAGCATACAATATTTATATGGCATATAGCAATTCTACCTATATAGCAAAATGTGCCGTATGCTATAGTCGTTGTGCCAAGGGTAGCTACCTCTCAAGATTCTAAATATTTGCAGCTTTAATCAAAAACCAACGACAAACCCATGAAACAACACAACCAATAACAAAGCCACAGAACTATACCAACAACAAACCCATCAGAATGACGCAGCAAATGACAAACCTACTGAAACAATGCAACAAATGACAAACTCACTAGAATAATACAACAAACGTCGACCCACCGGAACGAAACAACAAACTATGAAACCACAAGCTAAGAAAGTAAGCAAACACCTCAAAGACGTTTAAAAAAGCCAACATAAAAAACTTCTGTCACTTTCTATAAATCAGAAAAGAGCATTTGTTAACTAAACATATCTGTAAACAAGAACAAAAAGAACTACATACTCAGGGTCAAATAAATATCAACCTGGGTATAATAGGACCCCAAAGAACTCTGATACAACTCAAATCTGAGTTTATATAATTTTAGTAGTATTTTAGCCAAATAGATGTATAAAATAAAGCAAAATTTGAAAATTTACTATTTAAAAATGCAATGTTTAATGAATTTTTATACAAAATTTCCTTTTTTAGAATCATCTGACTTGTATCAGAGTTCTTGGGATCCTGGTATAATTGGCAGTTAGTTATCTGAAAGTGTGTTGGTTGTTGAACGTGTTCAAACATGATAAAACAATATCACTAGCCTAAAATCGAAAAATTATCTAATCCAAGAAAGCGAGAACATTATCAGGAAAGAAAAAAGCGATATTAGCCATACATATTCATGAAAAAACAAAACAAAAATAATAACACCCAAAGTCAGAAACTACCTAATTCAAGAAACGAAGACTACCAACTCTAACAATCCTAAACCATTACCTGGAAAAAAGAAAAGGTTAGTAAAACATATTTACAAACAAGAAAGCAAGAATAACAAAAATAATAGAGGTTGCCTCGAACTTTAAAAAAAAAAGAGCCGCAGCACAAAATGAAAAGCAAACGCAAAAAAAAAAAAAACACTGATTATCATCCCTGATCACTGTTTATATATCCTGTGATCAGAGATGTGTATGATGCACAAAATAGCCTATTAACTGTTGATTGATTATTGTAAATCAATACTAATTTATTTTATTTATTGTATACTTTTATAGAGGGTAATTTTATATAGGCATTATATAATCGGTTGACAAAAAAATGTGATAGTGACCAGTGAAAAAGATTTGAAATTTTTTTTTGTTCTTTGGGAACATAAAATATTAAATTTATGTTTCCAAAAAATTTTTAATGTTCCTATAACTAAATTTCTCTCTCTTTCTCTCTCTTTTTTTCTCTCTCTCTTTCTCTCTCTTTCTCTCTTTCTCTCTCTCTCCTCTCTCTCTCTCTCTCTCTTTCTCTCTCTCTCTTTCTCTTTCTCTCTTTTTTTCTCTCTCTTACTCTCTCTCTCTTTCTTTCTCTCTCTCTCTCTCTCTTTCTCTCTCTCTCTCTCTCTCTCTTTTTCTCTCTCTCATACAAAAAAAACTATCTCTATAGAGAACACAAATTATAACTTTTGTATTCCTACTTTGTTCCTAATAGGGAACAAAAATTCTAAATTTAGTGTTCCTAAATTTTTTCATATGTTCCTGGGAATACTGAGAACATCAAATCTTTAACACTGATAGTGACTATAAGGTGAATGTGCCTATATAGAGGTATAATTAATATAAAAAAAGATTAGTAAAAATAAAATTGTGATTATATAGAGTTTGTGACTATAGAGGAGGTGAGATGACTATAAAGCAGGGTTGGCAAATGACTTTTAAATGACATAAATGACATTGTGACATTGTCATTTGTCACTTTGTCATTTAAAAGGTAAATGACAAATGACAAAAATAGGTTATATTTAAAAATGCAAAGATCCTGAAATCATTAAGGTTTTGTGTCACTTCGGGCAGTTTAGGATTAGTTAAATCCTAAAACACCCGAAGTTCTAATATGTTATTTTAAATGACAAAAATAACAAATGGCATATGTCATTTGTCACTAATTTGTTATTTGTCACGAAAATTTTAAATGACATTATCATTTGCCATCCCTGCTATAAAGAGGGGATAACTGTATTTAATAAATGTAAAATATAATGTATAATAATAATAAATAAATATAAAATTTTATATTAAATTGTGAAACTATATGAAATATTGCAACAACCGTAAAAAGCATGATTATGTGAATATGTATATTGTTTATTTATTTTTAAAAAATTTTAAAAATTTGTGAAAATTTGCAATATATTGCGAAACAATGCAAAAATATCAAAATATTATCTCCTGTATGCATTAGTTTATTGATCTGCATGAAGTATACGACCCCTGTAGAGGAGGTAATTTGTATTTTTTATTTGGTCTATTTTGCAATATTTTGCAATATATTTCGAAATATTTCGAAATAATAACTATAATATTACCGTAATATATGGAAATGGGCAAAATACAAAATTTTCATTTTAGCATGCACATGCGCATGCATTTTTTGTATGCATGCATGCATGTTTTGACCAAAGTTATGATTTAATTTCTTAATGCTGGCCAGAATTAATTGCATGCATGTATGCAGTCATGCGCATAGTGCCCATCTCTAGTAATATAACATAGAAATAATTTATATATAACACGTGCAATGTTGTCGCACCTGCTGCAGATCATAAAATCAGGTGTAATGTAAAATCAAAACAATTAAAATAACCTGTTTTTTCATTGGTTAGGGTTAGGGTGAGGTATAGATTATATTGTGTGTATGGGCGAGAGGGGTTTTATAGTAAAATTTTGCAAGAAATTTTTTTGTTAGAATCTTAAGAGTAGTTTCATATACTCAATTTTAAGTTATAGACGATTTTTGACAAAACGAACGAATTTTTTGATTGTATAACATTATACCTGATCTTGAAATTTGATTGGGAGAGCAACATATAAGGTGCATCGCATGAGGCGATGAATAAATTTACTCTATAACATAATATATTACATAATATACCGCATTGATTATAAGATTTTTGTAATATTACGGGCCGTAATATCTTATGTAAGATTACATATATATAATTCACTGATGAAATTTTTAAATGTAAAAATTTTGTTGTAACTATAGAGGCTGGTAAAATTAAATCAGAGTGATGAAATAATTCACCATTTCACCAATTACCAATCGGTAATAGTGAAACTGGTGTAACTGGTGAATTGGTGTAATTGATGAATTGGTGAATTGGCGAATTGGTAGAATGGTGAAATAGCGGAATGGTGAAATGGTGAATTTCCAGAGTCTGGAATTATTTCAGCCTAGAATTCAGTTAGGGTTTTGTTCAAGTTTTTATATTTTATATTTTTACAGGCACACTTTGAGATCAAAACTTAACCGTTTATAGGACTGACCAATTCACTATTTCACCAATTCACTGTTTCACCAATTCACCAATTCACCATTTCACTAATTCAATTCACCATTTTACCAATTTAACAATTCACCAATTTAACAATTTCACCAATTTTACCAATTTTACCAATTCACCAATTCACCAATTTTACCAATTTCACTAATTCACCAAAATAAAATTTTGGTGTAATTCTGGTGAAACTATTTTACTATTTTACCTAGTGAAATGGTTTAATTTCACCAGCATCTATAGTTGTGACATATCATGTGACTAATAGTAAAATATTTCACTATTAAAGATTTTTTGAATTTTTTCTTATTGTTTTAATTACATGAGATCATACAATTCAATTGGCTAAATATATGAGCGGTGATGATCACCCATGGTGATATTAAATTTTACCATAAAAGTAAACAATAGATTATTAATCAACATTGTTTTCTTACAACTTTCAACAACTTTCACAACACTCTCACAATCGCTAAAGCTTTGAAAATTTTTTTTATTAATTATTTTTCAAATTTTATAAATACAACCAACTTTATATTAGTTTTTTTAGTTTTTTGTTTGACTAATTTTTCTTTTAAGTTTTTTTTTATTTTTCAAATTATATTAGATAAATAATTCTATATAATATACTATATAACTTTTAATTATAAATTTCTTAATTAATATATATATAGTTGCTAATCAGTGTAAATATAAGTAGTAAAATCTCTGGCAAGCTCTAGCTATATGAATGTGATGGATAACTATCTTGCTAAGTCAGCTGGTTTATATTTTTTATAAGTTTTTATTTTCCGGCTCACTATGAAATCATTGATTTTAAATTCTTTATTCTTATTTTATTTTTTGGGTATTAGTTTATGGCGACCCGTCACCATGGCAAACCCATGATCGACCAATCAAAATTGATCACGTAAGTTACATGCTAACCAATTTGCGAAGAGCAAATCAATGAACATGTAATTTATGAGACCAATTTTGATTGATAGATCACCAAAAATACACAAAAAAACACTATAAACAAGTTTAAAAAAAAAAAAGATAAATAAAAAAAATATAACGAAACACTACAAAACAAGTTAAAAAAAAAACCAAACTTAAATTTATCACTACTAGGAACAACTCGAAATTTTTTTATTTTTTTAAAAAAAAACTAATTACAGTATTTATGTATATATAAAAAAAATCTAAACTAAAACAATACTTTATCCAGCCCTATGCACACATAACAGAGCCAACTCAACTGATTACCTGATTTCCCAAAAGACAAAACGAAGACAAATATCAAATTCGACTTCAAGAACGACTCCAAGTCAAAGAATGATGACTCAAAGAACAATGACTCCAAGAACGACGACTTCAAAAACAAACTCCAAAAATGACGAAGAAAAGAAGCATCTAAAAAAGAGAGAAGTTAGTACTCGTAACAAAAAAAAAACAAACTACAGTAGTAAAAAAAAAAACTACTTAAATCAACAAAGGTCTTAACTCCTACTACTACGACGATTCCAAGAACAGCAACTCAGAAAAATTATTCCAAGAACGATAACTCCAAGAAAAGAAACACCTAAAAAAAAGAGAAGTTAGTATCTGTAACAAAAAAAAATGACAACAAATAAAAAAAAAACAAAACTGACAAAGATCTTGACTCTCACTACGATTAAAGAACTCAAAATGATGACTCCAAGAACGATGACACCAAGAACTATGACTCCAAAAACTACGACCCCAAGACTATGAATCCAAGAACAACGACTCCAAGAACGATGACTCCAAGAATGACAACTCCAAGAACAATGAAGAAAAGAATTACGACTCCAAGAATGACAACTTCAAAATAATGACTCAAAGTATGATGACTCCAAGAAAAGAAGCAACTAAAAAAAAAAGTTAGTACTCATAGTAAAAAAACAAAAAAAAAACAAAAAAAGAAAAAAAATTTTACTTATCTAAAGAAAACAAAAAAGCATTAGATCACGAATAAAAAAAAAACCAAAATAATAAAAAAAAAATCTAGATTTACCTGTAGATCAATCTAAATCCAGATCAAATCTAGTACTCTGGAAATATATGATCACCAATTTTAAATATGATTGGCTGATCATATGCGATCGCCATGGTGACAGGTCACTATTTATAATTTTCCTTATTTTTTATATTTTATTTTTAATTATTTCTTAGCAATAATTATTAATATACATATTTTAAAAGAATGTTCGTGCAAAAACTCACCAGTTCTAAGGGGAGTGACAAAAATCAGGTGTTTTTCTAGGGGGGTCAAAAAAGTTGAAATTATATATAAGAACCTAACTATATGTATATTAAAAAATAGGGGGTAGGCCTCTGATAAAAAATAATTAGGTGATTAATGACACTGCCCTAAGAAGAACAAGACTACCAAAGGAAAAGCTAGACAAAATCCAATCGTGAAAATCATGGAGCAAGAAACTGTGAAAGTCGCAGGTTCAACTGTGAAAGCCGCAGGTTCAAAAAAATCTGTACAAACTTTCGAAAGTTGTTAAATTAATTTAAAATTATATTTTTTAATTATTTTTTTATTTTTTAAATATTTTTATTAATTATAATTTAATTTTAAATAAAGTGTCAGAAACATCGATCTCTAAGCTTTTAGAGAATCAGGGTGAACTTCTTCACCTAATAAAGCAACTTACTTCAAAAGTTGATAGGCTTGAAGACTGGATAAAAAAACTTGAAGACAATTTGGTTGAGAACTTTGATACAATAAATGAAAAAGCTTTCCAGAAGGTAATTTTTTTAATTTTTTTAATATTTATTTTAAATTTTTATATTTTATTTTAATTTTTTATATTTATTCTAATAATTTTTTTTATAATTAGCAAAATGTCAAAGGAATCACCAATAAGTTGTTAGACAACTCAATCTATCCAACTAATACAGAATTTAAAAAAAAGCAGAGGACTATTTTAGGAACTACAATCGTGAATTTATGCAAAAATTGTTGGCGAAAGATTGGAAAGCCTATTATGTAAAGAAACTTCATGGACCTGTAAAAATTTATTTTTTTTTAAAATATTCAAATTTATTTGAAATATTTAAAATTTTTTGAATAAATTTGAAAATGGTTAAATATTTTCAAATTAATTTAAAAAATGTTTCATATATTTGAAAATATTAAATATGTTTTCTAATTTTAAAAAATTTTTAGCTTTTGAAAAAAGTTAAGTTGTTAAGAAGCACTTTAACCACTAAAATTAAAGATTCCATGTTTTTTATTTTTGGCAATCTTTTAGACCCTATTAATAGCAAGACAAAACCTGAAGAAGTTTTGAATTGGAAGAGATCAGAAAAAACAAAGATTGTTTCAAGCTTCTTTTTGCAAAAGTTGTGAATAGTTCTGATGAAAATGATATTTATATTGATCGAATTTTAAATAGAATTTGGCCCTTTGAAGAAACAAACGACCAGAAGACGGCATATGCAATGGCAGTATGCCAATATCATTAAAGAAGATCTTGAAAGATTTCTAGTAAATTATTATTATTATTATTATTATTATTAGTATTATTATTACTAAAAATTTGTTTAATTTTTCGAAATAAAGTGAATATTAGAATGACGTAAATTTTTTTCGATACTAATTTCGGAGAAAATAGAAGAAAGCAATAAACCAGAAGAATTAAAAGAATTTGAAAAAGAATTAGAAGAATTCGAACGAGTATTTTTTATAATTATTTTAAACATTTAAAAAATTTATAGAATACGTCTAATTATCTTAAACAACCTTTGCAATCCTCCAAAAAAGTAAGTTTATATTTTAAAATACAAAAATTTTTTTAAATTTTAAATTGAATTTTTATTTGAAAAAATATTTTTTAGACAAGAATAAGCTAAGAAAAGGCAAGTATATTTAAAATTTCTATGATTTTTTGCATTGTGTTCAAATTTTAGAAATTTTCGAATATATTAAAAAGATAATGAAGAATCTACAACTTCGACAAAATATATAGATATATCTGATGAAGAACGAGAAGAACCTGATTATGACATGTAAACCTTTTTTTGAGTTGTTTTTTTTATATACAAATAATGCTACTTTTTTTGTCTTTTTATTTTATTTTTTATTAAAAATACTATTATTATTTTGCTTTATATTTGTAATTTTTAAATTTTTTAAAAAAATTAAGTTATTAATAAATTATATATGCATTTATTATAATAAAATATGTAATATTGATTAAAAATATATATTTAATTTAAAAATGTAATATATATAATAATAAATAAAAAATGTGTGTGGCGACTTAGAGAAGCTGTCTGGTTGGCACCCCTCCAAGCGGCAGGTCTAGAGTTCAAATCCTACTGGAGACGAATTGGAAAATAGGCCTGTGTTACGGTAACATTTGTTCATTGATCAGTCGGGTATATTACCTGTAACCTTGGTACTACCATCTTGAATGGGAGCTTTGGCGTAGTTGTGTAAGTTACACAGACAAATCCAAGGGACCGGAACAATTGAAACCCGTTTGGCAAGTCCTGAGTGGAGAGGTAGCTGGACTTACAACGATACCGGAGGAAAGAACCTTGGCGGAGACTGACCGGAAAATCTGGACGGGCAAGAGCCCCTATGGCAAAAGGGGCCCACCAACCTGGCTGCCGGAGTCGTACCAGAGGAAAAGGTCATGTGTTATAGAAGCATGAACAAGGAAAGGGAGACCTTAGGCACCTAAAGCCTGGCAGACTGATCCTTCCGGGCCAACTGGATTGGTAGTCTGGAATGACTGGGTGAAAGAATCCAAAGAGTGACTAACTCGGGTACTGGGGTTTAGTGAACTTCGCAAGAGCAAATGGAACTGACCGACCAACAAGAAGTGGAAGCATGGAGGTGTGTACGTGTTAAAGCCCAACGGAGCTCTGGGTCACCATATGGGAGTCTTAGGACATTAAGAGGATCTGGGACCACCAGTAACAGGTATAGCTGGTATAAGTGCATGTAGTGGTAAGTCGAGTTGGCCGAGCCTCATGACGCCATCCAACTATATCAGGGACTGGAAGCCTCTGGTGAAACATGCCTGGGTACTCGTCACCATAGCGGGAAGTACAGTCGTTAGCACATTTCCGAATTCGGAACGTTAAATCCTGGGTCCCCAAGTCGCAAGTAAATCGGCTATTTGCGGTAGCATGCAGGCTTGAGATACTTACCCAATGTGGTAGAAGCAGCTGCATGGCTTAAGATACGAACTCCTGAAAAGTACGCTAGTAAGGAAACAGGTATACCAATTTGGAAGCAGCAAGCGCCTACCTGGAATCACATACATCAAATTGGGAGTAATGATAGTAGGAAATGTGGGTAAAGTGGTGGACATGTGAATACTAACTGTTGGTTGGGAAAAAGGGACATCCAAAACCAGGCTAGCTATATAAATGGGAATATGGTAGGCTCTGGTAGGTTTAGGTTATGGATAAAATAGTCTAAGTCTCGACACTTAGTAGATAGTATAATAATTGTAAGCAATATATTGTAACGATTAATATACACTCAATAAAGTTAGAGGCATGACCTCACCTTAACAACAAAAAAAAAAATAATAAATAAAAAAATATAAAATTTTATATTCAATTGTGAAAATTTAAAAAAAAATTTAAAATTTTGCGAAATATTGCAAAATATTGCAGATTTAAACAACAATATGCAAAATATTACCTCCTGTGACCCTGAAGAGATAATTAGGTAGAGGTTTGCATTTTTTTATTTGGCCTATTTCACAATATTTTTCGCAATATATTTTAAAATATTTCAAAATATATTTCGAAATACTTTGAAAAAAATGCATGCTGAAATCTTTTGAAAGATTGCGCATATTTCAAAAGATTTCATATTGATTGCAATTCTTTTGAAAGATTTCAGCATTCAATATCTAAAGATTTATTTTGCTGATATATAAATATTATATAATAGGAAAATTATAGATAGTGACCCATTGGCATGGCGACCCTATATAATCGACCAATCATTTTTTAGATTGGCGATCATATAGATAATCTTTTTTTTTTTAATTTTTTTAATTTTTTAACACGATATATTTTTTTTAGTTGTCATTTCGAATCTTCGTTGCTGGATTCGTCGCCGGAGTCTTTGTTGGAGCAGCTTTCGTTGGTGCCATTGTTGGTGCCGTCGTTGGAGCAGAAGCTGGAATCTTGTGAAGACGCACTTAGATCGTCATGATTCGGTAGGTTTTTTTCATTAAGTTCTTTTTCGTTGGGTTCTTTCGTAGAGTTAATAGGTTTTTCGTTGGTTTTCGGTGGGTTCCCTCGGCAAGTTCATCATCATTTTTCGGTGGGTTTCCAGTAAATTCGTCGTTTTTTGGTGGGTTTTTGGCAAGTTCGACGTTTTTCGGTGTTCACTTAGTAGGTTCTTCGACGTTTTCAGTGGGTTCTTTCGGTAAATTCTTCGTCGTTTTTGGTAAATTTTTTAGTACCGTAAGCTTTTTGGTGAGTTTCTTTGTCGATTTTTTTTTCTTGGGGTTTTTTGGTAAATTCGTCGCTTTTCGGTGGGTTCTTTCGTTGGTTCTTCGTTGTTTTTCAGGTAAGTTTGTCATTTTTTTATTGAATTTTTCTGTAAGACTTTGACGAGTTCTCCAGTTAATTCTTTTTTTTTCGTGGGTTTGTCCATTAGGTTCTTCGTTGTCTTATTGTGGGTTCTTTCGGTAAGTTCGTCGTTTTTTGCAAGGATTCTTCATCGCTTTCGCCTTCTTTTTCTCGATTCTTTCGCCGTCTTTGTTGCAGTGGATGGCCGTTTTTTTCGTCGTCCTTTTTTTTTTTTTTTTTTTAAATCGATGTTTTTTTTTTTTCGCCTTTTTTTCACAGTTTTTTCACCGTCTTTGTTGCAGTAGATGGGCCGTTTCTTTTGTCGTCCTTTGTCGCAGTTGGATGGGTGGATTTGGTGGCTTCGTCACTTCATTACGCAACGACGCTCATTACGCAACGATTTTTTTTTTTTTATCGATGTCTTTTTTTTTATCGATGTTTTTTTTTATCGATGTTTTTTTTTTAAAAAATAATAAAAAATGGGTCTTTGTTATGCAACGAGTTCGAAAAATTTTTTTTTTGTTTTGCGAAATTGTTATGCAAAGTTTTTTTCTTTTTTTTAAAAAATTATTAATTATAAAACTTAAAAAAAAATTTAATAAAAAAAAAGCTGACCACGTGATTGCTTTATGGCGATGGGTCGCCATAAAATAACGCCCTATATAATATATCCAATTGGAATTAACAATTTTTTGTACAATTTAAAAAAACATATAGTATTTTAAAAAAATTTATTTATATATAAAGTTAATTTTTTTAAAACAATATAATATTCTATAATTTTATTATAATAAACAAACTATTTAAACTACTTGTTAATAAATTTTATACAAATTAGTTAAAATATTAAAAAGATTTATTAGAAGTATTTTTTATTTATTATATAAAAATCTAATATATTATATAAATTTTATAAAAAAAATTTATATCATATTTTTATAAAATAATGCGCAAGAGTAAAATTATAAATTTTGGTCTAATTAAGCTTAATTAAAATTTGAGCCATTATTTAAAATAATGCCTATGTTTGTTATTTTATGAAAATATGGTATATACAAAAGGACGAATCTATTTGTAACAGCCCGTTACACGCTTATTTGTAACAGCTTTATTTATAACTCAAAATTTTACTATGATAACCCCTATTGCACTTCTAACAAAAAATGATCCTCTCGCAATTCTGTATTAATCTTGACCCTAACCCTAACTTTAACTCTACTTTAACATTAATATGGCCTTGTTGGCTGTTACAAATAAGCGTGTAACAGGCTGTTACAAATAGACTTTTTCTATACAAAATATATTTTTAAATAAAGTTATTAATTATTAAAGCTTAGACAAGCTTTGAACAATTTTGATATGTGGACATTTTGAATATAAACAAGGCCAAAAAAGCTTTAAATAGTCAAAGTATAAATTACTGCTTTTGTTTATATAACAAATGTTAGAAATTTTTAGAGGTATCTGTAATTTATAAATTGAATAAATTTCTAACTCCAATAATAAAAGCTTTAATAAAAAAAAATAAAATAAAATAAAAAATAAAAATAAAACATTATCAAAATTGTATAAGTAGTTATTAAGAAATTTTACTAAAAGTTTTAAAAAAAATTAGCTACAGCTTTTTTTATAAGTATTTAAAATTTAAACAACAATTTATTTGATCAAATTTAATCAATTTTTTTATTTTAATTCTATAAGTTTATAAAAATAAAATAAAAAATTTTAATTGAATTTATTAAATAAATATCAAGCCAAAATTTAAGTATCTATAAACAAAGTTGCTCAACAACTATTAATCCAATTTTAATACTTTTTTTTCAGAATTAATATACAAAAATTTTATCAAATTTTATCAAATTTGAATTTATAGTTGTTATTTAAAGTTAAAAAAAAAGATTTACTACAATTTAATTTTTTTTTCAAGATAACTAAACATTTTTTAACTTTTATAAAAATTTTTTAGGCTGTTAATCACGTAATTAGAAAATTTGTTGTGGGCGAAGAATTCGAATATATTTTCCGGATTAATCTATTTTAAATCCAGTATATCTGGATGTATCCGGTTATAAATCTATCCGGAAATCTATCCGGAAAATATATAAATATATCCGATGTATTCGGATCAGGGTGGCCCAGAATTTATGAAAACAACCGGATTTATATATTATATCCGGACTTATATATTATTTTATTTTATCAGGATTCAACTACTACTGTACTACCTCTAAACCTGTGTCCGGAATATAGATTCCTTATCCTGTTTCTCAATTTTATTTAGCACGTGATAGTTATTTTAACCCAATTTTATTTATAGGGTACATTTTAATGACGTTCGAGCTACGATGGGCATAATCACATGGTATCTTGCCAATCAAATTATAGAATTTTGGGCGAAGCAAAACAAGAAAGCAAAAAAATCTAAAAATGGCAGTCTAAACTTACCTTGAGTGAGTTAATTAAAAATGTCAAAAAGGCAATTTTGCTTATATATAACCACATAAAACCTACCTAACCCTAAAGTTAATTCGAAATCTGGATGTCCCCTAAATAAGGAAATAGATCAGAGCAGCATCCAATAAAATTCTTTGATTTCATATACAATTACATAATTATCACATGTAGATTTACTTGCCATATGTAATATGCAACTATACATACTAAGCTATAAAGTTTTTTTTTTATTTCTAAATATAACGAACCATAAATGAAACTCAAAATTGTTGTTTTTTTTTAAAAAAAAAAAAAGTGCATCAGTTATATTTAGCAAATATATAAAATTTTTTATTAGACGAGATAGCAGAGGTTTCTATATAGAGACTTTCATCCATCCATATACTTAATTAGTAAAAAAAAAAAAGAAAAAATATTGATTTATTTGAAGGATGCTCCTGCTCGGGTTCGAACCGAGGACCTTCTGCGTGTAAAGCAGACGTGATAACCACTACACCACAAGAGCCTACCCTATAGGTTAGTGAAGAATTTTTAAAACAATAAATTTATCTTTTCAATACCAAAACGTCGGACTAAACTATCAATCAAAAAATGATCATCTTTTTTTTTGGTCCATTGTCTTTCTCCGACTCACTGATTCAGTCATTGTATGTACTGAGTCCTAGTGTACCGCCACTGTTACAATCCGAAAAAATACTGCGTATTATTTCAAGTATAAACCTCGGAATAACTTCCCAAAATCACGCTTGCTCTCCCTAAAGAGGGCTCGCTAATTTCCTATCGTACATTGACGAAAAGAGTTAATTCTCTTTTTCATTTTTCATTTCGTTTTTTATTCCTTTTTTCCCCTTTCCCCTTTTAAAAATAAACGGCTTGTACATACTCGCAGCTGGGGTATGTACATATGTTCTGCCGATTCCTTAATGCCCGGTCCAATCAGCCAACTTTTTTATGATGGGTTGCCCGTACGCAACCTTGTGCAGTATCCTGCCCTGGCGGCTTCAGGTTCCAAACAACCACCACAAAAACCACCTTTCGCTCTTTCTCAGGCGACTGAAGTTAACACCTTACAGCCGTTAATCACGCCTCCAACTCCTGTTCCCACTGAGGTGTCTACCCCCACCGAACTTGGGGAGTTTGCTTCAAATATTGTATACCAGATGTGGCATGTCAAGGTGACTGATTCAACCTTGGTTGGCCAAGTTTCTCCCTCGTCCCCATTGCCAAGTCAACCCGCTAATTTCTTTCAAACTTCAAGTTCCCAATTTAAAAACTTTTGCGTTCAGGTAAGATTAAAAAAATCTATGGGATGATGTTAGGCACGATTGTGTTGTCACATGAAAGGAAATTATTTTAGAAAAATTTAGTCTTAATTTTGGTGTTTACAAAATTTACGTTATACTACATAATTTTAATTAATAGTCATAATAATATTATTCTATTATTTTTATTTTAATCAAGGTACTATTACAGACGCAATTGTCTAACACAGTAGTTATTTTGTCCTTAAAATATGTGCAAAGGTTTGCTAAAAGCGGTAGATCCGTTAATTTTGGGGAGGAAGGACCGGAGTATAGATTGTTTACAATTGCATTGATGCTGGCGAATAAGTTCCTTGATGACAATACATTTACAAATAAAACGTGGTCAGAAGTTACTAATATCCCTGTCAAGGAGATCAATAGAATTGAACTTGCATTTTTGGAATGCATGGATTTTAAAATGTATGTCAGTGGTTCTGAGTATTCCCATTGGCTCGAATGCTTGAAAGAATATACAAAAACGCAACAACAACTGTATGTTCATCAAAGGCAGCGTTCTTCTTCTGATACTCTGAAGAATGGATCATTAATTACAGCTCAAAATCAACAACAAATAGATAACAGACCTTCTGAAAGGTTTGTACAATTCAATCAAGAAGCACCCTCATATTTTGATTCTGCAAACACTACGGTGAATACTACGGCTCCTGTTCTTGGTCAATGCATTACGTCTGCATCTCAATTACCAACCGGGATGCAACAACTTTCTATGCCCACAGCAATTGGACCGACAACTTCAGGCATAATACAACCCCCTGCAATTGCTCGTGTGCACCATTCGTTTGGCCAGCACTCACCTTCTCCTGCTCAATTGGCCTTGCGCAATTCTTATTATGGTTCTTTGCGAGATAACGGTGGTTCACTTCATGTTAAGAGACATAGTATGCCTACAATGAATCTTAAAAATATTATTGATCAAGCACCACAACAAGTTAATCAGTTAAAGCCGTCAAATGTCAATTCTCTTGCATACCATCTTACTACAAGAATGGATGTCCAACAGTTTAAACAGTCTAATTCTAATTCATATCACATTGCTGCGACTTCCTCACAACTTTCTGGAAGTCAAATAGATACTAATACATATGGGTCATATGGAAATGTTGATAATCAACGTGGCGAACATCATTCTCGTGTCAATCATCAGGTATCTATCATAAATAGCTCTGATTTATTTATTTTTTTGTCATAATTTATTAATATAGTTATAATGGTATTTCATAGACATCTGCAATAGGGTTACGACCCAACCCTTTTTTTTGAACTATGAAATTACTACATAGGTTGGGTTTGGGAATCCGGATTTATCTGGATTTCTCTTCATTTGGTGTAATAACCAAAACCCAAAAATATATGTCCCATTTCGGTCAATAGTGTCAAACTCCAAAAAAAAAAATCAGATCTGTAATCAATGCTACAAAGTATTAAATTTCAGAAATTAAAAATCTAGGGGTGATTTAGCGACTAGATAGGATATGTTGAAAAGTGATATGTTAGGTTTAATAGTTATATCGAATTGTATACAATATAGTGGCGATCAAAAA
>QKWP01000098.1:302330-322114 GCA_003550325.1 Gigaspora rosea | reverse complement strand
TCTTTTTTTTTTTTTTTTTTTTTTTAAATAGTATGGTTTTCACGTACAAAAACTTTAGAAAGTGTTAATGGGCCAAATTTTTCACGGGCATGAGCTTCATTTCAATAGCATGTTGCATTACTTTTGCTCGTTTTAAACATAACATGGATATAAAATAAAAAATTTTTTATATGCCGTCAACTCTCTTTATAACGAAGAACGAACCCATTCAATAACAAACTTTTTTTAAAAAAATTATCTTATTATAGGGTTCGATATAGAAACATATTAAATTACTATAAGGAATTTTTTTAAATTTTAACAAGAACTGCCAGTTCGTTATAAAGAGAGTTAACTGTATATAAAATAAAAAATTTTGTTCTTAATAATTCATAGTCATTTGTTCTTATGTATCTATCTTCAGATCAAGAGGAATCTATACTAAATTGATTTGTTAAATTGAAATAAAAATGTGTTAGTAGTTTAATTATATATTATCATACATGTAACATCCCTGTAGTTAATCAATATTTAGGATTTAGGTCACATCACCCGAATTCATTTATTTTTATTGGCCGTTCCAAGTAATATGTTACAAATATACATGTACCAATTAAATTCGTCCACATAATAAAAATAACGCTATATACTTTAAAACATTACCAGGCAAGGAACTCTATTTTTTTTGTTTGTTCAGCCACCATGTGAAGATCGTCCAATCAAATTGTAACACATATGCACTGGACATACAATGCTATGTTTACTATTTTAACTCGTCATTGTATTTTTTTTTTGAATTAATATATGAGAGATTAAGGTATTATGATGAAGTTGGTATTGTGACGATTTAGCATATTCGTCATCCCATGGTCGGAATCGAACAAAATATATACCATCGAATTGTATAAATTCATTTGATTCTGTCTGCTATATCGCGAGATATTAAAACAAATTTATTTTTATATTTGCTCGTGATTCCGTGATCTTAATCCAATTTTTATACCATTCAATTTCTCTCGTCGAGAGGATCGAATGGTACAAAATCGTTGGGTTCTGATCATGGAATCACGAGATATTACAGTTCGTCACAGTACCTACTTAATGAGGCGAATCAAATGATACTAAAATTTGTTCGATTTCGATCGAAATATTGTTTAACTGTTAACTTCAGAAGTTCGTCATAATTACGCTATTTTTTTTTAAAAAAACATTTTAGACTTTAGTTGTGCTAGTATAACAAAATTACGTATTAATTCTTAAATTTATTGCTTAAATATGATGGCTAAACCATTATACCAGATTGGCAATTATCTTAAATTTCTTCCTATTTAGGGATCCGTTAAAGCCAGGTACCTTCACGTGACCGTTAGGCCAGTGATGTACATGGACAGTCGTGGACATGAGTTTGGACAGTTTTGGACATTTTTAAACAAAAAAATTTTATTATGATAACATGATTTAAAATTAAGTAAAAAAGATTTATCATTTAATATATACTTTATTATAAGATGTATGGACACTATGGACATGGACGTGGACATGGATATGGACAAGCCAAAAAAAGGTATGGACATAGTAAACACGACATCACTGCGTTAGGCAATCAAATCGTAAATTTTTGATCTTCACGGATCAGCCCGACAAAGGCAATTTTACCTATAAGACATGTCCTAACCCACCTACCTGGCTTTAACTAACTAGTGTTTCGGGCGAAACCCGAATTTGCAGATCATTTTGGGCGAAACTAATTTCGGAGGGTTTCGGATTTATAGGGCGAAATTAAAATTCCTCTGGCGAAATATTTCGAAAATAATTTCGCCCGAAACACTAGCTTTAACAGTTCCTTATATTTCAGTATTTATAATAACCATGAATCTGAACAATTTCGGAGGCAACTGACGTTTCAAAAATTGTATCAGTGTCTCTATCTCGTTTAATAATTTCACTATATTTTGTGGCAGAATATATAATTGCGCAACATATTCATTACGAATGATATACATATTATATATTTTAAAATAAACTTTAAATTTATATTTTTAAAAATTAATCACGTGTTTATAGGTGGGAGCGATATTGCTATTTATTTTATTATTAACTAGTGGAGGCTGTAGGCTTCTTTTTCTTTTCAGCTTCTGCTTCCTTTTCTTTTTCAATTTCACTAACTATAGCCTCAACCTCTTCAATTTCCAAATTCTTTTTATCCAACAAAAATAATAATGAATTTAACAACCAGGTGTAAACAAACATTAACAATGGATTAAGAGCATATGCTTTTCTTACCTTAATAACACTGTCAGCTGTCATTAAAGCTATTTCAATGTTCTTCGCACCAGTTTGTACAACCTCTAACAAAGACTTAACGGTTAATTTGATAGTCTCATCTTTACTCAAGCCTTCTTTATAATTCTTTTCCAAAAATTCGCGAACAGTCTTCGAGCTTCTACCAATCGCATTAGCCTTATTATAACCAACAATAATAATTTGTAAATAAAAATTATTGCAATAAATAATTAAATACGTTTATTTAATTACCTTCCATGCTGAATATATACCAGACGGATCTGTTTGATAGAGTCTAGGAATTTCATCATTTGGGTCGAAACCAATGATGAGTGTTGAAATTCCAAAAGGACGAACACCACCACTTTGTGTATATTTCTACATTTGAAATAATTAAAAAACGGTTAAAAAGAAACATAGATTTTTTATATACATAATCTATTTGAAAAAAAAAATAATCAGACACCTGTTGAACGCCAGCAATATATCGAGTAATATACTCAATTGTTACAGGATCTTCTACGGTAAGTCTGTGACTTTGACATTCTATCCTAGCCTTATTGACGAGAACTCTTGCGTCAGCATTTAATCCTGAGATTTGAATTTGAACACCAATCAATAAAAACTAAAAATCCAGAAATTCATGGCACTTGAAAGGACAAGTTACGAAAGTTTTTATACCAGCAAAGGCCATGCATACATGATCATCAAGCATCACAATCTTCCGTACAGTCCTAGGATCTTGTAGCTTGAGAACAGATTTTTTCTCAACACCGAGAACTACACAATCGTTACCACGGACTCCCACCTAAATAAATTCAAGACTGTTCTTAAGAGATAATCATATAGATTCATATTCGAATTACACTTCGTTACTTTAATCCCACGACAAAAGAAATAGGCTTGAAATAACCAGCTGTTTTCATAAAAATTTTACTCAGGATCACCTACCGCACAAGTACCTTTCCTCACAGCTTCTAATGCATACTCAACTTGAAATAAGTGACCGTCCGGAGAGAAAACGGTCAAAGCTTTGAGCAAAATCAAAAATATCAATAATTAAATTTAAACAAAAAAAAAATTTTTAATTGATAAAAAAAAGGTAAAATATACCGCGATCATATGAGCCAGCCATCGTTAAGTTAGTTGAGAAGAACGTATATGCAAGATACGTGATGTATGATTGATTTGAAAGGGATATGTATCATTAGATTATCCGTCACAATTACTGCGCCACGATCGATAATGTACTTACGTAAGTGCGTACGTAATAATTTTCGCGTATAAATTTCACGAATTAACGTCAAAAATCGTCAAAACGCTAACGTTTTTTGACCATCCATCATGCACTTATACGATCTGCAAATACTAATCGTAATTACTTAAATAACTGCTACTTTAATTACATATCACCAAAAACAAACTATGGAAGTCGATACCTTATCAATTATTCTACTTTGTTTGATAGTTTTTTTCACGTTCCTATCAATCCGTGAGGCACCGAATTCTGACGTTCATCCTTTGTTACTTACCTCTCAGTCTGATGCTGCAAAAGTGCGATATCCTGGCGAAACAGCCGTGTACAGGTCTAATAATTCTCAACATGGAATGCCATTATTGACTACACCAGAAAATGGTGTTAAGACTATTGCTCAAATGTTTCAACATGGATTGGAGGAAGGAAAAGACTGTTTAGGTTCCAGAGATATTAACGGCGCGTATACTTGGGTATATATAACTATCTTTTGAATGGCCTTTTATAATAAATTCTACAATTTTTCTCACCAATTTTCACCCATTAAATTCATTAAAAAGCAAACATATCGTAAGTGACTTGGTGTTCGGTCTTTAAACTTATATCCCTATACTAAATGGGTTCTGGTCAACAGGGCAAATATTTGAAAGAATAACAAATTTTGGATCGGGATTGATTAAACATACCGGCTTAACCCCCAAATCGCAAGTTAAGTTCGGCATTTTCATGAAAAATTGTCCAGGTATTAACTGTTTTTCGTTGATAATTTTGGTATCTGAATAATAAGACTTATCTCTATTGTTTTAAAATATTTGTAGAATGGGTGATTGCGGATTTGGGTAATTTTTAAATAAATTTTAACTAGCTTTTGTTTCACGGAATCATTAATAAAGCAATGTCTATTTGTTTACAATTGCAAAGCTGCCTGCCATTATAGCTTGATTACAGTAGCGCTACCTAGCATTCGTCCTCGTGTCAATGATGTTATCAATCAGATTAATCTCACTGAAATTAGTATCATCGTAGTATCCAAGGATACTCTTCAGATTGCATTCTCTGCAGCACCTTCCTGTAGAACATTAAAACATATTATAATAACGGAGTCTAGTTTGTCCAAAGATCAAAATGAAAAAGCTGAAGCGCTAGGATTAACTCTCACGACGTTCAATGATATAGAAAAATTAGGTTCCACTTCTAAATTGGAATGTGTCGCTGCTGGTAACTAATTTTCAAAGGTATTTTTTCAATCTCAGACAAATATAAGCTTTGCAATTAATTAGTGTCTTATCAGAACCGGAGGATACAGCAACCATTGTTTTTACAAGTGGAACCACTTCAGGAGTACATAATTATTAATTATTATATATTTCTTTACTGCTGTCAAATTCCTTTCATATTGATACAATATTTTGATATATGTATTTTTCATTAGGGACCGAAAGGAGTCGAACTAAAACACTCTGTATGTTTGTTCTCTCTTATTTTCATACTTTTCAAAGCACAAACATAACACTATATTGATTTGTATATATCTTTGTTAATAGAATATCTTGGCAAATGTTGGTGGGTATGAAAGACTTCTTTGAGAATGAAAGCCGACCGCACATTATTTATATATTTCTTTTTTTTACAGCTGGAATTCTTGCTACTATCCACGTTACGCAGAAAATAAAAACCTCTGATAGGCATCTATCATATTTGCCTCTCGGTAAAGCAATATTTATGAAATAATTTATATTTGTTATATATTGTTTAGTAAATTTAATTAACCTTTCTAAATTAGCATATGTGTTTGAAAGAATTACGGTCATGACGTTATTATTTTCGGGTGCATCGATCGCATTTTACAGTGGAAAGATTTCTACTGTTCTACAAGATGCAGAGGAAGTTAAACCGACCATTTTCACCAGGTATGTTTTTCACTAGTTTTACTTAATAAAATTATTAACTAATTATATTTATTTATTATATATAGTACACCTCGCATATTGTCTTTATTTCATGAAAATATTTTAAAATCCTTAGAGAACAAGTGGTTTTTCAAAAGAGGCTTCAATTCTAAACTTAAATCCTTAAAGAAAGGAAACCTTGTCACTAATTCCATATGGGATATTTTAGTGTTTAATCAAGTAAAGGCCAAATTTGGAGGCCAAGTTCGTGTCATTGTTACGGCATCTGGTATAATTATATCGTATTTTTTCAATTTACGTTCTCTTAAAAAGAGATTGATAAGATTTTTTTGTAGATCCAATTCCACAAACTCTACTCGATTTTTTTCGAATTACTGTCGGATGTCAAGTACTTCAATCCTATGGCCTTACGCAATGCAGTGGCGCAGTAACAATTAATGCGTTTTACGATTACTATTCAATTGATCAAAATGGTAATGATTCACATACGGGTGGTCCGCTTGCTTGCAACGAGATAAAATTAATAAATTATGAAGAGAGAGGTTATACTGTCGAAGATGTGCCTAATCCCAGAGGCGAAGTATGAATTAATCGTTTCATTGTATTTTTTATCTTATATATTATGCTTAATTTGGTATTTGTAAATTCAGATTTGTGTACGAGGTCCCAATGTTATGAAGGGCTATTACAATCTTCCTGACGAAACATCTCGTATTATTGATGCAGATGGATGGTTTCACACTGGTGACATTGGAATGATCTTACCAAATGGAACTTTGAAAATCATTGATCGAAAATAGGATAATTGTTTCTTTCATTTCTTTTATATTGATTTATACTTAAAATTTATTCTAAAAAATTGACGATCTACATATTTGATTCGGCTTATAATTTATTTTGTACTAAAATAATAAATACTTTAAGTGGATGATTTGGAAATGGAATTCAGGTTACAATCGAAATAATTTTAACATAAAAAAAAATAGCGTTATTATTAATATCTAATTTCCTAGTATCCAAAAATTTTCACTATTTTACACATTTGATACTATGCGGATTCTAGATACAGACGTACGAACGTATCATCTGAATTTTACTATAATAATATGGATTATATGGATTATCTAGCTATCCTTCATGCAGTTCGTGATCACTTTTACATGATTTTTGTGATTCACATAATTTTTCAATCGTAACAACCATAGAAAATCACAGTCATCGCAGAATATCAGAATTCATAAAAAGGTGGATTTAGGTTGGCTCCGGGAAAGCCCGGAAGGTAGACAATAATCAAACGTAAATTGCAACGCCCTAGTGACCTCAGTTATGCAATACGTTATTTTTCACATTGCGTAAGCCTCTTCGATTAGTGTTCCACACGGCTAGGGTATTGCTAAAGATCCGGTTAATCCAAGACAGGATTCGGTTCCGATCCAAAAATACCTGGATCCGACTCAGTTCTGACTCTATATGCAAGTTTTCTTCTGATTGGCCAATCACTTACAATGTTAGTTTAAGTACGTAATTATATATTTCATAAGTGAAAATAAAATTAAGATCATCTTTACCTTCAAAGAAATACAAACAGCTTAAATAACGTTATCATGATATATATAATCTTGCCAATTTGGATAAATCATCAAAAAAAAAAAAAAAAAAAAAAGACTTCTGGGTGCATATTTTAGTAGCCTTTGTGCAAACATTAATTATTTCTCGTATAATAGTTTCCAATACATACTATAATCTTAAGCTACCCCAGTATGACCATCGCAGACGCACCAATCAGATCTCTTCTAACAATGACTCTCTATGAAACTGTCTACTGCGCACTAAAAAAAAAATTTTCCACAAAATTTTTTGGTACAAGAAAAGTCCTATTTCGGCCATAACTCTAACCCTAAGGTTCTATTAAAAATTCGATTATTTTAATTAGTAGATCATCTGATTGGTACATTTAGGTAGCTTATAATATTAGCAGTAAACTTCTAACCTGATAAAACTAATTTACCCGGTTAGCGTTTAACCGGCTAGCCGATTCGAATTAATAAATGCATTGGACGGTTGAGAATTTTATCAATCGGTTGGTGTTCAGATCTGTTGAACCTTTTTCCGGATTACCCGGAAACTAAATAACACAAATAGTTTATCCGGTTCTGATAATTAATTGTAATAAATTGCAATAAATTAACATTCAAAGTTGATACTGTGTGGAATACGTTTTTACGAGTACTACAGAGGAAAACCTGTAACTAATCATAGTAAATTATGATTTATGATTTATTACAGGTTTTGTTTTTTTATTTCCCTACCAGGGACACTGATAGTTACAGGTTTTTTTTTTATTTTCCTCTACTGGAGACGCCGGTTGGTAAAGTTCTGATAAGCCAGCGCAAAAAAAAAAAGGTGGTTTGATAAATTTTGCTGAACGAAATAATTCATCCTCGAGACAATTCCCATATTTAAAAATTTCTTGGTCGTATGTCAAAAAAAGATCTACATCCGATGTAAAACAAATTGTAATAATAATATATCTTGTTTATTTTAATATAAAGAAGCTCTTCTCATAAGTAAAATTTCATGATATGCATTTTTTACTTAGAAAACGGAGCTAGCTTCATAGTAAAATTTTGTGTTATCATATGGAGTGTTCCGTATTAAAAGGACCCATTTTTACATATGGGCTGCCGTCAATAGAAACAGTTCGAAAAAAATTAATGCCTTAACCTTTAACGCCCATATCTTGATGAATTTCGAAGCTATTTTCATACTTTAATAGTCAAAAGAAAGCTTAGATCTTGAGTTTTATTTTGACTACAGTGCGGGAATCCTTAAATCAACAAGTGAAATTGATAATCGATTTTTGGAATTTATAAAAAAAGCTTATTTTTTTAAAACTTTAAAGCTATATAATTTTTGATCTACTAGTCCATTTAAAATGATTTTACTACCAAAATGTTCATCTCTTTGAGACGATTCCAACAAGCCCAAAATCATAAAAATCCAATCACAGAGTCATAAGAAAATGCACTGTCAAATAGATGATGCACCTGAAATTGGTTTGATCTATGTCAAACCAATTTCAGGTGTGTCACCTATTTGATAGCACATTTTCTTATGACCCTGTGATTGGATTTTTATTATTTTAGCTCATTGGAATCGTCTTAAAGAGACGAACAGTTTGGTAGTAAAATCATTTCAAATGGATCAGTAGATCAAAAATTATTTAGCTTTAAAGTTTTAAAAAAATATGCTTTTTTATAAATTCCAAAAATCGGAGCATATGTTTTTAAAATGTTATAAAAAAATACTAGTATAGCTAGAACAATTTTTCTTTTTATAAAAATGTAGAGAAAGACTTTAAGAATATAGTTATATAATTTGTTTTTTAATTTATTAAGTTTAAATGCTTTTATAAAGGTTTAAAGTTAACTATTTTTATTAATAAACCTAAAATTTGGACACTATAATTTTGGCCAGAATTACCATAATTCTGGCCAAAGGTATTATAATTCTGGCCAGAATTATAAAAATTTTAAAAATTTAATTTATACTAGGTTTTTTTTTTTTTTTATTTGCAAAATGTTTTGTAATTTTATTGGCTCTAACCCAACTTCCAACCCAAAAGATCCAAGAACTTTATACTGCACTTCTGTTTTTTTTTTTTATTTACAAAATCTTCTGCAATTCTATTGGCTCCAATACAACTTTTGATCCAACCCAAAATTTGGCCGCATATATAGGGCTAGCTGATTTAAGAGTCCCTGTACTGTATTAAATTATGAGAATTGCTTAGAAATTTATTAGGATATAAGTAATGAAAGTTAGAGAGCTTTTAGAAATCAGCTAATTTCTGGGTGGGTGGGTGGTAGTGTTCTGTATTATTTGGACTGGGCAGGTATTTATAAAGATCTGGACCCGGTCCGAGCATTAATTTAGATCTAAAATTAGGGCCTGAATTTGTATTACTTAGATCTGGGTCCAGTATGGGTCTGTAAAATTTCAGATGCTATAGTTGACAAAATCCTAATCTAATGTTCTTGTTAAAAAAAAATAATAATAATAATTACAGCAGTTTTATAAATTCTGGGACATATAATAAAAAATTAGCCAAGCCAAATGATTTTTCATTAACTCATAGCAAAGCTATGGGAAGGTTGTAAAAATTTTAAAATTTTATTTTTATTAATTATTCTATATAAATATATTTAAATATGGACCAGTGCAAAAAGGTTCATACCTCAAAAATGTATTTAATTTTTGTATTTAATTTTCTTATAAATTTTTGATTCAATATTTCTAATTTTTTATATAAAATAAAGTAGGTTATAATTTCTCTTTTTATATAGTTTTTATTATTATAAAATAAATTTATTTTACCAATTTATTATATACAACTTTTTGAATTGAATAAAAAAAAAAATTTTTTTTTTTAAAAAAATCTATTTTAAATATTTTTGCAAAAAGTATGAGGTTTTATATTACACAAGTGCATTAATGCGCATATAATGAACATATGATTAAAATTTGAGCAAAATTGGATTGCTAGTTGTTAAGAAATTAGACAATAAAGTCAAACAATTGTATTTTTTTTTTTTTTTTTTTTTAAATGTTAAGGTGAGACCTTGCTTTTATCTTTATTAAATTTAATAGAAACTTTTTACAATACTGAAAGAAATTTCATTTTTTTTTAAATCTAATGCTAAGAATAAAAACTCAGACATATATCTAAGTAAACCTAAATACTTATCTGCGGCCTAAACCTATTGTATTTTTTTACTATATAAAATCTATAAAAATTACTATTAAATTTATATAGTAAATTTTAAAACATTTTTTAAAAAAAGCTAGTATAAATAAAATTTTTATTTTAACAATAAAGTTACCAAAATAATTATATTTTAATTAATCTGCATACTTACTACTTTTAATAAAGTAAAAATATCAAAAATTATTTTGTAAAAAAAAAGTTTACTAATAACTATCTGAGATACGAACCTTTTTGCACCAGACCATATATTTAAATTAATAAATTTCATATTTTTTTAATTAAATTTTTTTTCTATTTTAATTTTTAATTTATATTATTAATTTTATATTTATTTATAATTTATTTATTTTTTATTAATTTAAAAAAAAAAGAAGTTCTAAAATTAGCTAATCAGCAATCATTATTATTCTAATAAAACCAAACCGGGTATTACCTGGACAAGTTTTTGTATAGGTCCGAACCTGTATTGATTTTGATAAATTAAGGATCCAAACTTAGTCTGTCAACGGACTGAACCAGATCCTGGACCAGACCTGGATCTTTTGCGAAATACTGTAAATAGCCAGATACAAGACCCAGATCTGTTACGTTTTACTAATTTTAAAACCTATAATAGATCCCAGGTATAGTATACGGCTGAGAGCTTATATCGTGAAATGTAAAAATTTGAAACGCACATACACTTTGCACTTATCCCTTAAACTGTCAGCAGTTAGCAGACATATTTGGCAGCTAAAATGTTAAAATAGTTGTTTCTGATCTATTTTTATTAAAATTTAAAATATTTTAAAAAAATTTTATATATTAATATTTAAAAATAAGGATTATAAAATAGTAATATTTATTCAAAAATTTAATAGAAGAACTCTTTCTGCTGATCCTCTGTACACAAACGTTTCTAGAAAAATTTTATTAAAATAGCAGAAAACGCATAGATAGGCTTTAAAAAACACACAAAAAGTGATTAAGAAAAAAAAAAGGTTAGAAAAAACCATCTAGAGTTTCTTAATATAAAAAGACTCTAGAACGCCAAGAGCTTGGAAAACACAAACTTTCTAAAAACTTTACGAATCAGCCTAAAACTAAGGAAATTTGGTGAATTTGGCTAGACCCTGTACCACCGATCACTAGGTCCAAAACCAGAAGTAAACAAGTAAACAAACAAACACATATACTAATTAGAACTAGAGCACCTATAGCAAAAATCAAGTCACAGACCGGTTGCTATAATTACAAAGTAGTTACGTGCCATTTAGCAGAAATTAGAACATCGAAAACAGAAAGTTCGAAACAAGATTGACAGCATAATCGGAATCTACATAAGTAGAACATTATGGAATTTCTGAACAAATTTAAGGATCTTTTTAAAAAACCAGAAAGTGAAATAATCGAAATCACTATGAGCCAAGAAAACCTCGTCTTGGAAAGAAACAAACAAGTCACTAACTTACTCGGCATTACATATCCAGGCACAGTTTATATTATTAGACGGGCCTGTGAAATTATGGAATGGAAACAACTCGGAATTACACAAGAAGAAGAACAACTGGTTGAGTCCAAAACAGAAAGCCTAGAAAAGAAAATAGAGATACTCGAATTCAAAAGTGCCATTAGTAAGAAAATTGCACTAACAATACAAGAAGGAGGCCACTTAGACTACGGCATAGAGGATTAGGAAAGACAAATTTCAAATATAATTGAAACATCGATAGAAGCGGAAAAGAGTAGAATTTATCAACTCAGCAAAAGAAATGAGACTGAGTCAACGCAAGATCTTGGAAAAAGGGTGCCGGCAGTGAACTCAAGCGCAAAAGGAGTAAAGGCACCTATAAGAGATGCTCAGAACACAAGCAAAGGCAATATTACACACGATCATGAACAAGTATGAACGAAAACTTGCTGTCTAATGAACAGATGGAGATGGTACAAGAGTATACTTTATAGGACATTCCATCATATTACACTACAAAAGAAATTACTGGTGTGTTAAGAAAATATGGAAAGATAAAAGTGAAAGGATGGAACATTAAAGCAAAAAACAAGATGGTAATAGTTTTAATTCAGTTTCATAGCAAAAAAAAAAGAAAATGGCTCGAGAACATGTGGGTGATCCCTACATCTAATGGAAAGGTGTCAAGAATAACAAAAGGAGATAATCGTCTCGAAATTTTAGCAGAAAGTGCCAAATTTAAAATCACACTTAAAAAGCTGCCATATCATGCATAGGAAGTACTCCTACTACGTTAACTCAAGAGACTTGGAGGTATGGCGGTCATATTCCAATCAATAGTAATGGTAACCCAAAGAGTTCGGCAACGGTATACTTTAAATCAGCTGAGGAGAAAGTTAAAGCCATAAAGTGTGGTATCAGCTACTATAATACAAAGCTGTTTTGGAAATCAGAAAGCAGCGCGAATAGCAATAATCTAGAAGAAAACTTCGCAGTAGTAGTCCCAAAGTTAAAGAAAGGAACTTCAAAGAAAAACAGCTAACTAAACGTCTGAATAGCAATGATAAAAAGAGAGAGGAAAGTAAAACAAGAGAACGAGAACAGAAAAAAGAATTCCACAAGAAACCTAACAAGGAAAGCTAGAAGATGCGATTCTTGACCAAACAAGTCTCCTTGAAGAAATTCTAAAAAGGCTTTTAGCAATAGAAGAAAGACATTTTAGAAAAGAGGCCCCCAATCACTCCTGAGAGGTGCCACAGGCGTCTCTAAGAACACAAAAGTGCTGCAGCAAAAAAGTAGCGCAGAAGAAGGTGATGTGGAGAAAGGAAGACAGTTTGAAGTTTTGAGCATTAGGACACAAATTATTAATAGAATCAAGACAAATAGGGAAAAAATGGACTTTGTAATAGAATACATAGAGGAAGCAAAGATAGATATACTAGGTTTGGTAGAAACAAATGTATCAGAAAAGGAAGAAAAGCTGTTACTTAAAAAGGTTCAAGGTTATCATGGGTTTTGGTCATCTGCAGACGAGGACAAAGCAAAAGGGTACGGAGTAGGTCTAATTATAAATAGCAAGTGGGAAAACCACGTCGCAAAGGTGGAAAAGATCAGTCCATATATTCTGTCAGTTACAATGTTTTTTAAGCGAGTTAGTATTGAAGTCATAACGATATATCAAGTACCAAACAATCACGAATTGGAAGAAAATATCGTTAAGTACTTAAAAGGAAAGCTTTCTGAAAACAAAGGAAAGCATACAAAACATCAAATAATTGTCAGGGAATTTAATCAAACAGTAGACAATGTGCTTGACAAAAAAAGAAAAGGAAAGGAGATGCCTCAGAAGAAATCTAAACTAATGGATCTTTTAGTGTCGCACAACTTCAAAGACACTTTTAGGGAACTAAACCCGGAAAGTGAGAGCTACACTTGGAAAAGAAACAAGCAAGCATCTCGAATCGACTATATATGGACAAGTAGTTCATGTAGTGATCAAGTTATGGACAGCAAAATAAAAGATATGACTTGTGTAATAGGAAGTAATCACAAGTTAGTCTTGGCAAGGTTAGCAACTAACTTAGAGGAAAATAAAAGACTAGGACGACAGCTACAAAAACGAAAGAAGGAAAAAAGGTTACAGCTGGACCTAGAAATAGTGGAGGAAGAAGATTGGGAGAAATTCAGAGCCAGGTTAGACAAAGACCTACGGGAACAAAACGTAAACAAGAACATAAATAGAGAAACCCCGGACAAATTATGGGAGGTAATCGAAAAATCGCTGGTCCAGGCAGTAAAGAAATACTTGCCAAGGAAAAAAAGCATCTCTCAGTTGAGGCATGCAGTCTAGAAACTAGAAATAAAGAAGAGCAAGATATTAGAAAAGATATCAAAGTATTGGGCAAAATACAACGAAAGTTAAGAAAACAAGAAAAAGAAAAAACGAAAAGCCTAACAGCCGAGCAAAAGCAGATATGCATAGAAATAATAGAAAGAAGAGAGCTCAGCAAGTATGAGCACATACAGGTTGAGGACCTCCTGCAGGAAGAAAGGGTTGTAGGGTTCTGGAAAACATTAATTGCACACTTGAACTTCTTACTTAAACAAAAAGAGAAAAAAAGAATAAGAGGTTTCATCGAAACTTGCCACGACATGATCGTTAAAGACCAGAAGAAGATGTTGATGAGCTTGCTAGACAAACTTTATAGAAAGATCAAGCTTAACAAGGTTATAGTTTGGGATAAGAATGATGAACCGTGGCTGATAAACAACCCAGAAGAATTGCTAGAGGCAGTATATACGCACTTTAGTGGCCAGTATATAAAAAGAAAACACAAAGCAGATGATATGCCAGAAAGCTAGAAGTTAGTTTACAAGGCATGTGAAAACATCAAGGCTGAATGATATAATAAAATAGAAAAAAGAGTCATAATAGAAGAGTAAAATGAAGCTATAAGAAACACAAAAAATAATTCAGCCCCAGGACAGTCTGGAATCACGTACCCACTATTAAAACGAGTAGAAAAAAAAGCCAAAGAGCTATTGGCAGAACTAGCATTAGTATGCTTAAGAAAAGGGCTAATACCAAGAAAATGGAAGTTGGAGTTGCTATATCCGATTCTAAAACATGAAGACTGAAACTATAATCTAAATAACGTAAGGCCAATAGCTCTTATTGAGGTTGTAAGGAAATGTACAGTAAGAATTCTAACAATTAGGCTGTGCAAAATATTAAAAGAAAGAGACATTTTGCATGGCTACAACTTCACTGGGTTGCCAGGAGATGGCACAGCTATGCCAATTCACATAATTAACAACATAGTTGAAGATGCGAAAGAACAGGGAAGAGAGTTATGGATGGCCTTCCAGGACATAAAGAAGGCATTTGACTCTGTTAGTTTAAAAATATTAAGACTAGCTATATATAGAATTAAAATTCCAGAGTGCATAGTTTCCTTCATAATAAAGCTATTTGATAAACGGGAAATCGAAGTAATTACAAAAATAGGAAATACATCGAAATTCCAAGCTAGAATGGTATAGACCAAGGGGAGGTGATTTCTCCCTTGATCTGGCAACTATTTTACGACCCACTTTTGACAGTAATACAAAGTAGAGAAGACCTAGAGTACGAAATTCAAGTGAATTGGCCTACAGATATTTGTGAGCTAAAACTTAATACAATAAAGTGGAGGCAGGTGACCTTGGCATATGCCAACGATACGGTGTAGTTGGCAAAGTCCAAGGATAAAATAATGGAAATTATTAAAATATCTGAAGAATTTTTCGAAATCAACGACATTAAAATAAACGGTAACAAGTCTGAGCTAATTGTTATCAATTCAAGCATCAAAAAGGCCAATCCACAAGAAAAGGACGAGATACAAATGGGAAGTGCCACTGTCCAAGCAAAAGAAAAAGAAAAAGCTGTCAGGTATCTAGGAATCTGGTTATCAGAGCGGAAGGAAAAAGAATGCTGTTCCAAAATTGTCAAAAGAGAAGTTCAGCAAGTTACAAAGTCAATTCAGAAAAAAAGAATGACGCTTGGTTAATTAGTTTATATAAACAATAGGGTTCTGATACCAAAGTTAGAATACTGCCTGCAATGCTGCTTACTGTCTGAAAATATGTGCGCAAAATTACATCGCCCAATGTTAATAATGATCAAAAACAAGGCAAACCTAGCAAAGACCCTGGCAATGGCAGTTGTAACGTACAAAAATCTAATAGGTGCTAAAACCCTATAGCAGAACCAGATTGCGCACCACTTTACGGAACTAGCAATAAGGCTCAACGATGATGGCGCAGTAGGACACACCACTTGGATCAGAGTAATGCAAAGTCAACTACGTTGTAAATGCACAAAAAACATATTAGAAGTAAACAGTGCAAGACTAGAAAATCACTGTATTAAGAACAATCTGTTATATAACATAGTCAAGTTGGCTAAAAAATTCAGACTAGAAATTAGGAACATCACAAAGGCAAATATGCTGAATTTTGCTACAAGCGACCTAGAGCTGGCAGGATTGCTAGATAAACGTAGCCTAACAAGTTTCTGTAATGAAAAGAAGCTGCACCTATATACAGTAGGGCAGCTGTTAAATCCAAGCGAAACCAAGATGCTCACCTGGCAGCAAGTCAAGAAAATAAGAGGACAAAAGTGTAGTGGAAAAAGGCAATCTGGTTCGTGAAACTAGAACAGGAGTTGCTAGTAGAAAGTACAGAAACTAGGAGAATCAAGGAGAGGTTTAAAGTGGCAGAAACAAATAACATGGTGCATAAGACCAATCTAGAAGAAATCTCGAGCAACAAAAGAAGAAAGAGTGGATTGTTTTTGGTATGAGAAATCAACAGAAAGAATACGAAATTGTGAGAATCCTCAAAAAGAAGATAAACCAAAAACTGCTCCTCCAGCATTGGGTAAGCGAAGAAGGCTCCAGGGAAAAGTCACGCTCAATTAGAAAGTACCAAGGCTGCGAACTTGCATAGAATGGAGAAAAGGGAGAGTGTATCTTTTTTAAAGCGTTCAGGAGCAACAAAAGAGTAATTGACAAAAGACTCATACAGAGAAATAAAAAAGATGAAGAAGAACAATATGAACTAGAGTATAACTAGGAGCATTTAGTTCTATTCGCAACAATGAGCGTAGAGAGAGACGAAGGAGTAGAAGAACAATCACCTCCAATAGTGATAGTAAAGCCAGCTGAAGAAGAGTTTATAGAAGGCCAAATCGAGGGGACAGAAGCACGGAAAAGGCTAAAAAAATAGGGTTTAAGATCAGAGATGGAAGCCGATTTGAGGTATTCTCAGATGGATTACTTAATTGCGAAGGTGTAGGAATAGGAAAAACATAGTTAGGAATTGGCTGGGTTATTAGTAGAATAGATAGTAGAGTAGAAAATATAGAATTTAGTAGTAAGTTTAGTGACTGGCCTGCTTTAACGAGAGCAGAATTAGGTGCGATTTGGACAGCCTTATTAGTTATGCCACAGGGCACATTTATACTGATAGCACAAGCACAATTAGCGCTATTAAGAAAGGGAAAAAAATCATAAGAACACAGGAGGATCTGAAGCTCAAGAACGGGAGCGTTTTGTGAGCAATTATAAAGTGTTGGAACAAGAAAAAGCTAAAGCTACATATGCACAAGGTAAAAAGTCATAGCAGTAATGAGCTAAACGAGGCAGCAGACAGGCTGGCCAAGGAAGGTGCAAAGGGCCAGCATGCCTTCAAAGGAAAGCCTGATCATACAAAGACACTATCTGCTTACCCTTATTGGGAAAGCAACATCATCGATCAACCCTTAAGAAACTTCGTCAACACTATGATGATTGCACATTACAATGCAGAACGGGTAGCATTTAGCTCCATAGGGAAGTTAGTGAAAAAGAATACAGACGATGATGGTAGCAAGAGTAGGTGGAGAGCATTGTGGGATAATATATGCAGAAATAAAGGGTCAAGATGCACAAGCGAAAAAAGAAGTAGAGCCTGGGTTTTTCAGATCAAATATACCGTTCAACAGCTCCCAACAAAGGGCACTTTCCATAAAAGAAAACCCGAGATGTACGAAACTAGCACATGCATTAGCTGCCTAAGAAAGAAAAAACACAAGACCATCTAGCATTCTGCGAAGTATACAAAATTCTGTGGAAAAGAACAAGACGAGAAGTCTGTAGTATGGTACTGTCAAAGCTGAAAAAAAAGAAAGATCTTAAAACAGTGGATGAAACAATATGAGAAGAAGTCCTGTTTGGAAGCACCGATGAAGAAAAAGAAACGAGGCAAGCTGCGTTAATTAGAGGGTATATTCCAAAAGAAGTTGATAAGAGAATCAAACAAATTATTTGCGGAAAGCTGAAAAAGAAAAAACAAATTCTCTGCCTTCTAGTATGCAGCTTCTGGAAAGCATTTTATAAACGAATTTGTTGTTTTAGATGCGAAGTCTTCAATGAATAGGAAAAGGCAAACGGAATCTCGCTAAGACTGAAAAAGGGAAAGAAAGATGAGAAAAGTAGGAAACCGAGAAAAAAAAAATAGGGAAACATATATAGAAAAAGATAAAGAGAACAGTCAATTAGGTAAAGGAGTGAGCGCTGAGAAAGAAAAAGAGAAGGAAAAGAAAAGAAAGGTATTGTACAAGAAACCATAAGAAACTATATCTCTGGTTTCAGTAAACCGGCTTGGTTATCTCTCGTCAAACCCGGTATACAAGAAGGATAAAAATATTAATAGCTAATCAGTTCTGACAAGGCTAACAGCCTCCACCTGATATTTAAATAACTCTCAGTAAGTTAAGGGCTTTAAAAAGAGGGAAACAGCTATCATGGCAGGTCGCACCTGGCTTCGTTGAAGTCAAGTGAGTCTCCCATTCCACTTCACTATATTTATTAATTTCTTGAACATTACCGAACACTGAAGCTCTCTTTTATAAGTTATCAAACTTTATTAGATATAGAAAAGTTTAAAGTATATAGTAATATAGAAGTAAACTTAGTGCATGTATATGTAATTCTTATTAATAAAGGCAGGGCCGCTAGTTAAAAAAAAAAAATAGTAATATTTATTTTAAATTATAAGAAAAAAAATAAAGTTGTCTATATAGTAAAACTTTTAATAATCAAATTTTTTTTAAAAAAAATACAAAATTTTATTTTTATTCATTAACAAACTTTTTAAAATCCTAAGCATAAGTCCCATATAATTTTGTACAAATTGTAGAATTTGGTTTAAAAAATAATTTTAATTATTGAAATTTTTATAATTTTATAAATAAAATTTTATTTTTTATAATAGCAAAAATTTTTTTTATAAACGGGAACATCTAAAAATTTAAAAATTAATAAAAAATAATTTGAAAATTTTATAATAAAATTTTAGAATTGGCAATATTTTAAAGTAAATATCTTTAATATATTAAAGTTAAAGTAAAAATTTTACTTAATAATAATTAAAAATATCTCAAAGTTTTATTTTAGCTTAGAAATAAAAGAACATATGCTTAATAAAATTTCAAGTTATTGTAAAAAATATGAAAAAAATACATTCTAAAATACATTCTAGCAGCCATATTTGGCCGCTGGATGGTTTAAGAGATAATATGCAATTTAGATTTTAAAAAAAACCACATTTAATTAAAGAAGATCCTGCGATCTGCACCTGGGTATAGTATATAGTAGGTCTACTATCTAGGGAGATCTTTTATCTGGCTATTTATGGTACTTGTTATATAGTTAAAAATAACAATTTAGGCTATTTGAAATTATAATTTTGTTTAACAGTTAATATTTCTATATAAAGTTTAAGCATAGTGAAGAAAAAAATCAATTACATTAGCAAATTTTATATATAGATATTAATTGATATATAACCATTAATCGTTTTATATCGATTAAAAAATAATGATATATATTGATTAACTGGTTAAAAATTAATATATATCTATAATCAATATATATTATTTTTATATAAATCGTTGTATATCTATAAATCAATTATAATTATAATTATTTAGAATAAAATATAATGATTAACAGATCATTAACAATTACATATTTTAAACTAGTGTTCTGATCTATTACAAAAATTCCAACCCACTTCTAAAAAAAAAAAAAAAAAAAAAAAAAAAAAAAAAAA
>QKWP01000098.1:233627-297297 GCA_003550325.1 Gigaspora rosea | reverse complement strand
ACAAAAAAAAAAAAAAAAAACTAACAACGTACTCTTTAAGTTGTAAGCTATGGTTTCAATATATTGCAATTCTTTTCATTTACGGCAATTCTAGCATGTTAGATGTTTATTTCCCTTCTATTTTCACTTTGCTATCAAGATAGCATTCGTAGTACAACAGGCGTATTTGACAAGGTTGGTTTATTAGCAATTTATTCATTAAAACATTATAGGACTTTATTAACTTACTGGTTTATTTGTTTTATCTACTGTAATATTTGATAATGCCAAATGTAGATTTAACTTTAAATGCACCGGAGCTATTTATTTACAATAAGCAATCCTCATCTTCATCATTAATAACCCAAACATTTTCTTCACCAATTCAGAACTCAACTTTTAGCATAGAATCTAATATATTACAATCACTTGTACAAAATCAAAATCATTTGATTAACATACCTGAACCTCATTCTTTGTCAATTCAAACACCAATGCCTAGCATATGTTTTGAGAAATTGCGAATATCTTGATGCTTATTGTAGTTCAAAAAACTTTTCTAAGATCATTTATGGGGCAGAATATGATAGTGAAAGGTGAAATAAAGAGGTACTGCCATTATTAATGTGAATATCAAGGTCAATATCAAGGCAAGAAAACAATAGTTGTTGAAAAACAGAGCAATACATGTTCGAAACATAGTGGTTGCCCATAGTATATAAATGCAACATGTTCTAAATAACCAGTATTATTAGTATCACTAGCATTTTTTTAGAACACAAAAATTATCCTTTAGATCCTCTCACCAATAAATTTGGCATTATGCAACAAAAATTAACTAAATTAATGTTAGTAGACATAGAATTCTGGACTATTAAGAGCAATTTTAATATGTGTATGCAATGACAATTACTTGAGACGAAATGTAAGGATGTTTTTTTTCTATCTCAAGATCTATCAAATGTGAATCAAAAAGTGAAAAGGGAACAACAGTTTGATAATGAAGCAGTCACATTAATTAATCAGCTTCTTGAATATAAAGCTGAGAATACACAATGGATTATTAATTAGCATGTAGATTCAACAAATAATTCTTTAATGTTTATATTTTGGATTACACCTGATCAATATGTACTTTTGTTCAATATAGTGATAATACTTATTCAACTAATCGATTCAAAATGGTACTTGAACTTTTATTAATTGTGGATAACAATAATTGGTCTTGTTTAGTTGGGCAAACATTAATGAGTGATAAAACATCTGAAAGTTTTGAATGGGTGTTTCATTTTCTTGTTCAATTAACAACCGTTTTTCTATCAGTTATTATAACTGATAACAATCTTACTATGGATGCTACAATTGTGTGATTTCAATTATAGTTTACTGTGAAAAATTTATTACAAACCCATTAGCTATAGTAACATATTAAGTTTGAGTTAGTTTATATTGAAATCATTGTCAAACTTAATACTTTTTATATTACAAATGATTGCAGTGATTTTTAGTACAATATGTGATAATAGTTGAGTTGGTGCCATTGTGATTTCTATCATGGTTTACTGTAAAAAATTTCTGATATGTAACTTATTAGCTACAAAGACAAAGTAATGGGATTAAGGTTTAGTCTATATTGGAATTATTACCATTTTTGTTAAAATTTACTGTAAAAAATTTCGCTAACTTACTAATATTATAAAAATTCAGTTACAGAACTTACAAACGATTGCAGTTATATATAGTATATAGTAAAGGTTGATTTTCATCATGATTATTATAAAAAATTCTGACAAGAATTTATAAACTATTGCGAAGAAGCAGGTATATATTGAGTCAGTTTGTATTGGTGGTTTCTATTGTAGGTTGCGTAAAAATTCTTTTAAGGACCTACAAATTGTTGCGATGACACAAATATTTTGAGTTGCAAGTTAGTTTGTATCATGTCTTACTGAAAAAAATGCAGTTACTGATCTATTTACCATTCGTGACATGCTATACATGATTAAAGTAGTGTCTGTTTGTAATTTTGTTGTGACAGATTATTGTGATGATATATGGTATTTTGTTGAATAAGTTTGTGTTAGAAATTATTGTAAAAAATTCTGTCACAGAACTTATATACTATTGCCAGGAATTATCATGGTTTCCATCACGAGTTGCTACAAAAAATTCCACTACAAAACATGCAATAAATTGTTAATTACCAATCTGGATAAGATCAGCACTATAGCTATATTATTACTATATATAAAATTGGTGATAAACAAATATATAAACAATATATTAGTAAATCTGATTATGACCCTTATGAAAAGTTTTTTTTTGTACTAAGTAAATATAATTTTTTAATATAAGTAAAGTTGTAGAGCAGGTTCTTGTGCTTCTACTAGTAAAATTTCATTAAAATCGGACCTGTAGATAAGAAGATATGAGTAAAAACAATTTTAAAATTCTTTAAATCATATAAAAATTTTATATATACGGGCCTGTTTCAGATTTTGTACTACATTGTTTATATATTTGTTTTGTTCTAATTCTAAATATAAAAATATTATCGATCTTATCTGAATTGGCAATTAAGTTAGTTTGTATCTAATTTACCAACAAATTTAGTTACAAAGCCTATACACTATTGTGATAACGATTTAGCTGTATTAGAATTATCGATTCTATTGCGATTTGCTAGAAAAATTCAGTTGCAGAACTTACTCATGATTTGCTGTATCAAAAACACCCAGTATTACAACCAGTAATTTCTAAAATTGATACCAGTAAGGGGAGTGACAAAAATCAGGTGATTTTTAGGGGAGGTAAAAAAAGTTGAAATTTTATATAAGAACCTGACTATTTATATATTAAGAAAGAGTAAGGGGATAGGCCTCTGATAAAAAATAATTAGGTGATTAATGACACTGTCCTAAACGGTGATACCACATGCGACAACACTAAGGAACAATGTCAAGTTACTAAGAAAACAACTCTATGAAATATGAATAGTTAAAATAATACGGTGATGAGAAAAAAAAATCGATTCTTCACAAATCGGGCAATATTGAACTTATTCATTAATACAATATATATAGTATAGTTATTTTGAATTGAAATTATCATGAGTTACTATAAAAATTTTGCTAGAGCTTTACCTGCTATTCTGGTAAGGGGAGCGCCATTTATCATCTGATTTTTTGCTACTAAGAGGCTACCCCACCTGATCGTCAAATACTGCGATTTGATTGGCTAAAATTATTAAAATTTTAAACATTTTTAAACTTTAATATTAAAAAAAAACTCTTGAACCAGTGGTCCGTTTTGGATGATTTTACCACCAAAATGTTCGCCTTAATGAGACGATTCCAATGAGCCTAAAATCATCAAAATCCAATCACAGGATCCCAAGATCGTTATAGGTTTGTATTGCTTTAATTATATTATTTTCATATATATTAAAAATTATTATTAAAGATCTTATAAACTTAAATATTAAATAACTCTTGAACTAGTAATCCGATTTGTATGATTTTACGACAAAATGCTTGTCTCAATGAGACGATTCTAATGAATCTAAAATCGTTAAATTCTGATCACGGGATCCAGAGATTGTTATATTTTTTTATGTTCAATGATCTTGCTTCTTTTTAAAACTCTATCAAAAAGAAACTCTCCAAGTACTAGGTACCCAAAGCGATCCACCATAACAACCTTTCATCTCAAGTCGAAGCCCTAACTTGCTTGAACTTTTGTATAATGTATGCCCAACTATTACTGATACCGGTGTTGTATGCCATATCAAGACCGTTTTTTTTCTTTCCTTTAAATTTTTTCTTCTTCACAAAGAACATGAAAAAGTGGGAAAGTAAAAACAGACAAAATAGAAAATGAATACAAAAAGGAAGTAAAAAAGGGAAAAAGAAAAAACAAAAGAAAAGAAAAGAAAACAACAAAAAGAAAAAACAAAGAGAGAAGAAAAACAAATCTTATAATCGAAGCCTATACTACACTCATAAAAATTACACAGTATTAACTAAGATCTCATTACTGTATCTAAAGTAAAACTATAAGGAAAAAATTAAACTAAGAGGTTGAGATATGCCAATTAAAACTTTTCTAGAAACCCTCCATAGATGTTTGCGATACACGTGAACACGTCAGCAGCTTGTGTTGTGATTTCTCATTACTTCTCGTGATTTGAGTTTCCATTTTGAATAAGTAACCAATGTCGATCTTTTGGAGGGGGTATGCTGAAATTCTTACTTTTTGGTAAAAATTTTGCAAAAAGCCGTATGGGAGGCTGGAAAACCAACGTAAAGAAAGTGTGGGAGTTTGCAAAATATAGAATAGTATAGAAAAACAGGAGCCTGCTTCCACTAATGCTTCTACAAGTTCATGACATGTACTTCTGGTATTTACCAACTACTTGTTCGATAGTTCTGTAAACTTTCACTGGGAGCCAAAAATCCAAAAGAAGTTCTTTTTCAACTCTATTTCAGTTCTCCAAATAATCTGAAGACTCATCAAGCTTAAAACTACTAGTCCTAGTTGCTACAAGAGAAGTTTTGTGTATTATTTTCTATACTAACTAAACACTTGGTTGCAGGTCTGTTCGGTAATTGTTGGTTTGAGGGATCATCAAAAAGAGTTCCATGATCCAGAGATCATTATAGATTTGTATTATTTTTAATAGATTATATTAAAATAACACAAATCTATAACGATCTCTGGATTTCGTGATCAGAATTTAACAATTTTAGGTTCATTAGAATCGTCTCGTTAAGACGAGCATTTTGGTAGTAAAATCATCCAAATCGGATTACTGGTTCAAGAGTTATTTAATATTAAAGTTTGTAAGATCTTTAATACTATAACAGTCTACAGAGATATTACACTATATCATACCCTAAATTTTTTACTATATAAATTTATATTAAAAACATATAAAATTACTAAATAACTTTAAAACTAAGATTCTTTTGGATTTACAAACCAATTATTTTCAAATTTTGAGATTAAGTATATCAAGAATAGTAGATAAAATCACTTAAAACAGGGTTTAAAATTTCTATAAAAATTGAAGATTTTCTAATAAAATTTTATAAAAAAGAAAAATTTGCTAAATTTGAAACTACCATTATATGTAAAATTTCATGCTAAACAAAGTTTTCTTAGATGACAAAATTTGTTGTCTTAATAAAAAAAAAAGTTTGCTATATACTAAAGCTAATAATTTCAAAATTTCTACATTCAACTTTTTTTTTTTTAAAAAAATCTAGTTTGGGCTTGTAAGTAAAATTGTTCAGCATGAAATTTTATAACAATAATAAAGGGTAGAATTCAATTTTTTAACCATTTTACTAAATAAAAAATTAAATCAAAGTTTTTTGTAAAAAAAATTTTTTTTTTGTAAAAAACTTTGATTCAATTTTTTACTTAGTAAAATGTTTAAAAAATTGAATTCTACTCTTTATTATTGTTATAAATTTCATGCTGAACAATTTTACTTACAAGCCCAAACTAGAGTTTCTTAACAAAAAAAAAGTTGAATATAGAAATTTTGAAATTTTTAGCTTTAGTATATAGCAAACTTTTTTTTTTATTAAGACAACAAATTTTGTCATCTAAGAAAACTTTGTTTAGTATGAAATTTTACATATAATAGTAGTTTCCAATTTAGCAAATTTTTCTTTTTTATAAAATTTTATTAGAAAATCTTCAATTTTTATAGAAATTTTAAAAACTGTTTTAAGTGATTTTATTCTACTATTCTTGATATACTTAATCTCAAAATTTGAAAATAATTGGTTTGTAAATCCAAAAAAATCTTAGTTTTAAAGTTATATAATAATTTTATATGTTTTTAATATAAATTTATATAGTAAAAAATTTAGTATATGATATAGTGTGACATCTCAGTAGACTGATAATAATTTTTAATATATACAAAAATAATATAATTAAAGCAATACAAACCTATAACGATCTTGGGATCCTGTAATTAGATTTTGATAATTTTAGGCTTGTTGGAATCGTCTCATTGAGGCGACCATTTTGGTAGTAAAATCATCCAAAACGGATCACTGGTTCCAGAGTTATTTAATACAGTCGACCCCCCTAAATGCAACCCCCTAAGTGTATGATCTCTCTAAATGTATACTAATGATCCGTCCCATTGACGGGCTTAATAAATAAGTGCATATTCTTTATTCTGCAAATGCATACGATTTTTTTTGGCCTGTCTATATAAATCCCTCCGTAAATGCATATCACATGATCGTGGGCCAATCAAATCAAGGTAAAATTAAATGTAATTTTCTATTTTTTTTTATTCAAATTATTTATTTTAATTAGCTTAACATCAAGTTTTATTAAATTCTAGATTTTAGACTGAATAATTGCTTCAATTCTAAAAGAGCTTGGCACAAATTTAAAAAAATAAAGTTGTGTCTCTCAAAAAAACTGTAATATAAACGAATTTTTAGAGAGGCACTAGTTATCAAATGTGTAAGTCATAACACGATATTGTAGTATGCGAGATACCAAAAAAAACTAAGGCATATTAGTAATGGTATGGGTAATCTGATCCATATGATGTGAACCTTCATTTTAAAAATCGACCCAGACCAACCCTAATTCTAATTGTATAACACCGGATTTGGTAAGGCTTTTGGATCCCATTACCAATACCATACTAAAAAAAAAATGAACAATACGATATGAATTTAAGACAATAGGGCATGCATATTTTGTATATGCATTATTGTGTCTAGAATCACATGAAGTTTCTTTGTCGCCCTGGCCTTGAATCCAATTCTTTTGTTGCCCTGGCCCTGGATCCTATTAGGTACAAACCAGTATTTTCTATCATACCGTTATCTCTATAAAAAACAATATCACATGTTAGCTTTAAATACAGTTCATATTTTCTAGTAGAACGAATGAATAAACTTATCTTAAATAATTTCGATACTGACAAAGCCCTTTGACATAAATGTCTTTATGCATCGCATGATCGCATGATAACACAATAGCCCCGTCCTATTTGTTGTAAATAATAAATTATAATACTGTATTTTAAATAAACCAAATAAATAGTTGGATTATAAAACCAAAGAGAAAAATGCTTACCACCTTTTAAGCTTTAACTAAAAAAACTATTAATGAAAAAATCAAAATGTCATCCACAAAATCTAAAGAAACTAAAACTGCTCTTACCAATGAGCAAAGAAAAGTTATCGTTGAATATAAAGAAAAAAATTCTAAAATTAGCCAGGTTGAACTCGTCGATTGGATTAAACAAACAATGGGTCTTAGTGTTTATCAAAGTACCGTTAGCCGTCTATTAAAAAATAAAGAAGCAATTAGTGAAAATCCCTCCACGAAGAGACAGAGGACAGTTCAATATCCGGCACTTGAAGATACATTGTATGAATGGATTTTGCAAAGTCAAGATAGTGTAATATTATCTGACGAAATTATAATAGAAAAAGCAAAACAATTTGCTAAATTACTAAATATACCTGAGAGTGATTTTAAGTTCTCGCATGGTTGGCTATACAAATTCAAAAAAAGACATGGTTTACAACAAATAAAAAAACATGGAGAGGACGCTTCTGTCGATGATGCTGTCGTTAATGCTGCTATTCCACGATTAAGAGAAATTTTAAAAGAATATGACCTAAAAGACATTTACAATATGGATGGGACGGGCTTATTCTATCGGTATTAAATAAATTACTGTATGAATTAATACTCGCCTTGGCTAATTTTTTATTTCTTATTTTTTTAAAGTTTAGAGCCGGACACTACACTAGCAACCGTTCGTCTTAAGGGGAAAAAAAATCTAAAGAGCACTTAACCTTAGCATTTTGTGCCAATGCTGATGGGACAGATAAAATGATGCCATTTGTTATTGGTAAGTCACTCAATCCACGTTGCTTTAAATCTATCAAACGTCATAGTCTTGGTGTTATGTATGATGCAAGTCGAAATGCATGGATGACAAGTATACTTTACCAAAAATGGCTTAAAAAATTTGACCAAAAAATGGCTGGTCGTAAAGTAATTCTTTTAATTGATGGTGCAAAATGTCATTCTTCTGGTAATTTAAGACTTCATAACACAACGGTCCATACTCTTTCCCCAAATACAACATCCCATATACAACCTATGGATGCTAGAATTATAATGTCTTTTAAATGTCACTATCGAAATTACTTTATAAAATGGTTATTTGATCAATACAAATCTGAAAGCGACAATAAATTGGACGTCCTTACCACTATAAAATTTATTGTTCGATCATGGAGAGAGGTATCATCAGATACAATACGAAATTGCTATAAGCATACAGAAATTCTTCCAGTTGTTCAAGATAATAAGGTTATCTATGATGATGATGGTGACGACAACGACGATAACGATTTGATGGAGGAATTATATAATAATGTAGAAATGCTCAATTTTCAAAACGTGATGGATCTAGACGAATATGTTAATTATTCAGAAGAAAGAAATATAAGCGGAATACTAAGTGATCAGGAAATTGTAAACCAAATCGCATACCCAGATCCTGAAACTGCTGAAGATAATGATGATGATGAGGAAGACGATAGTATAGAATTACCCCAAGTTAGTCACAAAGAAGCATCAGATGCTATACGTTTATTAGAGTTATATCTTATGCAACAGGACCTTAGTGACGTAGCTCATACTGAACATGACACAGCTTTATCGAAATTGTCTGGGCTAGTAAGGAAATTCCGGAATGCTTCATTCAAGCAGCTAACCATAGAAACTTTCTTTGAGCCGGCCATGTAAAGTACATATATAATAAAATATTCTTTTGAATATTAAAACCAAATCTTAGTTTAATGTTCCTTTTCTATCATCGAAACCCCTAAATTAAGCAACTAGAAAATCTACAGTATATTAAAAAAAAAAAGTCAAATATAAAAGCACTAGAAATGATAATTAAAAAAGTAAAAAAAAACCCTCTTCGAAAGCTATACTCAGCTTGTCTAACTTAACATAATTTTGGTTCATTTTGAACCTTACTATAACCGTAAGTTCTATGTAGAATCTATTACAGTAGAACAATAACAATTCGTTTAGTATTTTTTCTCTATAATTAAAAATGATTTTAAACTCAAACAATATATGTATTCACGATAGAGTTAGATTTACTGTACTTTCGTTTTCTTATAAAATTTTAATAAAATATAGATCGTACAATTTGAATATAACGTACTGGTAGTTTGTTTAAAGGCAGTAACAGTTCAATACATATTATGCAAATTAATTAAAGCTAGGTGCTAATAAACTTTTAGATCTTTGATTTCGACGGATAAATCTACTTTTTTTATAAAATACTAGTTGAAAAAAAAATTTGATCAATAAGATTCACTTTAAACATATACCAGGAACGGAGTACAAAGTATGTAGTATATGGTTTACAGCCATTTGAAATGCTGTGTCTCTTTTGTATCTGATTGGTTAATCTATCCTTGTGACTTCTGAATGTATTTCTATATTTGTACATACTCTATGGGGCTTTGATCTACTGTATCGCATGCAAAAAACCAGAAACTTATGCCAAAACTGGTTTAACCTGTAACTCGCTAAAAATCCACTTTCCGTTCCTGGTTTTGCGTGACAATATCGCGCAGTTACTTATTATAAAATGAATAAAAATTGACGAATTAGATTAACCAAAAGCTTAAAATATTATTGGTCGATAATCCTAGCACGTGATTTTGTAATGCTATTGGTTACTTCCCTAAATGCAACCCTCCCTAAATGCATACCCCGGAGGTAGTCCCAACGGTATGCATTTAGGGGGGTCGACTGTATTAAAGTTTAAAAATTTTAAAAATTTTTAATAATTTTAGCCAATCAAAACTTATCTGCTATTAGGACCTGATAATTTTCCGACCCTACCCCTACCCTAGTATATAAATATGAATATAGTTTAGTTGCATTGGAAACTTTATAATTCTTATCATGAATTACTGTAAAAATTTCTAGTATATAGTTGCAATGAAATTATTATTTCTATTGTTAGATACTAAAAAGATTTCTGTTATAAAACGTATTCACTATAGTATATAACTTACTTCTTTAAACCTTGATATATAATAATAAAATTGAAAGAGAAAAAGTATATAAATTATTTAATCAATTAGTTAACCAGACGAATTAGCCCATAATACAAATGCGTAAAATCTGTGTTGTTGTTGCACAAATATAGGTACGCAGCATTACAGATGGAAAATGCCACAATTATATTTTTGATATTTTAATTATAAATGTATCAAAAATGTAATTTCAGTTATCACTGAGCATAGAAGTATGAGTTCTATGCTTCACTTCAGACAACAATATTAAACTTGGGACACATTAGTAGACATAAAAGGGGTTCTGGAGTTAGAATTCCGTAAATGTATCCAGAATTGATTCCTTACCCATTTTAAACTCTTCTAGATATATGTAATCTTATATCGAATTCAAGCTCTAAATTATGATAGAGCCAAATTTTGTTAACTTACTCATCTTACTCCTAAATTTGGGCTTCCAACATTAAGAAGTACATAGTCTTTGTTAGGGGAGCACCAGAAATCACCTGATTATGGTTTCACTAGTATTTCACTAAGTAGCTGACCCCCCTACCCCCCACCTGATAATTTTTCTAAGCATTTGATTGGTTAAAATTTAATTATATATATATATATATTAAAAATTTGATAACTTTTGATCTACTGGTCTGTTTTGGATGATTCAACTACCAAAATGTTCGACTCAGTGAGACGATTCTAACAAGCCCAAAATTATCAAAATCCAATCACAGGATCCCAAGATCATTCAACTTTTGTATAAATTTAATTGATAATCCGCCTATCAAACTGGAGAGTGATCCTATAGGCGAAATGTAGTGTGCTTCCATCTAAAAGCTTTTTTCTTACTAAGTTAATGATACATGCCACTAATTGAAAGTTGTAGAGCTCGTCGAGACGCATCTAACGGTGGTTAGATCATCCAAATCGGTTCAGTGAATGACAAGATATCATCAAAAAACGATTGGCTGACTATATAAAATTCTGTGACAGTCACATATGAAAATCACTATAGGCGAAATGTAGTGTGCTTCCATCTAAAACTTTTTTCTTACTAAGTTAACTTACATGCCCACTAATTGAAAGTTGTAGAGCTCGTCGAGGCGCATCCAACGGTGGTTAGATCATCCAAATCGGTTCAGTGAATGACAAGATATCATCAAAAAACGATTGGCTGACTATATAAAATCTCTATAAAGATTTATATAGTCGGCCAATCGTTTTTCGACGATATCTCGCTATCCTCTGGGCATATTTGGATGATCTAACCACTGTTAGATGCGTCTCAATGAGCTCTATAGCTTTCAATTAGTGGACATGTGTCGTTAGCTTAGTAAGAAAAAAGTTTTATATGGAAGCACACCATATTTCGCCTATGTGATTTCTGTCACATAGTTAGCCAATCGTTTTTCGACGATATCTTGCCATCCACTAGGCCGATTTGGATTATCTAACTACCATTAGATGCTCTACAACTTTTAATTTGTGGACATGTATCATTAACTTAGTAAGAAAAAAATTTAGATGGAAGCACGCTACATTTCGCCTATAGGATCACTCTCTAGTTGACAAGCAAATTATCAATTAATCTGAAAATAATAAGAAAATCTTTAACGATCTTGTGATCCCGTGATTAGATTTTAACAATTTTGGGCTCATTGGAATCGTCTCTTCAAGGCGGTCATTTTGGTAGTAAAATCATCAAACGGACCAGTCTATCAAGGACTATCAACGATTTTATTTTAATTTCAAATTTTGCTTTACACAGTTATTTTGATTAAATGATGATATCTTGTGAACTATCGATCATAATGTGTAATTTTAGTACTAACTGACTCGTCTCATCGAATGGTACCAAATCGCATAATTTGGATCAATAGTTCACAAATATCATTAGAGATCTTTAGTGTAGAGCTGCAGACATTTAGACAGTCCAAGGTAGTACGTCACTCTTCATGTCATATAAAATTTATATATAATTATATTAAACGTCACTTCACATACGTCACGTCAAATGTCATAGTATAGGTTCATTGATATTCTAATGTCTGCAGCTCTACTTTAGTGCGCCAAATTAGATATGCCAAAATTGGACTATGTTTTAAAATAATCGTTAAAATGTGATATTGCATAATTGAGTAATCAAATTTGAGTGATTTTGGTATCATTTGATTCTTCTTAATGAGATGAATCAAATGGTACCAAAATCATCTGATTCTGATTGATATGGCATGTGGTATTTATCGTAGAACTTAGGTGCACCGAATTAGACATATCAATTACTAATTGTTTATCGAATACAAATCTTTATCGATTTTAGGATCCTGTAATTAGAATTTAATGATTTGGGCTTGTTAGAATCGTCTCACTGAGGCGAACATTTTGGTTTTTAAATCATCAAAAAATGGACTAGTAGATCAAAAGTTATTCAATATTAAAAATAATATATATATAATAATATATATAAATATATATTTATATATATTATATATATTATATTATATATAGGATCTGATAATTTCACTCCACTCACCTAAAAAATCAGATGATAAATGGCGCTCCCCTAATTGTAGCAAACCTACAGCTATAGCTTGTGGCCGGTATGCAGAGCATATCAGGGGCTATTACATCATGCAATATTATAATAAATTGCGTAATAAAGCTCAGAAGCTAGCTAGATCTTATTGATTGCTAATAGGTGAGACGTAGCAATAAGACTTTGAGATATATATAATAAGTCTTACCTTAGATAAGTCCACCCTCAGATTGGATAAGTCTCACCTTTGATCAGATAAGTCTCATCTCTAATCGGATAAGTCTCATCTCTGATCAGATAAATCTCATCTCTAATAGCTAAATCTCATCTTTGATCAGATAAGTCTCACCTATACATGAGGACGAAAGCATTTCGGGGTCTAAAACCCGAAATTAAAATTTGAAGACGAAATTGTTTTTGACCTATTTTACTTGAAAGACGAAATTATTTGATACTTTTTTTAAATAGACAAAATTATAAGGAACATATCTATATAAATTTTATTTGCTCTTCCTTATAAAAAATTTTAATGATCTCTAATAAAGATGAAATAGGCCTTTTTTAAAAATCAATTTCGGTAGCATTACTAGAGTTGTTGGTGAAACTAGTTAGTTTTACCAGGACTATCTGGTGCACCATGGTGCACTATCAGTGCACCGTTGAAAATTTGAGTTTTTTATAATTATCGGTGCACCAGTTTCGGTGCACAGTCTTGGTGCACCACGGTGCTCCATTGAAAATTTGTTTTACCTGCAACTTTAGGCATCATTAGTCTCACCCCTAATAGCTAAATCTCACCTCACAGAGGTGAGATTTAGTATTTTTTGTCCTTTGCTAGATAGTAATGAATTGCTTTTTAAATTAATTCTAGAATAACATAGAAAATAGTATGCATTTTAGGCTTGAATGGGCTCACAGAGAGTACACTCAGACACTTTGGTCCTTGGTGCTCTCAGCTCGTTTCAGAGGCAAGCAATATAGCATAATTTTTTTGTTATCTTGTTTGGAATTAAAAACCTAGCCAGAATATTAATAAAAACTATATACTCCTTAATGTTGGAAACCCAAATTTAGGAGTAAGGAGAGTAAGTTAACAGAATTTGGCTCAAGCTTAATTTAGAGCTTGAATTCGATATAAAATTACAAATATCTAGAAGAGCTTGAAAATAGGTAAGGAACCTATTCTGAATACATTTCAGTATTTTTCGTCCTAGAACTCACCTTTTCACTCTACTCACATTTTGTAACTAGATCAACTTTTATACATTTAAGTCAAGTTTTTTTACCTATAATAGATGCTTGTTGATTATTTAACACCTGCTGCTCTTTCAATAAATAACAAGAAATAGTACAAGCTATATGATATATTGGTTACATACTATAATTTACCAAAATTGCTAATTCTAAACTAATATGAATTTGAACCGATGTGATAGGTACACTTTTTAGCTAGTGGACAATAGGGTTCCGCAATTTGATTTGATTTTCAAATATTTGAATCAAATATTTGATCAAATTCAAATTCAAATTTGACTATATTTGATTTGATCAAATTCAAATATGGCCAAATTTGATTTGATTTGACAAATATTTGATTTGATTTGAAAATTACTATTAAAAATTCAAATTCAAATCAAATTCAAATTCAAATATTTGAATCAAATCAAATTCAAATCAGGGTCAATTTGATTTGATCAAATTCAAATTGATTCAATATTTGATTTGATTTGAATTTGAGGAACTCTAGTGGACAAGGACCACGTCTTTGAAATTGAAAGTAAAATTGAATTATTTGATACTGGTTTTGCAGAAGATACTGTTGATATTCCATTAATACTCCTAAAAAAACTTATTCCAACTATACATGGCATGAGGATGAAAGCATTTCAAGTTCTAAAACCTGAAATTAAAATTTGAAGACGAAATTGTTTTTGACCTATTTTACTTGAAAGACGAAATTATTTTGATACTTTTTTTGAATAGACAAAATTATAACGAACATATCTATATAAATTTTTTTTGTTCTTTTTTATAAAAAATTTTAATTTTCTCTAATGAAGACGAAATAGGCCTTTTCAAAATCAATTTCGGTGGCATTACTAATTCCAACCAATTGCTATAATAATATTATTGAGATTTGGGAACTTGTTCATCATTGATGTAGTAAAAAAAATTATATTGTTCTTTTTAATGATTATTCTCATCTTTGCACTTGTCTTGGTTTGGTCCGATATAGCATTGTATGTCGATACTTTTCGTCTATTAGGAAATTCATTATATGCAAAATTTTCATATAATGTTAATACCAAAATGGTGATATAAAAACAAAAAACAAATTGAAGATATGTCAATTGTTTATCAACAACATTTTACTAATAGCTTTCAAGAATCTTCTGAAGCTTCTGTAAATGTTGTAATATATGATGAAATGCTTTATAAAATTGCTGATATTTCTTATAAACATATTCATAAATTCTTAAATCAGCAAAAAAAGTACATAACAGCTAATGGACTTTACAAAAAAGCGATTCAAATGGGATTGGATACAGGATCTTTGGCGATACAAGGATTAAACTATTTAATAAAGAATTTTATAGCAAGACATGCACTAAAACATACATCAAAACAAACGTCAAAACATCTACCCAAGCATAATTAAGAAAATCATCTCAAAGAAACTGTAAGAAAACATTATTAGTTAATTTGGATAATACAGAAAACTAGTTAGATGTTTTAAAAAATTCTGATTCTGACGATTTTGATTCTGATTCAAATTATGGTTATACTAATGATTAGATAATAATAATAAGAATATAGAGAATGTAGATCCGTCTTTAATTCAAAATCCTATTATTCAGGCCAAAAAAGATGCACCACACAAAACACAATTCAAGAGATTACAAGAAACAAAAAAAAAGATACAAAGCGACCAAAAACTACTGGACAAAAACCAACAAAATGTCAACAATGTCATAAAATTGGACATAATAAAGCTAGCTGTAAAAAATGGCATAAAAAGAATCATAATTCATATTCTTTTAAATGATCAAATGCAGTATATGCAAATGTGTTAAGATGATATGCATTAAGATAATATATGTGTTATATGTAATTGAAATATTAATTCATTTACTGTTGGAATAACTGCATAATGTGCATTTGAATACGTATTTTACCTTGTGATTTTTGATGGCATACTACTTTAGTGATATATATGAACAGTTGTAGACATGAGTTTGGACAGTTTGGGAATTTTTAAGCAAAAAAATAAATTGAAATTACTTAAAATTTTATTATGATAACATGATTTAAAATTAAATAAAAAAGATTTATTATTAAATCATATAATTGTATATTTTTTAATAATATATACTTTATTATAAGATGTATGGACACTATAGATACTATGGACATGGAAATGGATATGGATATGAACAAGCCAAAAAAAGGTATAGACATAGTAAACATGATATCACTGCACTATTTGACCTTTATATTGAGAACCTTCTTTCTTTTTTTACTCTCTCTTCAACTCAACTAAGAACCCAAAATATTCTATTTGTTTTCTAAAACCAACTATTTAAAGCTAAATTAAATTTTGATACATCTATATCCAAATTTTTATATATCTTGGGCCTGAACAATTGGCTGACCCTCATATAGGTTCTTTCACCTTTTTGCTTTCTTATAATAAAGATACTATTTATATTTCTTTTTCTTAATGATTTGTGCTTTCTTTTTTGCCTGTTTCAAAAATTCATTATTTTTGTACTTATAAATTTATCCTACCTTTATAGTTAAATTGTTTTTTCACTTTTTACAAAATCTTTTTCCTACTGTTCACACTACTGCTTTTTTACCTCCTTCTGTAATTGAATTTTACTCTCTATTAATTTAGATATATACATTACTCTATTCATATACCCCATTACCTAATACATCTCCTTCTAACTACTGTACTACAATCTAACTGATTCTCTTGACTATTATACCCAAAACCAAGAAACTACTATTATTAGACCTAACTTACTTCAACAAATTGAGAAAATAAATTTACAGCCTTTTGTAGTAGAATTAAATTCTATTCTACCTCCCAATCAACTAGATACAGAAAATCCAATAGAAGATAGTACCTTGCAAACTGCTGTTCAAGCACTAACTAATTTTGCTGCTACCGTACTCTTGGACAAGGCTCTGAAAAAACTCTTATCACAGTTATGGATTTTTATAAAGATAGAACCCAAGACTCTGCTAACTGGCTGAAAGAATTTAGAAGAGCCACTACTGCTAATTGATGGAGTGCTAAATGGAAACTTTTGCTTGTACCTGTGTACCTTAAAGGAGTTGCTTTAAACTAGTACCAATCTTTAAACTCTCAACCAAATATCTTTAATGATAATACCTATCAGGATCAAAGTTTTTAACATCTTTTTAAAGTACATTTTTATCTACTAAGGGGGCATCCATAAATAATGTTATATACCCTACATAGTAGTGCTTGACCTCTCAACTATATAAAAAAAATTTTCAAAATCCGTATGTTTATATATAAAATTTTACAAAAACTTAAATATCTTGTAACATAGTAATCAGATTTGGATGATTTAGATACTATTTGATTCATCTTAGTAAGACGAATCCAATGATACCAAAATTATGTTATTTGGATCACTAGATCGAAAGATATTCACAAAAAAACTATTAGTTATATAGTAATTTTATAAGAAAAGATATGACCAATGGTATTTGGCCAATAACTTTTAATCCAGTGATCCGAATTAAATGAAATTGATACCATTCGACTCCTCACACTAAGACAAATCGAATAGTACCAAAATTATCAAATTTTTTGACCACTGGATCAGTTTTTAGATGATTTTTTCTAAAAAAATTATGTTATATTTTTTGATTCCTCCTCCTTACTTAAGAGAAAAAATGTTATTTTTCGTTTATCCCTCTCTTGTGTGATGTTATTTCTGGATACCACCTAAACAAAAGACTATATGGCAAAAACAGCTGTTGATATTAAGCAAGGGCCTACTAAAACTGTGACAGATATGTTAACCAGTTTCAAATATTATTAAAAAAAGTGAACACAGATAATCTCTTTCTAGCTAATTTTGTTAAGCAATTTTTTATCCAAGAACTGTGTTCTGAGTTGTAGTTAACATTCATGCTACTGTACCTAATAATTTAGCTACTGCTATTAGAGGAGCTCTCTAATAGAAAACTGAAAAGTTAATAGCTACTCCTACAATAAACATAGACCAAGCTATTTAGCAACTTACTAATCAAATTGCTACTAAGCTTAGTATTAATCTAGCCAAATACAAACTGTCACCACTTTTTTTGTCAATTATACTAAAAATCATCTTGAATGAAAAAGCTTTTTATTTGCTATTATTGTGGAGGTACTGAACATTTTATTCATGATTGTAATAGTAAATGACAAGACCAACAACAAGGATCTAATTCTTATTACAATAATAATCAGAACTAAAATAACAATCAAAATAGAAACCAAAGTGGTTACTTTTCCAATTGCTATTCTAATAACAGAGATCATTCTCATATTTATAACAATTCTTATTCTAGAAACCAATTCAGAGATAATAATTATAGGAACTGAAGCAATAACAATTATTGTTCACACCAGAACTCTTCTAATTGGTCACTCTCTCCTTATTATTGAAGTGTTAATTGCCTCATGCAAAACCAGACTCAGATACTTTCTCTTATCTTTAACAAGTAGAAAATACTGCTTAATAGCCCATTTATAAGAGGTGCTTTGGCTATTTATCTTTATAAAGAAGCCAAAAATGCTAACCTTGTTCAAACTTCTGTATATACTATACCTGTCAAATGTAATATTTCTCTTTAATATAGACCATACCAAGCTATTATTAATAGTAGTGCTTTTATTAATATATTGCTCATATAATAGTTAAAGAACTTGTATTAACTATTAAAAAGGCTTCTAACAGCCTTATCATACCTGTAGTTGGAACTTCTACTTGACCTTTAGAAATTATAAAAGACTTAATAGTTAAAATTGATCACATTACTATTTCTCTTACTGTAGAAGTAGTAGACACTACCTCCTATTCTTCATCTTCCTTAATATATATATAGTCAGGTTCTTATATATAATTTCAACTTTTTATACCCCTTCTCTCCCTAAAAAATCATTTGATTTTTGTCACTCCCCTTAGTATTACCTGGTATTTTTTTGCTAAGAATTTACTTTTGCAATATTTGTATTACTAAACTTTCTATAACATCACTATTATATATAATGCTAACCCTTTATAATAGAACTTCTTCTGAAAATTTTCAAACTAAATTCATACTTCACATGGGCTTTTATAGAGCTTGCTTCAAAGCTGCTTCTAGTAAAATTCAAACTACAAATTTTGACTATAGAATTGAATATCTAGAAAACTAGACTATAGAATTCCAACTTATATATAGAATATAAAAAACTCTTTTTATATATTTCATATATAAAAGTACTATTAAGATTTTTTGTAAACTATATTAGCTTGCCAAACTTTTATAAACAAAAATATATACTTTTTGAAAATGCTTAATACAGACTATACTATTTAATAAACTGTTCTTTTTTTTTTAATTTGAAATAATAAAAAAGTACTTTTATTAGTAAAAATTATATAGTTTCAATTAAAATTTTTGTAATTTTTGGTTTACTCAAAACTTTTGTATACAATTGGCCTTCATTAATATTAAACTTGTTAAAATCAACCTAAGCCACAAACCAAATTTTTATAAATTTTTATATATTAAAATCCCCTCATATATATCGAATTTAATATAAATTCTTATTAATATCATATCAAAATAAATATAATGGTAGTTCAAATAGGTTGATATAAATAAGAGACAACTGTATTAGTTTTTATTAAGTAGTAGTTTTAAAAAATTTATATACAAATTTTTATTTAGCTTTAACTAGATGCTGCTTAATTGTTTTTGTACTATTTTTGTTTTTAAGTTTTTTTTGTATTTTAGTGCTAGTTATAAAGCTTTTTCTGCTATATATATTAATTTTTGTTTTGTACAAAATAATAAGATAGTAAGAGTAATTTGGCAAAGTTAATATAACTAATATAAAAACTTTTTTATTTTAATATTAAAATTTTTTTATTTTTTTGTATTAAACTTTATATATAATTTAGATTAATTTATATAAAATTTGTAATATAACATCTTGTTTAAAGTAGCATTAAATAGATTATACATTGTATTAGACTATATAAACTTAATTTTTTGGTTCTCATAACCCGGCTGGGTCATATTTTGAAAAAATTTTATATTTTTAATAGCTGAGTGGAATTTCAAAAAATTTTTTAAAAAATTTTATAAATTTAAAATTTTTTATATATAAAATTTTTAAATAAAGTCCAGGTAAGCAGGTTATTACTTTATTTATTTCAGTATTTAATACTATAATATGGGCCAGTGCGAAAATGTAGATACACAAAAACTAAAAGTTATTTTGTCTATATATAAAAGTTTTTCAGTTTTAACTATTTAATTATAATTTTTTATACCTAATAAAGAAAGACCTAAGCTATATTTTGATATAATTTTTATTATCATTTTATAATAAGTTTATTTTATAATAAATTTTTTAAAAAATTCTATTTTTTAAAAAAAAAAAATTTTTTTTTAAAAAAAATATATTTTCGCAACAATATGCAACTTTATAAGCCTGTACTATGCAACTGCATTGCCATATATATGCTAAATATACAGTTAAAATTTTAACTTAATTGGATCAGTAGTTGTTAAAATATAGATTAAAAACTAATTTATTTTAACAAAGTTTTATATACAACTATATATAGTAATTTTATATATAGTAATTATTATTAAATATTTAAAAATTTATATATTAACAACTACTAATTCAATTAAGCTAAAACTTTAACTATATATTTAACATATATACAACAATATACTTGTACAATAAAAACTTACAAAATTGTAAATTAGTAACAAAAATATAGTTATTTTAAAAGGTATTTTTTTGCTTTTTTTAATAAAAATACTAAATTTTAAAAACATTATTACACAACAATATGTATATAAAAAGATAATAAATTTTATATTAATAGATGGCTTAGAACTTGGTTTATTTAGTACAAAAAAATTATAAATAGATAATTAAAAATTAAAAAACTTTTATATATAGATAAATTAATTATTTAATTTTAATTTATTCATATTTTTGTATTTTACAAATTGAAAAAATAAGTCATTAATAAAAATTTTTATAGAAATAAAATTTTTTAATAAAATTTACATTAAAATAAATCTGCAGACCTGTGTAATAAATAAATGCACTTAAATATTTACATTAAATTTCAAAATTTTTTTTTTATTATAAGATATGTTATGTATTTACATTTTTCACCAGACCTTACCAAGTTATTATTTTTAAAATTAAAATTTAAATTTTATAATTTAAAAAATTTTAAAAATTTTTAAATAAAAGTCTGGGCTATTAGATCATTTTTTTTATATTATAAGAACCAAAAAATTAATTTTATATAGTTTTAAAAAGCTTAAATTTTTGAGAATTAAAGGTAATTTAATGAATTAATAGTATTTTGTATATAAGGATAGGAATTGGTTAAAAATTTTAGTCGATTAGTCAGTCAACTAAAACTGTTAGTCATCGACTAACTAAAATCAACTAATTGATTAATCAACCAATCGATTAGTCAACTACAGTAGTCGACTAATTGATTAGTTGATTAGTTAATTAGTCGATTAATCAATTAGTCAATTAGTCAATTAGTTGATTAGTCGGCTAGTCAACTATAAAACAAAAAATGAATACCAGGAATATAGCAATGAAATTATTAAATAGATGATTAATATAATCAACTAGTTAACCAATTGACTAATCAACTAATTAACTATTCAACTAATCAACTAGCTAACTAGTCAACTAATCGACTAATCAATTAATCAACTAATCAACTAATCAACTATTCAACTAATTGACTAGTTAACTAATTGACTAATTGACTTATTAACTAATCGACTAGTTAACTAATTGGCTAATCAACTAATTAATCACTTACTATAAAAAAATTTAGTTAATTAGTCAACTAATAGTCGACTAGTCGACTAGTCGACTAATGAATATATGATTTCTATTTTTACTTTTATAATCCAGTAGTCAGAATTGAATAATTTTTATATCATTTGATTTGTCTTGATAAGATGAATCAAATAATATGAAGTTTATTTGATTCTGATTACTAGATCACAAAATATCATCAAAAACTAAATGTTGTACAAAAATGATTCTTAAGAGGAATTTTGATGAAATATAAATATAGCAATATCTTGTAACCCAGTGATCAGAATTAGACAATCTTGGTACTATTCAATTCGTTTCATCAAGACAAATTGAATGGTATAAAAATTATTTGATTCTGATTATTAGATTATAAGATAACAAAATTTACCAAATTGTTCTATTCACCAAATTACCTTTTTCTATTTTATATTTTTTGCTATTTAAGTTTTTGTTCTAGTGATATCTATAGAGCCAATAAATAATAGTAGATTTACTATAGCCAATATAAGCTATAGTTTTGTTAAGACCAAGCTTTGGATCTAAAAAATATTTGTATAAAAAATAGTTTATATTTTTTGTTAAAAAAAGATCTATTTTTAAATACTTAAATATTTATTAATTGTTTAATATATAAAAATGAGTTTAAATTAATTTTTAATTGTACTTATACATAAGGACGAAAGCATTTTGGGTTTGAAACTCCGAAATTAAAATTTGAAGATGAAATTGTTTTTTGACCTATTTTACTTAAAAGACGAAATTATTTGATACTTTTTTTGAATAGGCGAAAGATAAGGAACATATCTATATAAATTTTATTTGCTCTTCCTTATAAAAAATTTTAATTTTCTCTAATAAAGACGAAATAGGCTTTTTTTAAAAATAAATTTTGGTGGCATCACTAATTGTGCTAGTAATCACAGTTTGTACTATTTTTTATACTTATAAATTTGGCCAGATAATATATTAAAATGTTAATCAGTTATATAAAGTAGTAGTGTTCTGCAAAAAATCTGGATCTGGTTTGGGTCCAGTCCGGTCTGTTGAACAGACTGAGTTCGAACCTTTAATTTATCAGAATCGATACAGGTTCGGATCCATACAAAGATCTGACCGGGTTATACATGAGTACGAAAGCATTTCGGGTTTGAAACCCCAAAATTGTTTTTGACCTATTTTACTTGAAAGATAAAATTATTTGATACTTTTTTTGAATAGACGAAATTTTAAGAAACATATCTATATAAATTTTATTTGCTCTTCCTTATAAAAAATTTTAATTTTCTTTAATAAAGATGAAATAGGCCTTTTTCAAAAATCAATTTTAGTGGCATCACTAGCCCAGGTAATACCTGGTCCAGTCTTATTAGAATAATACTGATTGCTAATTGGCTAATTTTCAGTATTTTCACTTTAGAACAACTAACATGAGTGATATAAAATATATTGACAAATTAATTATATAACCTAATCTTTTAATATTACAGTATTACGTAACACCTATCACTATTTGTGTAATATGTTATTATAAAAGTTTATTTTATATACGGAATTTATGAAAAAAGCTATAATTTTTTTTTTTTTTTTTTTTTTTTTTTTTTTAGCAAGGACATAGTGCTTAATCAATTATAGCATCCATAAATTTCACAGATTTGGACTGGACTCGGATCTAAGTAATACTCTAACTTTAGATCCGAACTGATATTTGAACTGTGTCTGGATCTTTAAAATGCCCACCCAGTCCGAATCATGCAGAACACTATAAAGTAGGATTCTTGTGACCAGTACTATAAATATTGTAGTTTTTACTAATCTAATTTTATATATATATTTTTTTAACTTTGATGGCCTTGCTAAAGTCTAACTAGTTTATTAATCCTACAATAGTTTAAAACTATAAACTAATTAATACAACAATTAACATATAGGTCTAACATTATTCAGCAACTTTTATGAGTGCTCAAATGCGACTCGTTGTACTATGCTTTTGAAAGAATGGAGTCTCAATATCAGTACTGCCAAGTTTATAGAATTTCTCTTCAAATTCCTTCCACATAGTATCAATAGTAAGGTCAGATAATAATATCTTGTACTATTATCTGTATACTACTATTCAAGAAAAATAAGATGCAAAAGAAATAAAGGGAATCTAAAAGGAGAGAAAATAACTTCAAACCTAAATGAAAGACCAAAAACAACAATAAAAAAAAAGATACAAGATAAGAAAAACAAAGAAAAAACCTATACAAAAGGCAGAACTGACAAATCTTATCTAAAAAAATAAGAAAAAAGAAAGAAAATAACAGATACTAATACTTATACTTATACTAATACTAATTGTCCAGAGCAAAGCAGAGGACGCTATATGTTTGTGCAAAGTGAAAAAATGTTTGTTTGTCAGTTTGTTTGGCCACATCATGTGATATACAACCAATCACATTTAACTGATTGACAAAAACAATAAAAAATATGTAATTAACTTATATTGTATATTGATATTAAATATATAGTGTAAATATTTAAAATATTGGCTCCGGACATACAATGCTGCGCATTTACCTAGTACTAATACTAATACTGTTAGTAGTTAAAAATTATAATACTGCGTAGCAAATCTGGCTAAATATTATGTACATAAAAGAAAACAAAACAATGCCTAAAAGAAAGTTCTAAAAAGAAATTTCATTTTAAATTTTTCACCAAAACATCTTATGTATTATTTACTAATTATTTTGCAGGATTCAAAATTTACTTGTGACTTGATTCTAATTAGATAGGTGTACAGTATTCCCAATTTGGAAGGAGTAAACACTACTGATCTTTTGAGGGGTAAACTAAATTGCCCACTTTTTAGCAAAATTTTAAAAAAACCAAAGAGAAATAGCAGAGGTACCAAAACTTGTAAAGAGTGTAAGTTTTAAGTTTTGTAGAATAGTATAGATAACCAAAAGTATGTTTCCATTTAGACTTCCACATCTTTTAACAAAAAACTCTAGGGTTTTAGTCCTACTACAATTTCAATAGCGATAAAGTCTTTCCACCTGGAAGACCAAACCCACAAGGAAAATCTTTTTTAGCTCTATTTTAGTCTTTTCGCATGCAATCTGAAGTCCTGTATTCAAGTTGCTTCTAAATAAAGTTTTTGTTATGTATAAAACTACTAGCTACAAAATTTTCATAGGTCAGTGTTTATTGAAAAGTTTTGGTTTAGAGGATTGTTGAAAAGAGTTCCCTATAATGTATAATCCAATTTTATATTAATATGCAATACTAGATTTAAATACTTTATATTTTGTAAAACATCCATTTTTTTTTTTATAAAAATGGTTATATTTTTAAAATTTTATAAGTTAAGTAATCAATATTGAACAAGCAGTGTCATTAATTACCTGATTATTTTTTTTATCAGAATCTTACTTTCCTTTTCCCTTTTTTAATATATATTGGTCAAATTTCTTATATATAATTTCGACTTTTTTATCTTTTTTTCTTTTTAAAAAATCATCTGATTTTTGTCACTCCTTTAATTAGTTTTACAATTTGATTTAATTTGATTTAATTTGATTAAATATTTAATTTCAAATTAAATTCAAATACAAAATTTTTAAATCAAATCAAATCAAATTCAAATTAATAAATATTTAATTTGATCTGATATTTGATTTGATTTGAATAAATATTTTTAATTTTTAATAATATAGTATCTATAAATAAAAATGTTTTTATTGATTTCAAAATCAATTTTTATCACGTTGAATAATTAGCTCTGAGATGATGCAAAAATTACAAAAATTTGAATCATCCTAGTCATGTGACATGGCCTAAATTATAAGTTAATTTTGTATTGCCGGCCAAAATCCAAATTTTTGCAATTTCCGACCCAAAATTTTCCGGGTCCACTATCAAGGATAAATTCGGAAGCAAATTTTCAAAAAAACAAGATCTTTTTAGCTTACTTTTGACTTATAATGAAATATTTAAATCTTGTAATTTTATACAATTATGATTGGTTGATTTTAGGGTCAAAACAAAATCTGCCGATATGTTTTATAACAAATCGAATACATAGAAAGTAATTGTTTTTAATCCTTAGCGAAGCTTTCTTGACCAACATCTGACTAAATCAATGAAAATTTTTTTGTAAAATTAAGTTCTTCGAGTTTGGTCAGATGGACATAAAAAAAATTTCGCTCAAAGCTTTAATTGATCGAATAAAAAAACAAAAAAAGATTAATAATATCGAAAAAAGTCAAAAAACCCAAATTTTTTGATTCAAAATGGATTCATTTTCATCCAAATTCCTACTATTTCACTATAGTGCGGGTTTAAATTTAGATTACGCCCATATTTTAGGTTTCGGTTTTGGTTTTCCAAAAAAATCGATGTCAAAGTATTTTCGACAAGACTGTAATTAGTTTCTACGTTATGTATAGTAGTAATGGGTACATCCGTAATTTGTGACAGGTTACGCCACTAAAGTCTAATATCTGACCAACTTTTATGACTAATCAATACTGTGATGAATATACTGTACATGCATTAATTTGAAGAACTTGGCTTAAATTAATTATTACGATAGTAATATTCAGATCTTTATGTATATTTATTTCTCTCTTTTTTTTTACTATCTTATATGTGAATTTTTTTATTCAACATTAAGAAAAGTGTACAAATTGAAAGTTTAAACAAAGCTACTGATTTAAAAGAAAAAGTTTATAGAATAACAAAAATTTTGAATTTTTTTAATAAAGTTTATAAAATAATTAACGACTTTTAAGTTCTTATTGTGAAAAGCACATTTATTCATTGGGGTGAATGGCTATTCCATTGCTCCATTGAAAATAATTTCCGAATGGAGCCAATGGAAGCCAACTAACTTATAATATAGTATTTGTTAATAACTAATATCTAATTCCATTGGCTCCATTGGCTCCATTGGTTCCATTGGTTTCATTGACTCCATTGGTTTGCAATTTTTGTCAATGGAGTATATCCATTGCCAACCCTGCTCACAGGGTTACGAAGTTGGATATATTTTTACTTAAATGAATGGAACAAATAAAACGAAAAGATTATATTTTTTGATCTCAATTTGTTTTTCTATATTTTTTCTTTTTAATTTTAGTCTTGACATTTGGTTCAATGGTTTGAATCAAAAGGGTACAAATATATGGGCTCAAAAAGAATTAATCAAATGACACTGGTTTACTTTTCTTAAATGATCATAATATATCAAAGGTATCCTTATTGTTATTTTTTTTTTTTTTACGTAATATTCGCTATTTTATTTTTAATAAAATATTAAATGCCTTTATTTTTTTATAATAAAATTCAATACGTATCGAAAAGGCAACCTTTGAATTTCTAAAAATGGCATCAGTGGCGTAACTTGTCATAGTTACTGACGTGAGTAGGCGTAGTAATGATGTGGACTGCTTAATTTTTAAGATGTGACCTTACTCAATTGTAATGTAATTTATTAAAAACTTATCTAGAACGGTACGTAGTCTATTTCTCTTTTTCATTACATCAAGAACGTACTTTAGCTTTTATAAAACTAAATCTTAGATTTTTTAAAATCAATTTAGTAGATCAAGAAATATAATATTACTGGTAATAACATTCCATATATGTATATACCTTTGTATGAAACCAATAGTAATACTTAAATTCTCTGGTGTGAAAATGTATCAAGATTACACAATTTTATTGGTACTGTACGTAGATATTATGAAATTGTTCTTAGGTAGTTATCTCATTATGATAGTCATCAGAGAACTGATGTTTGTAGAAATTATAAACCTTTCTCTATTTATAAGTACATTTAAAAATAAATAAACATATAGAAGCAACTTTTATACTATAATTTCATAAATTTCACTACATCGAAATTCACTAACGAGAAATATATATATATGTAGTTTAATTATACTGAGACCTCAATATACATTATCTATTATTGTCCTTTAAACCGTTCTTACTACTGTATCATGATTTTGAGTTGAAACGTGTTGCATCGATAATAAATTAATTAAATTTGTCTGCAAGACGATTTTTAAGGATTATATAAATTTAATTTATAGCTAGCTATATAATCATATAGCGTGTTTATCAATTATAAAAAAAGAATAGTAGAATTTGAAAAAAATCATTATCACATTGAAATAATTTCACGTACGTACGTATCTAATAATTATGTAACGCGTAAACAAAGATCTTTCACAAAACTACTGTATTAATGATTTAATAATTTACATCATAAAACATCATATTTATTAAAAATAATCACATTTTTTTATAATAAAAATGAAATCATATTCAAACTAATTCGTGAATTCGTGGATATTTAAATGATGGAAATGGTTGTTTTATGAGAATATTAATATTAAAGAGCTCCTTTACATTTTTTTTTACCTTTAGTGTTTTTTTGATTGAAATTAATAAATACCTTGTTTTTTATTTGATTTTTCCAAGAAACATACCAAACAAAAAATGCTTCAAGTTGAAGAAGTAACCGCTGAAGTTCCAGCATTAGTAAACCCTCAACATAAATCAATTTTCGAATCAGGGCCCGAAGGTCAACCTCCAAACATCCTAAATTCTTTGAAACGTGATCATGATGTATTCAAAACATTATATCAAGAATATAATACTACAAAATCTAAGAGCGATCGAGAACGAATTGCCAAAGAGATAATGAAAGGTGTAGACATTCATGACAAGATTGAAGAATTAGTTTTTTATCCGGCCTTAAGAGATTGTGGAATGGAGATGGGAAATAATTATGTTAAACAAAGTTTGCTTGATCATGAAAATGTTAGATCCTCAGTGTATGAGTTGAATATTCTGCTTCAGGATGAGGGAGTTGAATCACAGATGTTTAATAATTTCTTTAATAAGATGATGACGGTTTGTGTATTCGTGTATATTTTTTTTTTCTATTAATGAGTTTATTTTTTTATGTTATTAATCACTATTATATGAAAAAATTTAGGATTTTATTGCACATGCTGAATTGGAAGAACACGAAGTTTTCAAATTTTGTCAAAAAATATTTGATGACAAAAAACTTGCGGAACTTGGTAAAGAGTTGGATGAAATGCGTAAGATGGGTAGGTTTACATTACATTACATTTCATTAATAGATTTTTATATCAAATAAAATAACACATTCGCTCAATCATTAATTTTTGGTTAGGTGGTGTGGAAAAAAAACTTATGAAAGGACGAGAAGAGGTAGAGGAGATGGAGGAGGCAAAGGAGGCAGGAGGAACAGAAGTCATGGAAGAAGTAGTTGAATAGTGGTAAAATGAAATAGTATGGATCAAAAAATTTGACCTTTTTTTCCTGTGATTTCTTGCGACACGTATTGTAAGAATTTATTATCACGAAAATAATTGATAATTGGCAGTCTTAAATAAAATTAGTGAAATTCTGACAGTATTGCGTGTTATGTGAAATTTTTTCGTGTTATAAAAAACCTTAACGTTATGTACATGACTATTTTATAGTATGGAATGCATTTAACAAATTATACTAATGAGTCTTCTTACAGTATTCGCGTAACAACGTGTTTGTTAAAACAAAAAAAAACTTGATAATAAAAATTCGGATCTTTATTATTTTTATTTAAAAATTTATACAAGCTAATTATAAAAAATCCTCCATTGTGAACAATAATTATAAAATGTCAACAACTTTACTCAGAAGCAACAGACTTTTTTAAATCTGATAACATTCTTTTACGCCATTGATCATAACATTGTGTGTGAGATTTTCCGTCAACATCTTCAGCAATTTCTTTCCAATCCAAAGGGGAAGGCAAACGTTTAATAATTGCATCAAATAATTGAGTTCTTTGATCTGTAGTCCATGCTACTTCAATGATTTAATAATTAAGGCTTAGAAAATTATAGAGTCATGATGTTAAAAAGTGAACTTGAGTAAATTACCAGATTTATTGGATTTCTTCTTATTTTCTGAATCACCAACATCTGCACCACTCATTAAATCTGACATTACAGAATTTTGAATATTCATCGATTCTCTAGTATCAGTTTCTTCACTTTTAACGTTTTCTTCTGATTTGCGACGACGTTTTACACCTACTTTGTTCATCTTTTTTAAAATTTAAACCGATATTTAATATTATCACATTTATTTAACACAACGCATATTTCAACCAACTACCTTTTTTTTATTTCAAATTTCGATGTATTTTTAGGCGAGTAGGGATTTTTAATAAAGTTGATAAAAAAAGATGGTTGTCAAAGAAAAATTGGCATTTTAAGGATTCCGTTAATCATGTAGTCTAAATCGAATTCTTTCATATCGTTCTAAAAGTAGAAATCGGATGATGCATATCATCCTTTACATCATTTTTAATTTATCAAAAGAGTGAATTGAGTCTTTTTATAATCAAGATCTCTTTAAATCATACGTTTTGCATAAAGCATGATAATGTAATAGTGATCGAAATTTGTCGATGATTTTTTTTACATTTCACATTTCGCTAATAGTTATATATTTTTTTTATTATATATTCTCAGTTTTATTTATTTCAATCATAATATTAAAAAACCCCCCCAGCTACTGTACTTTATTTGTAATATTCATTCTGAGGGTGAATTTCTGACTTTGTTCTCATTGATTAGCTCTATACTGTCTCGAATTTTATGATTCAAGCTTATGATTCCATAGTTACATTCGATTGAAGACTAGTGTGCATATAACATTGCCGTCATATAATCATTGTGGGTCACGTGTGTGGACATAAAGTTCCGTTTTTGATTTTATTGCTATTTGTCAATTTTATTAGAGTTGTTAATGGAGTACTCCAAATTATAATAAAATTGTATAAATTATTACAGTTTGAAACTGGAATGGTTTATATGTCTTATTATAGTTTGGAGTACTCCATTAACAACTCTACATTTTATACGGGTCTTGTAACACTCAGTGAAAATAACGTTACGATCTTATCAAAAAACATTTGTACGTATGACGTACGTGACTTTGTATAGAAAATGATCTGGGTCTTGGCAAACAGATCACCAAAATGACTTATTTGTTAAACAATCCAATATTCAATCAACTGATTAAGTTACCAAGTTAAAAGACTTGTTAGTTTTTCCAATTTAGAGTTCTGAATCGAGTAGAGCAAACCGTGGTCAATCGGTTTGTAACATTATAATATAAATTGGATAATTTATTTAATTGTGTAAAATAATTAAAAGATAATTGACGCTCCCTAGAAATTTATTACTGCATATTGATTATCGTATTTAAGTATAAAATATTCTTTTAGTGAACTTAACGTTTATATTAATTTAATACAAAAGAAATTTTACCGATTTCAAAATAAATATTAAATATAACTTATAGAAAATACAGTATGATCAATAGACAATCTAGAATTTTAGAAAATTTTCTTGATTATGGTTGTCCTCAAGCACCTCAGTCAATGATCAAAATGTATCGGAAACTTGTCGGAGATTAGTTTTGAATTAGCGGAAAGTTATTTTTAATCGATCATACGTGGTTGTAATTAAAATAAATAAGTCGCAGCACTTAAATTATTATGCCAAAAAAGTTTTTTTTTTTTTGATGTAGTAAAAGTTCAGAAAGGTATCATATCAGTCAACAAACTTTTTGCACTGAACTATTTTTTTTTTTGTGGCAAAATGGCTAATCAAAACTTTTAACTATTAAAGTAATAGAATTTTGCTTCACTAACGTATTGCTGTTCTTATATATATATTTTTATGTATTTGCAAATTTTCGATTCCACTGAACAAACCACTGAAAAAGTCACTCAAGTACTGATTGAGGTCTTTATCTTGATATATCGAAGTAATTACAATTTTCAACAAACCATAGTAAGAATGAAGCATGAGCAAATCTTTATTATATTAGCAATTAGCATTCTTGTTGTTGATGTTTATTTTTGTATTGTTCATGTTTTATCTCTATTATTATACAGTCAGACCTCTCTAAATGTAACATCATACCTTTTAAATGCAATCCCAAACTCTCACTCATACATATACCAGACTCCATAGATGCAATTTTTTTATATTCTCCAAATGCATAAATATAAATATAAATATAAATATTAAATAAAAAACTAATTTGGTCCAACATTACCAAATTTCATCCAGAACTGACCTGATACGGGTCCAATCTGGGCACTATTATATGTATATAATATTTTAAAACATAGCAAAAGGTATACGTACACGTATTTCTAAAACAAATAGTTAAATTATGCTTTAGCGTTATCAAACAAATGATTCAAAATTTAATTAATAAAAGTATACTAAACGGTCATATAAAATAATAGTACAAGTAACAAATATTGTTGCAAAAAGAAAAACCATTTAAGGTATTTATTATTCAATATGAAAAGAGCAATTAATAGAAAAATAAATATAGCATATACAGTACAAAAAATTTTATTTTACAATCCAATTTTTATAGTTGATGAAAATACCATATTTAAGACAATAAAAGATAGTCATATTTAGAGTGACGCCTATCCGAAACTAGGTTCTAATCTGAAACTAGTTTCAGTTTTTTTATTTATTTATTTTTTTTTTTTAAAAAAAAGAAATTCTAATATTTCGAAACTCCATAAGCATAAACCAAAAATTTTCTTTATATTATATATACATATGTATATATATATATATATATTTTAAATAATTACTCAAGAAAAAATCTTTATATAATAGAAAATTTAAATGATTTTTTACATTGCATGCATGTGAATAGAACATAACTATCGTAGAGCACTGCATACAGTTCCCGGGTATTATTCAAGAATTAGGTCAAATGGACAGTGAACAATACCCGGGTCTTAATCAAGGGGGGTATTATTTTTCGGGGATACTTTATGCAGTGCTCTACGGTAAATAAATGCTGCACGTTTAAAAAAAATGAATTATGGATCAAATAATTTTTATTTTTATTAATGTAAATGTGAGAATTAAAAAGTATTATTATGGAGAGTTTCTGTAGATTTATATTCTATTGATCTCATTCACTAAAAATTATTTTTACTGATTCACTAAATTTACAATGAATTTAAAACGGGACATGTGTAAAAAAAAATACTGACTATAAATTAACAGGTCGAATCATGACAAATCGGGGTACCGATCAGATACTCGATTACTACACAATTGATATCGATTTATGTTATAGCATAAATCGACATCAATCGGGTAGTAATCGGGTATCTGATTGGTACCTCGATTCGCCATCATTCGAATATATCGATCAAATATAATCTTCATACTAGCAGCTATCCATTAAATGTATTAATTTAAATAATTCATACTAATATTAATTAAGCGCTTCTATAATAAATTCATGGATAAACGATAAAAACTATTTTAACCTTTGGAATGATCACCGCAAAACGCCATATGGCGTACAATTTATTTATCAACTTTATTTAACTAATGGGGTCTCCCGACTTTTTGTAAGGTCCCCTACATTTTATAGATACAGTAATTGATTATTTATTGTCTATCCTTTTTCCGGGGTATTCTAGTTTTCGACCTGAATTTCACCGCCAGTATCCTTATTTGTCTTCACGTGTGTCCCCGGGAGTGACCCTGGTATGGCTGTTGTTCTCCAGTATAATTCTAACCGGTGACCTTGCGATTGGACCCGGGAGCGTAATCAATTCGCTATTGATCCACGGGTTCAAACTAGTTATTTTTTGGAGTGTAACGGAGGATTCTTAATTATTATGTCAAGTGATACAAAAATTATTTTCCTGATGCGCTCAACTGTAAAAAAAATTTTTTCAAAGTTACTTTTTTGATATATATGCATATATATGATGTAAATCACATCAGAAAAAATAGAATTTGAAGTTTTTTTTGTCGTGCTTTAATGTAATTAATTACATGCAAACCAACGTGTTTGTAAAATGATCATCAAGATATGATGTGCTCCGAACATACAATGCTACGCATTAACCTAGTTTTAAATTTATGAATTATATAAATAAGAAATATATAACTGTATAATATGTAGAAAAAATATAATAAATCTAAATTTTATTATTAAATGAGATTTCAGGTTTCGGATGAGATTCGAATTTTCGAATGTTCAAGCCCAAAACTTGCAGATTTTGGCAAAAAAAAAAAAGATTTTAAATGCATTCGAGAACAATTAAAAAAAAAAACTCATTTATGGAAACTAAGTATATTTGAATCAGACCATTTAAGGAGAGATACTGCATTTAGAGAAATGAACTGCATTTCTGTGAAATTGCCATTTATGAGGGACGTCTAAAGGTCTAAAGCGGTGTCAAACTCATATTTCTTAATAATTTTACTTGATTAACTTTAACTTTAAGGTTAAGGTCAATAGGATCAAAAATATTGATGTAAGTAAAATTTTTTTTCTTGTTTTGCTTCGGGCTGATCCGTGATCATTAACTTTTCTATACTTTGATTGGCTGTTAATCACATTATTTGACTCCGCTTTATAGACGACCCCATTTAAGGAAATTGCATTTGGGAAATCACACTTTACATTTAGGGAATTGCATTTAGGGGTGACTGCGTGATGAAATAATCGCATATTTAAATCACGAAAATATAAAGATGAATCAGTATAACAAAAAAGAGATAATACTCTTTATGAGGAATCCTTAAAGACAGGCATATCACGTGACACGACGTTTTTCATTAATTTTAGCATCTTAAGTTGGGTTAGAGTTGTTCATCTAGGTAAAATTACCTCCTCGACAATGCTCCAAAGACAAGTTTGGCAATGGAGCCAATGGAGCTCAATGGTTACGCAATAGAGCAGAAAAAAACTAGTATCCATTGAATCCATTCTACTCCTTTCGCATCTCCATTAGCCCTGTTCCAAGATGGTTTAGACTACCGTTTTTTGTATTTTTTTATTGTTGTGCTTCGTCAGGCTGATTCGGTTTTATCAAATTTTAACGATTTGATTGGTTGATTGTTTCGTAATCTGCCCTTGCTTTGAGGATGAGTAATATGAATTATGAATTATTATAAAATCAGAGATATGCAAAATTTTGTGGCCCAATGATTGTTCAAGTAATGATAATCTGAATGTGATAATGACATAGTAAGCGCTTCTATTATGTTTAGGAATGACAAATGATTCTTTTCATTTTAAGGATTGGTCAGAATTCAATTCTGAAAATTGTTTGGCATCCTTTACACAACACAACTAATCTGCACCATGATGTGTAAGCGATGATCATCATTACTATATATATATAGTAAGGATTGGAATCTACTATGTTTTTTAATCGATTCAATTGAACGTAGTATATAGATTAATTTTTTAGTCTACTAAACTCATTCCGCAGACCGCAATAGTAATACCATACAAGAAAACATGAAGAGAAAAATATTAAATATGTCTAACAATCGTTAAAAAAAGATCGATGTATATAGAATATTAAAAGGATAATGAAAGGTATCTTATTAAACAACTAGCTATCAAAAAGAAATATATGAAAAAATATTACTAAATCAAACGAATTCCGGAACTAAAGTCCGATTTATACGCATTAAAAAGGTACACAAATAATAATCAAAACATAAACAAAACCTATATCGAACCTTATTTATACCTTATCAAATGAGTTTAATAGAATAGTATTATAAACCTTTGGTTCATATTCAAAAATAATAATACGACAGGGTGAAACCTGAGTTTTTTATGTTACGTTATTGATGCAGATCACCATCTAACTATCCTAAAATAGTACACTAACCCTAATTAAATAAAGATCTGCATCAAAAACGTAACCTAAAAAACTCAGGTTTCACCGTATAATAATTATCAATATTGTTTCACTACATTCTTGATATGTCTTAATGATTATAATAACCGAATGCACGAATGGTGTAGAAGAACTTTAGTCTTCTTAATCTTTTTAATCATTGTTTTTTACTTGTTATGTATTACGAATCGAATGTTCGTTACTCTCAAATAAATATATGAGGCGTTTACCGAATAAAAAAAAATCAATATTATATAATTTCTTACAATTTTAGTAATTGATTCTCTGTAATAAACGTTTGACTATTAATAAAGATGATGTGGCTTGGAATTAATTCGAAGTACCGCAAATGATATTAATAAAATAAATTCGTGTAATTAATTAAGTGTAATTTCTATTTCAATTATGTTGTGAATAGTTCCCCATTAATTAAATAAATCATAAAGGTAAATATATGTACGTATATAAATGATAAAATTGATGCATAAGGATAAAATACATGCACTCAAGTAAATTTATAAATTAATAGCAATAACATTCTTTTTTGTAAATTACATCTTTTCGAGATTACATCCTTTTATTTTTTTTTGAGATTTAATTTTGAAATGATGGAGAACTTATCATATATCTTATTATTCATATTACAATTATTTGCAGTATTTGCCTATTCATATTCACCAAATCCACGATCTGGCCACTTATCAGCATTTATTAATAATAAATTATATTTTATTAGTGGCTCAACCACACTGGATAGAGCTGTTATTTCAAATGATTTTTTTTACATTGATTGTTCTATGAATTTTAATAGTTCAATTGATAGCATACCTTATACAAGTCTTTCAAATTTAAGTGGAATTCCAAGCATTGATGTAGCTGGTTCTTCTATCGTTGGACCTTATAATGATATAATATTAACTTTTGGTGGTATAGGATTAAATAAAAGTTATGGTTATCAATTAATATCCACTTTTGACACAAAAGATTCAACTTGGAATTCTTTAACAACTTATGGAATTATACCACCGATAAGAAAAGGTGTTCGACCTGTATTTAGTTATGGAAAATTATATGCCTTCGGAGGATTTAATAATTTTATTGGAGCAAATTATAATTCTCTAGATATATTAGATATTGGTTTAAATTGGTCAAATATTACTTTGTTAAATGCCCCTTCTGGAAGAGATGGCTACGTATCTGCTTTATTGTCGGATGGTAATATCTTATATTTAGGTGGATATATATCTGGTCAAACTGCTGGCTTAGATATTGTAAGTTTTTTTTTCTTTATTTTACTAGAGTTTCAATCCGGATAGCATTTATCCGAATATTTATCGGTTATCCGGATAAATTTCGGATCGGATACTCGGATAACGGATAGAGGATATCCGTTTACTATTGATCGAATAATTATCCGAATATCAGTCGGATTATCAGGATATCAGATCCGTTTATCCGATCTGATTTTCCGGATAATTATATCGTGGGCAGTTGGGTATAAGCGGAATTTCATTTCCGTTTATACACATAGTGCCCAAGGTATAACTGTTTTATACCCTGCTCACTATATCAAGATCGCAGGGTATAAAAATACGAATAAACGGATGACGGGTTTATTCGGATTGGACCTCTATATTTTACTAATTTAAATGATATTTGTTTTCTTATTTTAAATTTACTCTATTCTTTAGGTTTATTTATATGATACAAATAATAATTTATGGCAAAATATGGTATGTCGAAATTTTTGACATTCTTTTATTTTTATTTTTTTTTTTAATGTATATATAGTAACAATCATTTAATATTCTAGTCTACAGCTGGTACAACTCCTGAAAGCCGTGGTTACTTTACATCCGTATTAAGTAATTAAAATTCTTAATAATACTCAAGTGAACTAATCTGTCAGAAAAATCAGCGGTCCCCGTGACATCAGTGCTCCAATACTTTCTTATCTACAATAATATATAATTATTGAATGCGAAACAGCCAATAATGAGAATTGTTTACAAATAATTGGCTGCATCGCATCCAATTAATTATAGATTATACAATAATTTAAGGTTAACTAATTATCCTATATTACGCAATCGCCGAAATTGATCAGAAATCACGGGACCTCAGATTTCCCCGACAGACTTGTCTAAATATTCTATAAATATAAATTATAAAATTATACTAATATTTTATTAAAAAACTTTTTTAAGATTTAAAAAAAAATCGATTGATTATATATGGTGGAGAAAGCACTCAAGGTTATAACCATCCTGCATCACCAACCTTAGCTGTATTAGATTTAAGCTCAAACCCTTTTACATGGATATCTCAAAACGTGTCTGGTAATTTTATACCTCCTCCTTTGCTTCTTCATACAGCAAATGTTGTTCATAATTATATGATTATAGCATATGGTATGTATTAATTATAAATGTAAATTAGTGTTTCGGTTCAACCACTTTTTAAAGTCTGAAATATTTTCGCCAATGAGAAATAATTTCATCGAAATGAAAATAATTTCGGTTCAACCCATAAAATATATAATTAGTTTGACATTTTCGTAAATATGGAATAATTTCGTCGGCGAGTTATTTTGGATTTGTCTGAAACACTAATATTTTATTAAATAATATTATATAATTAACATATTAAATATTAAATTATTTCATTAGGTTTTAATTATCAAACTAGTTTATTAAGTAATGACATCTTTCTCCTTGATATAAGCAATGATTCTGAATACAAATGGGTGAAAGAATTTAAATTAAACCAAAATCAAAATCTAAATCAAACTCAAAATCAAAATTCATCATTGACTACCTTACCAACTCATAAAAATACGGATATAAATACAAATCCAAATCCAAGTGTGAGTTTAGGTGTATTTATTGGTTCAATCATAGCTGCTGTTATTAGTACTGCAATTTTACTTTATGGCTTAAGTGCTTTTTATAAATGGTATAAGGTTAATGGTTTCTCTAATAAATTTGTTGCAACTCCAGGAACCAAATAAAATTCTATATTTTAATATGCATAAAATTATACTGTATTTTGAATTATCTGTAATTGGTGTCGTTTGGTTGATGTTGACTTAATTTTCTGATTTTTGATCTAGTTGCCCGAGAGAATAAATTATTATAGTTTATATTTTAGCATAAAAAATTTTACTACTAAATTCACTATTCTGCTAATAAAGAAAAGATGAATTAGTTTGTATTAGAATTATTGTAATTTCTATTGTGAAATACCGTAAAAATTTTGTTACAAATCTATTGACAGATAATATGTTCTAAGGTTGAGGTTGCATCAAAATTAGTGTGATATCTATCATGAATTACTGTAAAAAATTCTTATACAAAACTTGCTATTCTAAAAATCACATGTAGTTAGGGTTGAGTTATTTCGTATTGGAATTATTTCAATTTTTATATCATAAATTACTGCTATAAACCTTACTATACTGGCAATACACTGTTTGCGACTTACTAGCGCAAGTTATTAATGATATCCATATTTCAATCTCAATCAATCTAATTTCAAAGGTACATAACAAATAAGAGTTAATATTTTTTTAAAAAAAAAGATTGATTATTAATTTATGAATTTATGATAAAATGTTATGGTATTATCATAATTATCTTATTTTAAATTTCTTACATTCTGACTATAGTTTTTGGATATAGCAAATCAAAACATACTATATAAAGTTAATTTTTGCAAAGAATTATTGCAACCTCTATTATATTACTGTAAAAAATCTGTTATTGAACTTGTTCATTATTTGGTGACTGTAGTATGTAGTTAAATTAAATTAGAAATATTGCAATTACTATTATGAATTATTGTAAAAGTTTTGCTATACAACTTGCTAAAATAATATATAGTAATTAAAAATTTTTTGCTAGTTTGTGTTAAATTATAATAATTCTATTGTTAGTTACATGCTTGTTATCCTATTGATCTCAATATATTGGTTAAAAGTCAATTTGTGTACAGTAGGAATTATTGTAATTTTTATTATGTCACTATAAATATTCTATTGCCAAACTTACTTGGCATATAATGTGTAGCTAAAAAATTTATATTGTAATGGGACTTATTTGCTACTAAGTACCTTAGTATGTAGTTATAAGTAGTTGCATTAAAATTATGTTATTGTAAAAAATTTTTGTTACAAAATTGATTTACTATTCTAATTATATGAAGAAGGTAAAGTTGAATTGGATTAAAACGTAATTTCTATCATGAGCTATTAAAAATTGTTACAAAACTTGTATGCTATTCCAGTAACAAATGAAAGCTTAGTTAGTTGTATTGAAATTATCATAATTTTATCATGAATTATTATAAAAAATTCTGTTACTTACTTGACACATAATACATGATTAAGGCTGTTAATTTGTGATTTCTATCATGAATTACTGCAAAAAATTCTGTTATATAATCCCCTTGCTATTCAGTGACTACAGTATGTAGTTAAAGTTGATTCAATTTGTATTAATAGCATTGTTAGTTACCATAAAAAAGTTTGTTAGAAACCTTACTCATTATTCTAGTGATATGTAGCATGTAATTATGGAATAAATTATCATGGTTTATATTGTTTTACCATAAAACATTCTGCTACTGAACTCACCATTCCGGTAGTGAAGAAAAGACGAATTAGTTGGTATTAGAGTTATTGTAATTTCTATTGTGAAATACTATAAAAAATTCTGCTACAAACCTATTTGACAGATAATACATTCTAAGGTTGAGTGCATCGAAATTAGTGTGGTTTCTATTGTCACGGGCTAAACGTGATATTTTCCGATGATCATTAAAGTTATACTGCGCCACATTTCATGTGACATCCGATCATGCATAATCGATCCGATCATACATGTACGAGGCTTAGCCGGGTGATTTAGAAATCATGCATTTATCGTCTGATACATACAGTACATATGGCATGGATGAGTTAAAATAACGTATGATTTTAGCTTCGCAGTTCTCTAATATTCAGAAAGTATAAAAAGAAAGTTGTTTCGCTTTTCTTAAACAATCTTCGGATTATCTTATAATTAAATCTAATATAAAAATATAATAAACTCGGACTATATTAATACACAAGTCACGTTTATACTAAATAGGGTTAAATCACCAACCAAGTCACGCCTCTGGCGAGCTGCCTTCTTATAATCTCTTAAATCGTATAAATAAAAGATCGTCCGTTTTGCCCCGTAACATTCTGTAAAAATTCTCATACAAAACTTATACTCGCTATTCCAATAATCACAATATGTGGTTAGGGTTGAGTTATTTCGTGTTGGAATTATTACAGTTTATATATCATGAGTTACTGTTATAAACCTTACTATACTGGTGATACACAGTATGTGACTCACTAGCGCATGTTATTAACGATATCCATATCTCAATCTCATTTCAAAGGTACATAACGAACGAAAGCCAATTTTTTTTTAAAAAAACTAATTGATTATTTAATTAATTAATAGATCAATTACGAATATATGACGAAAAATTTATGATTAATTATGTAAATGATTATCGTCATAATAATCATATTTTAGATTTTCCCACATTTTTTGGAAATATTCACGAACCTAAACCCTTAAAAGTTAAAATTCTTTTTACACTTCATGCTTACCACAGTATATGTCATATCAATGTTCTCACAATCTGTTATTTCATCATATGAACAAAATAATTGGTAAAAATATACAGGACACTCGCAACGGGATGATAATTTTATTATAAGGAGAATGATTTATGACAATACTTTCTTATAAATGGTAAACAATGTATGGTCACAATCGATTGTTGAGTGCATAATTTTATGACCCCTATAATTAATTTTTTATATTTAAATGATCTAAAGCCAGCCAATTTATCATGAGTGTCAGCTCAGGTTTATGATAAATTAGCGGCTTTAGCAATCGCGATCGCAATCACAATCATTTAATTTAATCATAGGGGTAACAAAATTATGCAAACCGCAATAAATACCTTCCCTTTTTAATCTTTATTTGAAATTATTTTATTTATATATACATCAATTGTTCTATAGAGAAAAAAAATTTTGAGCGCTAATAATGAGCATGAGCAGAGCACTTCACCGCTCTGCTCTTTCACATTCGCTTTAGCAAGCGAAAGCATTGTGGTGGGTGAAATATAATATACGGTCCTTATTTCAGGAGATGCAATTATTAATAATGATAATTACATTTAACGATAATTATCATTAATAATGATAGTTACCATTCTTATTAAAGATAACTATCATTAAATTGCTAATAATAGTATGCATATGGAGATTCAATAAAATACTATATAAGGAAAGTATATGAAGAAAGCAGGCGAAGTGGCTAATTCGAGTACGTACGTACGTACAGTACGTGGAGATTTAGGGGAGCATCCTATGTACGTACGTATGTAAATTGAAAATTAATCGCAGTAACATTTTTTTTTGTAAATTACATCTTTTCGAGATTACAACCTTTTGAGATACAATTTTTTGAGATTAAAATTTTTGAGACTAAAATCTTTAATTTTAAAATGATTGTAAATTTATCATATATTTTATTACTCATATTACAATTATTTACAGTATTTGCCTATTCATATTCACCAATTCCACGATCTGGCCACTTATCAGCATTTATCAATAATAAATTATATTTTATTAGTGGTTCAACCACACTGGATAGAGCTGTTATTTCAAAAGATTTTTTTTACATTGATTGTTCTATGAGTTTTGGTAGTTCAATTGATAGTATACCTTATACAAGTCTTTCAAATTTAAGTGGAATCCCAAGCATTGATGTAGCTGGTTCTTCCGTCGTTGGACCTTATAATGAGATAATATTAGCTTTTGGTGGTAGTTATGGTGAAAGTTATGGTAATCAATTAATATACATTTTTGACACAAAAAATTCAACTTGGAATTCTTTAACTACATCTGGAATTCTACCACCGATAAGAAAAGGTGTTCGACCTGTATTTAGTTACGGAAGATTATATGCCTTCGGAGGATTTAATAATTTTAATGGAATATATTATAATTCTCTAGATATGTTAGATTTTAGATTATTTAATTGGACAAATATTACTTTGTCAAATGCCCCTTCTGGAAGAGATGGCTACGTATCTGCTTTCTTGTCGGATGGTAATATCTTGTATTTAGGTGGATATACATCTGGTCAAACTGTTGGCTTAGATATTGTAATTTTTTTTCTTTATTTTACTAGAGTTCCAATCCGGATATCATTTATCCAAATAATTATAGGATATTCGGATAATTCAAATACAAATAAATGAACGACGGATTGGACCTCTATATTTTATTAATTTAAATGAAATTTGTTATCTTAATTTAAATTTATTCCATTCTTTAGGTTTATTTATATGATACAAATAATAATTTATGGCAAAGTATGGTAAGTCGAAACTTTTGACATTCTCTTAAATTTTTTTAAATGTATATATAGTAACAATCATTTAATATTCTAAAGTCTACAGCTGGTACAACTCCTGAAAGCCGTGGTTACTTTACATCCGTATTAAGTAATTAAAATTCTTAATAATTTTCAAGTGAAGTAATCTGTCAGAAAAATCAGCGGTCCCGTGACATCAGTGCTCCAATACTTTCGAATGCGAAGCAGCCAATAACAAATAATTGGCTGCATCGCATCCAATAACTATATATACTATAATTTAAGGTTAACTAATTATCCTATATTACGCAATCGCTGAAATAGCTCAGAAATCACGGGACCTCAGATTTGACTAGTCTGTTACAAATTACTAATATTTTATCAAAAATTTTTTTTAAGATTTAAAAAAAAATCGATTGATTATATATGGTGGAGAAAACAATCGAGTTTATTACCATGCTGCAATTCCAACCTTAGCTGTATTAGATTTAAGCTCAAATCCTTTTACATGGATATCTCAAAATGTTTCTGGTTATTTTATACCTCCTTATTTGCTTCTTCATACAGCAAATGTTGTTCATAATTATATGATTATAGCATATGGTATGTATTAATTATAAATGTAAATTAGTGTTTCGGTTCAACTACTTTTTAAAGTCTGAAATATTTTCGCCAATGAGGAATAATTTCATCGAAATGAAAATTTTTTCGGTCAACCCACAAAATATATAATTAGTTTGACACTTTTTAATTTCGTAAATATGGAATAATTTCGCCGAGATATTTTGGATTTGTCTGAAACACTAATATTTTATCAAATAATATTATATAATCTTATTAACATATTAAATATTAATTATTCCAATAGGTTTTAATTATGAAACTAGTTCATTAAGTAATGAAATCTTTCTCCTTGATATAAGCAATGATTCTGAATACAAATGGGTGAAAGAATTTAGATTAAGCCAAAATCCAAATCTAAATCAAACTCAAAATTCATCATTCACTATGAGTTTAGGAGGATTTATTGGTTCGATTATAGCTGCTGTTGTTAGTACTGCAATTTTAATTTATGGCTTATATGCTTTTTATAAATGGTATAAGGTTAATGGTTTCTCTAATAAATTTGTTGCAACTCCAGGAACCTAATAAAATACTATATTTTAATATGCATAAAATTATACTGTATTTTGAATTGTCTATAATTGATGTCGCCGGAAGATATTAATTTAGTATGAAATTATATTCATTCAAGATATGTTATTAAAGAGGACCTAAAAGATTAGATTTTGTATGTTTTTCAAATAAAAGATAATTCTTATAAATCGACCTTTGGTTTACTATCTTGACTACTCTGGTACACATTGTCCTCTTCCAACCGATAGTCGACGTTGTTTTTACAATCATTAATGTCACGTGAATTGTTTTTTCAGGTTTGTTGATTACATGATAACCAGCTCAGGAAATACTACTTGGTTTTATTTTCAATAACACTATTTGATAGAATTCTTTTTTAATGGCTATTACCGAATTATCACGAAATAACGCACTCCTGCGCTGTATTTCGATCACATGCGCGCTATTTTGAGCACGCGCATGTGCGCTATTTACGAAGCAACACCAATTTTTTTCACGTGGTATACATGCAATGAAATTTTAACGACGTGCACTTAGAGAACAATACGAAGAAGTGCATTTATAGAGGTCGTGTATATGTTTTGGCAGAATTTGAAAGTGCATTTATAGAAGTGTGTACTTATAGAAGGTGTACTTAGAGTGGTTTCACTGAATACAAGGTGAGCGCTATTTAAGGACTATTTAAGGACGTACGCAATCTTAGGGGATGTGATTTTCGAAATAATGCCCAGGCTCGTTATTTCGTGGTAATACGGTATGCCACAAAATTATATATATACAGTAGTGGTGCGTTAAAGCAAAGATATTCACATGCCTGCAATACATTAATTTGATTTGCACAGATCTTCCAAGTGTATACTATATTAGAAAGAGAAGGCAAGGCATTTAGTGCATTTAGCATAATATAAAAGCTATAAAAAAAGCTGAATAGAGTAAAAAATACAGCTGTGCAAACAGCTTGGCTATTGCTTTTAAGCAATGACAAAGAATAAAATTAGCTTAAATTAATAATTTTTGAAACTAGTAAAGAAGGAAAAATACAAGCAAAAGTGAATATAATAAGAGGCTTTATAGAAAAAAAAAACTATAGAGATTCTAGAAGAGTATATTAATTCAAAACAGATATTTAAATAGCTAGCTAAAATATTTTTTATATTACAGTCTGACCTCTCTATAGTTACACCCCATATAGTCACACCTCTATATAAGCACCCAATATTATGAACAGTCTTAAATATAGTAAAACCTTATTATAGTCACAAAATACTTATAATTACTATTACCAAAAAATTTTGATTTTTTATCAATTTTATTAATCATAAACCCTTGTTATAATTATTAATTTTGACTAAATATAGATTATAAAGTCTGATTGGCCAATATTTATATACATGTTTATTTATTAAAAATTTTTAAAGGTTTGATAGCAAATAACTTTTGCTGCATGGCCCGATTTGGATAAAACAGCTATCAAAATGTTCATCTCAATGAGACAATTTTAATGAGCCCAAGATCATTAAAATCCAGTTACAAGCTCCTGAGAGTGTTAAAGATTTGTGTCACTTTACATTTTTAGAAATGAATATATTTAAACATTTGAATAAAAAATCCTTAATGATCTTAGCATTTTGTCTCATTGACAAACACTCTAGTAGGCATTTCATCCAAATTGTGCTACTGGATCATAAGTTATTTTAAATTTTTTAGTATTTCAAATATTCACAAATCTCTTACTTATTGGCCTTTGGTCATATGACTATAACAAGATATTTATTTATAGTCATACCTCTATACAATTACCAAAATAGAGTGCAATAACTTGGTGATTATAGAGAGGCCAGACTGTATATAAAATAGTTTTTATAAAATAATTTGCTACTTTTACTATAAAAATTTTTAAGCTAGAAGAAAGCATTAAATATTATAAAAAAGCAAAAAAGAAAAACAATAAAATCTAAAAAGCAATTACAAAAAAAGAAGATAGCAAAAAAAGGCCAAAATAAAATAATCTACTATTGGAAATTACAAGAACAATAAAAAAGTTCAAAAAGAAAATTAAAAATCAAAAAAGAAGAAACAAAAAGAAGTTGAGAATTAAGTTAGCAAATATTGTATAATTTGATTATAGAAAGTTTGAAGCTATCTTGTTATGGTGCATCAAATTACTTTGCATTAAATGCACCAAATTTAAAGTATATATAAACACTTCTTAGCCAATTAGAATGCATTATATACTAACTCTAATTGGATAAAAAAAATTATAAAAAAATTTTTAAATTTTTATAATAAATGCCAAAATTTTGAAAACATAATAGCTTTAAATATTTATAAATTTGAAAAGTCTTTGTGCCACCTGGGTTGGTATACCACCCTGTCCAAATTAAATAGTAATTTGATGACGCACTCACCATAGGGTTAGGGTCAGTCAGTCAATTTAGTATTTAATTTGGATAGGGTGGCAGTGAATTATTTACCACCCCGGGTGGCGCCAAGACGACTCCTTATAAATTTAATTAAGGGTAGAGGGTATGTAGATCATTTTTATTAATAAACTAGTTACTAAAAATTTTATATTTAATAATAAAGAAAATTTTTTATTAAGTAACTATATTAAATTTTTAAAAAAATTGTAGAGGAGGTTTTTCTGATTCTAATGGTGGTCGAATCATTAAAATTGGTCCAGTAGAACCTAAGATATAGTTGTTTTTAGCTTCGTGATCCTATTTTACTTATTGTTTACATGTGATTTGATTGGGCAATTTGTGATCGCCCCACAGAATAGACCCCGCCCGCAAAAGTTGATACTATCTGCTATAAAAACTTTATCAAATTTTATTCAAAATTAATAAAATTTTATGATATGTGTAATTTTTTATTATGAACAATTTTTACTTAGTACATAAATACAATTTATATAGTAAAAAATTAACTTTTATATGTAGCAACTTTTAAATTCGCAGTAAAAATATTTTTGGTCACTTGTTTATTAATAGAAGTGATCTATATACCCTCTACTCTTAATAACTGTTTTAAAAATTCTAACTAATAATTTGGATAGTACTAATAAAAATTAAAAAATAACTAATATTTCTACAGGTGATTTTAAATAAATAAAAATAAAAAATTTTTATTAATAAAAAATTAGAATAAGTGTAAAGGCTAAAGATTGGAATAGAGCTTTTTATATAGTAAAATTTAGCAAGAAATTTTTTTTTTTTGTATAAAAAAAAGTAGTTTTATAGACAAGTTTTTAGGTTAGAAGCAATTTTAGCAATTTTTAAAATTTCTTTGTTTTGTTATACAAAAATTAATTTATATATTACACCTGATTCTGAATTTTAATTAACAAATTGACTACAAATAATAATCATCTGTGGTGTAAATTAGAAATATTCTAAAAAATAATAGTTTTATTGGTTATATTTTTTAAAAAATATTTAAAACTTAAGATTTTATAGATTTATATAATTTTTAATAAAAAGTAACTTGGGATGATCCCTCGAACCAACAACCACCAAACGGACCTGCAACAACACTTATAGTTAGTAACATTTACTTTACACAAGACTTCATCTGTAGCAACTGGAATAAGGAGTTTAGAGCTTGATGAGTCCTTGAACTGTACGGAATAATTGAAATAGAGCTGAAATAGAGGTTCCCTTTAGGTTTGAAACTATCTGGTGGAAGACTACAGAACTATAGAATAAGTAGTTGGTGAAAACCAGAAGTACTCCAGAAGCACTTGTCAAGTATTTGTAGAGCTATGGCAGAGTAGAAGCAGAAACTTGGTCGACTTTACTATTCTATATAATGCAAACTATTACACTCTTTTTACGTTGGTTTATTTTTGCCTGCTACTTGGTTTTTCTCTTAATTTTTCCAAAAAGTGATGATTTCGGCGTACCCCATCCAAAAGATTAACATTGTTTACATCAAAGAATGGAAATGCTAGTGCATAAAGTATGAGAAGTCACGTGCTTGCAACGCTGCTAAGTGACCATGTGGTGCCAGTTAATGACTAATGTCTAACAAATGGGATTAAATTAAATTATGGATTAGTGGATCTCAACCTCTTAGTAGATTTAGGATTATGTAGTTACATTTTTCATTGTAATACAGTACTGAGATCATATAGACTGTACTGTATAATTTTTACGAGTTTAGTATAGACTTTGACTATACCTATCTAGATTTATTTTGTTTTTTTTTTGTTTTTCCTTTTTCTGGTTTGTTTTTACTTTTCTTACGTTTTTCCTTTTTCTCCCTTTTTTCTTTTCCTTTTATATTCTGTCGTTTTCTTTTTGTATCTGTTTTTATTTTCCCATATTTTTTTCTTTGCGTGCTCATTGTGAAGAAGTGAAAATTTTAAGAAAAGAAAGGCAGTCTTGATATGGTATTAGTAATTGATAGAATATAACTCAGAAGTTAGATTCTGAGACCGGATTGAGATGAATGGTTGGTATAGCAGATTGCTTTGGGCAAGTAACTTAGTTATCACTTGGAGAGTCTTTTTTACACAGAACAATTGTAGTCATATTTGTACTCATACAAGGCAGCTTAGACTTCACAGTTTACAATAAAAAAAGGCAAGATCACTGAATGCAAAAAAAAAAAAATTAAAAGTAACTTGGTTTACCATATAACTTTTAGGCAGTTTTACTAAATAAATAATTGTAGATACAATTAATTGCAATTTTTTAGATTTAATTAATTAGCAATTTTACATCATTTGATTAATATTATAGGCAAAAAGGAAATGGCCATAGCGACCCTTATATGATCGACCAATCATTTTAGAAATTGGCAATCATATATAAACAATAATAATCACTTGTTTGTTTTTTTAGGTTTTTTCTTTTAGGCCTCGAAGTTATTTTGAAGGTGTGCCCATTTTTTTTCTTAAAGGTTTTTTCTTTTTTTCCACCTTTTTTCTTGTCTTTTTGTTTTCTCTTCTTTAACTAATACTTCTTTTTCTACTAGGTTACTAGAGTTTCGCAATTTCTAAAACTTTGTTGCTAGAATAGTATAATGGCAATTAATATTAGCAAGTAAGTTATAACTGTAAAAAAGTTAGACTACTATTTTTTTCTTGTTTTTATTATTTAAGCTTATATATCAACTAATTTTCTTTTTGGTGCTTTGTTTATATAGTACAGTATCAGAAACTATTGTATTAGACTTTTTTAGACTTTTTTTTGGGCTTTTTTTGACTTTTTTTTTTGACTTTTTTTTTGAATTTTTTTTTGACAGGTTTGTTTTTGTCTTATTTTTTTGAATTTTTTTGAATTTTTTTTAGTTTTTTTTTTATTATAAATTTTTGGAGTTATATACATGTGCCCTAGGGGGTACAATGTACTCACATCACATGACTTATATATTATATTGATAATACATATATATTATACTAATATAACATTATATATAATTATAATTAAGCAATTTATTTATTATTTATTTATTTATTTATGTATTTATTTATGTATTATTTATCTTTAACCAGCCCAATTTCATTTTGTTTATTTTAGTTATGCCCCTAAGCTTAACTCCACTTCTAACTATAAACAATCTAATCACTAATTCTAAACCTTATTACTAACTAAAAACTACTTCTAACCACCTGATCCCTAACCCTAACCTTATATTTAACTAAAAACCACCCAATCCCTAATCCTAAACCTAATTTTAAAACCTATTTCTACCTACTCAATCCCATTTTTAGTCTAATCTTAAACCTAATTACTAACTAAAACTCATTCCTAACCCTAAATCAAGTTTTATTCTTTACCCAAAATCTAACATTAATAAATTATTATATACTTCATAGAATTTATTTATTGCATTAATAATTTTATTCAAGTTCACAATTAAAAACATAAATACTTACAGATAATACCTTATAGTTGGCTAAAATTACGATACAGCCAGAATTACAATTGCTGCAGATCCTAAATTCAGGCCAAAAATTTATTATTTTTATGGGCCCATCCTATGAATGCAGAAAATAATCATTTCTGATCTGAGTAATTTATACTAAATATAGCGAAATATGGTATGATCATTTTCTCTATCATGCAAGGTAACCAAAATTGTATAGTACCTACCTATATATATATGTACATACGTATATATATATATTTATAACAGATAATAGCTCTTATCCTATGATGTTAAGCAAAAGAAATAACCATTAGGACATATTAGTTTTTCCAGAAAGCTGGAAAGTAGAGTCGTATTCTACTTATGTGATCAGATATTTTTACACCCTTGTCCTTGAAAACATGAAAATGATGCTGATGAAAACATAGTAAAGCAACAATATGTCACTACTGCAAGTAGAGCTTCAATTCTTAATCCAACAATCCAAATTGATCTTTAAATCTAAACAGATTCAGATATCCAGATCAGAGATTTTTACTCAAATTGGTCAAAGAACTTAAATAATGAATTTAAAGATATGCTAAAAAGCTAACTTTATATGTAATCAAATATGGATTCAATCTAGATTTAATAAAATCTGGATTGCCTGTTAAAAATAGAATTGAAGCTCTAACTGCAAGCAATGAAATCAACTTTCACAGTAAAATCTGTAATGATAGTACCTATGCAACTTTATGGAATTACCCAAATGATAATAGCACCTACACAATGACCCAAACGATGAAATCCACAATCACAAGAATACCTAAACTGTGATGACACCTAAAGCAACAAATTTACACCAATAATCCAATAACATGATAATACAAAACGACTATGAAACTGACAATTTTAGCAATGACAACACATTTATAAGCATCTAAGATAAACAAAAGGTAGCTAACAAAAAAAAACAATAATGATATGATAATTATTATTTATATGTCCTGTAATTGTTATATTATATAAAAGCGCGAGTACAAACAAATTAATATACCCTACGGATATATTTATATTAATTCAATTTTTTTTTGTTTTTTTTCAATATTTTTTTTCGTCTTATTTTTTTGGAGGGTTTTTTTTCTTTTCATTATTTTTTTTTGTATTTTTTTTTGTTTTTTCATATTAGCAGATCAGTATAATTGGGTAAATTAACCAATAATGATCGAGGATTATCAAAAAAGTTTTATACAAAAATTTATTATAAAGCGAATTTTTACAACAACAGCCTTTTTAACCAGCTTTGCATTTATAATTAAGTATGTAGAGCATTATGAAATTCATGTATTTAATTATAAGCCAAAAGTAGGTTAAAAAGACTATTTTTTTGAAAATTAGCTTCTGAATTTACTCTTGATAGTTACCAACCTATCTAATAATACCCAACCTATTCTAAAACGGCCAAATATTTTAACAAACAGTAAAAGTACTTTTTTCTACAGTTTAGCATAGCTCTTTAATTAAGTTTTTTTTTGGTTTTTTAACTTGTCTAGATGTTAAAAAAGCCCTTTTATTAGTTGTATCAAGTGCTTTATTTGTTAGTTTTTCAATGTCACCTAGGAGCAAATTTTTATTTAACAAGTTATCAGAAAAAGGCCCAATTATGGTAATCTGCTAATATGTTTTTGTCGTTATTTTTTTTGTTTTTTGTTTTTGGGGATTCAGACTTTTTTTTTGTTTTTTATCTTTTGTTTTATTATTATTTATGATCTAGTGGTTTTATTTAAAAATAGCAGTTGAATATAAAATAAACTGAGATGCCTTTAAGATAAGTTTTTTTTCTTTTTTATTATTTTTATTTATTTTTCAAACTAACTTTTTTAATGATTAGTTGTTATCATAATTGAAGTTGTTAACGTTGTTGGTACTGTCCAAAAATCTGCTATTAGTATATTGTTGAAAAGGCGCATAATAGTTAGTAGAGCACATAGGATTTAGCAGGACATAATACGATAGTTGGGATGTAGCTCAATAGTTAGAGCATAGCATAATAGTTGTGATGTATAGAATCAGGTTTATTTTGTAATTTGTGTATTTTTTTTAATTTTTTTTTGTATTTTTTTTTTTGAAGTTACAGTTTAATAAAAAATAATGGGCTCCCAGTCTATATTATGATTTTGTATTCACTTATTTTTTAATAAATTAATTTATGTTAATAATATTTTATTAAGTGATAAATCAACCAATAAGAGGAGTGACAAAAATCAGGTGATTTTTTAGGGGGGAGGAGGTAAAAAAAGTTGAAATTATATATAAGAACCTGACTATTTATATATTAAGAAAGAGGGAGGGGGTAAGCCTCTGATAAAAAATAATCAGGTGATTAATGACACTGCCCTAAAAATTGATCACGTGATTACATGTTCGATTGATTTTGATTAATCGAATATGTAATCACATGATTGATTTTTATTGGTCGATCACGGGGTCGCCAGGCGATGGATCGCTATAAAATAATACCCATTGCAATTAATTGCAATTATTTTATTTTTTATTTTTTTAATCTTTTTAATTGCTTTTTTTGATTTATTAAAAAAAAGTTAACCATTTATCAGAAAATTTTTTGTATAAAAAAAGCTAAATTGATGAACTTTTCGGCTATTTCTCAACTGCCAGTAAAAAATGAAGAATAATAATCAATATATAGTGACAAATTGATATATAATATTTAGAATCTAGTGATATATATTGTTATTTTGGTTATAAATCAAAAATCAATATGTATCCCTTAGTTTGTACTACTTCACAGACAAATTTGCCTGTATAATTACTATAAATATACCTCAGATCTATTTTTTAATCATTTAAGATATTTAAATAAAATTTGGTATTATAATATTTAAAAACAAGGATTATATTTTTGAATTATTTAAATTTATATTATAAGACAAAAAGTTTATATTGCTTATAAACTAAAAATATTAAATTTTAAAGAAATTTTTTAACCAAAAAAATATTTTACAATATCTTGGCAAATTCTTTAAATATTGGTTTTAAAAATATAGTTTCTAATACAATATTGTAGTTTATATAAAGGATGACAACTTTCATTATTTGACTTTATATGATTTACTTGTAAAAATTAAGACTTGTATTAGAAGTGAAAATTTTTTTTATAGACGGGAACATATAAAATTTGAGAAAACCTAAAGAAAAAATTCTATAGTAAAATTTCTAAAACAAAATCTTTAAACTTTTATTACACCAAAATTTTTTAATAATTTTAAAAAAATTTTATAATAAAGTTAATAAAACAGAACTAATATTATGATTTTTACTTAGAAAGTATATAGCCAAAATTAATATTTAAGGTTTTATTTAAAAAATTTAAAAATTTAAAATTTTCACAGGCAAATATGCCTGCATAACAAATTAAGGGATTGAAAATAGGTAATAATTGATATACAACTATTGATCGATTATTATCAAATCTATCTAAATCATTGATTATTGATTAGCTGTTAGCAATTGATACTTTACAAAAAGTATCACTTTTTTTTAATGAGTTTAAGATAGTTTAAGATAATATTAAAGTTATTAATATTATTTTTTTTTATAAATAAAAGATTATTTTAAGATTTAATATCTAAAAATAATATTATTATTATAGTTTAATAATTATAAATTATTATTAAATAATCATATGATTATTGTTTAAGATTATTTAAGATATTTTTAAGATTTTTTAAGATGATTATAAGATTATTTTAAGATTATTTTAAGATTATTATAAGTTTATTTTAAGTTTATTTTAAAATTATTATAAGATAAGATTATTATAAAATTATTTTAAATTATTATAAGATTATTATAAGTATTATAAGATTATTATAAGATATAATTTTGATAATTTTATTATAATCTTTAAGATTATAATAGTTTCTGTAAAGTATATAACATATAGATATATTTGAATATATTGATTTTTAAAATATATGCTTTAAATTAGAACAAAAACTATTTAGGGAGCTTCCAGAAATCAGCTGATTTCTGGGTGGGTGGGTGGGTTAGCTGAAGTATCAGGTGTAATTCCGGTCAAAATTTCATAATTCCGGCCAAAGTTGCAAAATTATTTTTAACCAAAATTATAGATTTCTTAAAATATTTGATAATTAATAACTTTTGAACTACTAGACCAAATTTGATAATTCAACTACCAAAATAATCCTCACAATGAGAGGGTTCTAGTGAGCCCAAAATTGTTAAAATCCAATTACAGGATCCTGTGATTGGAATAGATTTGTGTTTCTATAAAGTTCTATAATTTATTAAATAATTATAACCCATTTATAGCAACACAAATTTATTTCGATCTTAGGATTCTGTAATTGGATTTTAACGATTTTGGGCTTGTTAGAATCCTCTTATTGAGAGGATCATTTTGGTAGTAAAATCATTAAAATTGGCCTAGTAGATCAGAAGTTAACAATTAAATATTAATTTTTAATTGTTAATAACTTCTGATTTACTGGGCCAATTTCGATGATTTTACTACCAAAACAATCCTCTCAATGAGAGAATTCTAACAAGCCCACAATCATTAAAATCCAATCACAGGATCCTGTGATCGAAATAAATTTGTGTTGCTATAAATGGGTTATAATTATTTAATAAATTATATAACTTTTTTAGCAACACAAATCTATTCTGATCACAGGATTCTGTGATTGGATTTTAATGATTTGGGCTTGTTAGAATCCTCTCATTGAGAGGATCGTTTTGGTAGTAAAATTATTAAAATTGGCCCAGTAGATTAGAAGTTATTAACAATTAAAAATTAATATTTAATTGTTAATAACTTCTGATCTACTAGGCCAATTTTGATGATTTTACTATCAAAATGATCCTCTCAATAAGAGGATTCTAACAAGCCCAAAATCGTTAAAATTCGATTACAGGATCCTAAGATCAAAATAAATTTGTGTTGCTATAAATGGGTTATAATTATTTAATAAATTATAGAACTTTATAGTAACACAAATCTATTCTGATCACAGGATCCTGTGATTGGATTTAACGATTTTGGGCTCACTAGAACCCCTCATTGAGAGGATCATTTTGGTAGTTGAATCATCAAATTTGGTCCAGTAGTTCAAAAGTTATTTACTATTAAACGTTATATTTAACTTTTTAATAATCGTAAAATCTGATTGGCTAATTGGAGTATCAGGTATGGGTGGGTGGAGTAGGGGTGAGGTGGGCTCATAGTAATCAAAAATCAGCTGATTTCTGAAAGCTCCCTTATTAAATATTTTATCAAATTTTAGAACTATATATAAGTTCTATCTATGCTATATATAGGACCCTAAACAATCTATGTGAGGTCATATTTGAGCATCATAGTAAAAAATTTTTTGGTTAGCACTTTTGTTTTGGTATATATATAAGCTATATTTCAATATTAGATCAAACTTTTACTTACTTTTTACTTTGAAATGTTTTTTTTTAAAAAAAAAAAACAAACTGTTCTTTAAAAAAAAAAAACAGATCATTCCTTAAAAAATTAATTTTTCCAATTTTTGCTTTTTTCTATTTTTGTATTTATTACTTGCCGAATCATGGATTTTTTATTAGTACATTTCAAGTATAAGATTTATAAAAATACCCATTAGCATTCTTTAAAATATACCTTTTTTGCTATTTAGCTGTTTTGAATATAACTTTTTCATCCAATACCTACTTTTTAAATATAACCTTTTTTTAAAAAATGTGCCTCCATTAGCAATTTTCAAATAGGACATCATATAGATTATTCAGGGTTCTCTATATATTGGTATACAACTATAATGTTTAAATAGTCTTAATCTTGGGCATCAAAATTCACTAGTTTCTTCATACCAATAAACTTGAGCAAATTCAAGTAGATCATTATCTAAAGCTGGATAAAATTTAAGTATTAATAGCACCTTCTTAATAGAAAATTAAAATTATTAAAAAAATAAACAATAAACTAAATAAATGCACAGCATTGTATGTCCAAAGCCAATATTTAATATATATACTATATATTATATTTAACATCAATACAGCAATATAAGTTGATTACATATCTGTTATTCTTTTTGTCGATCAGTTGAATGTAATTAGTTATATATCACGTGATGTAGCAAACAGATAAACATTTGCTGAGCAAACCCTTTCATAAAAATAGAGAGTCCTTTGCTTTACTCCAGACTAACAAAAAAGTAAAATTTCTAGCTTGTTTATAGATTTATTGCTTATTATTAATATTATACAGTTTGTAAATTATATGCAAAAGCATTAAAAATTAATACTTACTAAACTATACCAATTTACATTTTTTTCTCTAGCTTTACTACTAATAATAATATTAGAGAACATAGGTATACTATAAAAATTGAATGAGGCACAAATTATATCAGTACTTTTTAATACTGCAGAAGAAAAAAATTCTAATTGATAGTTATTGTAAATATGCATTGTTGTTTTCTTTTCAAAAAATTCGTCAAAACCACTTAGCAGATTATAAAAACTATTGAACTGTAATAGGTTCAAGTTATTTATAATTTGCTAAATGAATTGATCCAAATCTTCTAAATTTAATATTCACAAGTTTTCTGAACTCTTTGAATTTTTGGTATTTTTTAAATACTTTGCTTTGAATTAAATTACTTTGTTTAATTTGAAGATAAATCAATAATTAATAATAATTATTAAAGATTTATTATAGTTACAATTTACTGTTTTTGATATTTGCTTTATATAATTTTTTTATTGGACATGTAGTATAGATTTTTGTAATAATATCAGCAAATTTATAGTAGTGCAATTGCAAATTCTTTTGAAAGATTTTATATATCGCAATATATTTCAAAATATTTTCAGGTTTCAAAATATTTTAAAAGTGCTTTCAAAATATTTTGAAAGTGAATTCAAATATTTTTGAAATATTTTAGAGGACTAGCTAGATTAGTATCATAAATGGCCATATAAAAGACCCTCCATAATAGTAGACCCACCATGTATCATCCCCAGGTCTACTATATAGGTTGAGATTTTTTGTAAAGATAAAAGACCCAGGTATACTACTGGTATACTATAGAATCTAAAATAATAAAAGACTCAGGTATACTATAAGATAAACATTTGAATAGCTTAAAAATAAAATATATTTGTACTACAGTCATTCTCCCATATAATCACACAGTTGGGCACATACCACTTGGGTGATTATAAAGAAGTGTGATTTTACAAAGGTTACCTCTATATAATCACAGCTTATATTAAAAATAAATAATGTGATTTAATAGAAGTAAAAATAAAAAAATATTATTTATTTATTAGTAAAAACTATGGACACAATATTTACATGACTTATGGGCACAATACGGCCTAAATTAAGTTTAAAGTGTATTTAGTAATGCCGATTATGTTGTGTCTAAAATGTTGTACCTAGAGATGGGTTTCATGCATGCACATGATTTCTCAATCATGCGCATGAATGTGCATTAATGCGCATATTTCCAAATCATGTGCCATCAAAATTTTATATAGAAAATTAAATATAAAATAAGAATAATTAACATTCTAATCTATCTATATACTTCAATGAGTCTGTTCGCTTTAACATTTTTGATTGGTCGTATCTGAAAATGTAACCTAAATGTAGGAAAACTAACAGAAATATGTAAGATGGTTGAGTAATTATTGTAACATTTGAGTAATTATTATAAAATTTTTTAATGCTCTTATTAACACCCTTAAACAACACAAAACCATGAAACATGAATTTTCTAAATTTACCTTTGTTGTTGGATTCCCTCATGAATTTGAAACCGTTTTGTATAATAGTCTCAAGGTCAAGAATAAGTACAAGTGCAAGAACAAGTGCAAGAACACGACAAATGCTCCGCTATTGATAAAACATATGATTAATAAAAGATTAGTGAATATATTAGTGAATATGGAAAATAAGTATCAATTATCATGGATTTCTTACGATGACTTTGAAGATATTGAANATGAAACATGAACTTTCCAAATTTATCTTTGATGTTGATTCTCTCACGAATTTGAAACCATTTTTGTATAATAGTCTCAAGGTCAAAAATAAGTGCAGGTGCAAGAACAAGTGCAAGAACACAACAAATGCTCTGCTATTGATAAAACATATGATTAATAAAAGATTAGTGAATATATTAGTGAATATGGAAAATAAGTATCAATTATCATGGATTTCTTATGATGACTTTGAAGATATTGAAGAAATTGGTAAAGGTGGATTTGCAACTGTATATTATGCTACATGGTATGATTAAAACCAAGATAAAGACAGAGATGTTGCGCTTAAATTACTTCATAAATCAAATAATTATTGTGAAGAATTTATAAAAGAGGTAATTACTATTACAGTAATTGTTTTTACTAATTATCATTCATTTAGCAATTTTTAAAATATGATTCATTTTAGTAATCAGTTAAAGGCGTATTGCGATATCGGACTTAAAATCCAACTTTTTTAAAGTTTTTGGGTATATCAAGAGATAAAGCTACTAAAATTTTATTCTTGTTATGAAATATGCTTCTGAAGGATCTTTGCGCCAAAATTTACAAACTATAGCACAAATGGATTGAAAAGGCAAATTAAACCTACTACAATGCATTTCATCAGATCTTCAGATAATTCATTCGCATGACCTTATTTCATCGTGATTTACATAGTGGAAATATACTTCTTAATAATCATAAAATCACATATATTACAGATTTAGGGCTTTCGATAGCAACTACAGTAATTCAATATCAGATGGAATTTTTGGTATTTTACTGTACATTGCTCCAGAAGTTTGGGTAAAACATCATTATACTAAAGCATCTGATATTTATTCGTTTGGTATGATCATATGGGAAATTTTAAACGGTAAACCTGAAGAGACATCTAAATTACAATTTAGATGTTTTACGACTACCTATTCACGAAAATACAGCAATATGCTACGCAGATTTAATCAAAAAATGTTGGAATGCAGAACCAGAAAAATGACCAACAGCAAAAGAAATTTGTGATATTCTTACAGAATGGCAGAATAATGAAACTATTTTGTCAGAATTATCAGAACCTAAGGGGAGTAACAAAAATCAGGTGATTTTTTAGGGGGGGTAAAAAAAAGTTGAAATTATATATAAGAACCTGACTATATATATATTAAGGAAGAGGGAGGGGGGTAGGCCTCTGATAAAAAATAATCAGGTGATTAATGACACTGCCCTAATAAAAAATTACAAAATAAGAAAAATGGATATATGCAAATATATAATGATTCACATTATAAAAGTAGTTTTATCTCATCTAATATTTCCAATAAAGGTAATTATATATATAGTTTTCATATTAATTTATACAGTAGAGAGTTAATCCCCCTATCTTTCTGAATGGGAGTTTTTTGTGAAAGTAAAATGATAAAAATAAAGTACAAACAAAAATAAAAAGGAAAAGTGAAATTGGGCGTAACATTGTATAGAACGTACTACAATACCGAATAATTTAAATATGTTAAAATAAAGGATGTTACTGCGTTACTAAATAGTTTAAATATGTTAAAATAAATGATAATACTGCGTTACTGAATAATTTAAATATGTTAATTAAAATAAAAGATTAATCGGAATAGTTTCATTAAATAATTTAATTTGTTTCATAACAATAATCTAAAACGCTGATTCTTATTTATACGCTGTACAAACTTTTTTATTTTAATTAAAGTTTAAAAAATATTGATCTTTATATTGTTGATGGGACCCATGGGTAGTTCGAAGGGTGCCCATAGTTTAATGGGCCGGGTATGGGTACTAAGATCTGATCCCTAGAGTAAGCGTAGGGCTCAGATAGATTGCCTATGTACAAACGGGTAGGGTAAGAATATCACTAGTACCTGGCCCTACCCATCCCATGCAGAAGCCTAGTAGGTGTGATTATATGGAAGGCATTTTACTATTAAAAAGTATCTATAAATATGAAATTATGTGTGATAGTGATTATAAGTATTTGTAACTATATAGAAGGGGTTTTAATAACAAAAAAACCGGTAACCAAAAACCATGTGATTGTATGGAGTTTGTGATTATATAGGAGGTGACTGTAGGGAGGGACGACTGTACTTGAACCAATATGCAATATTTATATTGCCCAGTACTGGACACCCATTTGTACAATAGACCTCCGGGTCTACTATCGGGTTTAAAATTGAGAAAATATAACAGACCCAACAAAATACTCATCGATGATTCTCCAATTACGGCAACACAAACAGTTATATCTAAAAAAAAAAAGCAGGTATTAATTACATGAAATAAAAAAAACAAGGCAGCAACAAAGACTCCAATTACCTCACTACCGGCAAGGTCTTTTATATAGCCGTTTATAGTAAATATGTAACTTGGATCATACCAAGGATGCATTGAACTATATTTTCAAAATACTTCAAAATTTTGTATAATATATTGAAATTAATCTAAATTAGATCTTCCATTCAGTTTTACATTGTTTTTTATTTGGTTTGTTTTTTTTTGTTTTTATTTTGTTTTTTTTTTGTTTTTGTTTTTTTTTGTGGTTTTTTTTTGTTTTTTTTTTTTTTTTTTTTTGTTTTTTTTTTTTTTTGTTTTTTTTTTTTGTTTTTTTTTTTATTTATTTTTAATTTTTTTTTGTACTTTACAAAAACACTAGTCCTTTGCAAGAAAACCAACAATTTTTCAAAACTTTGCAAGAATACCAATTTGGCTTTGCATGCTAGCTCAGACTTCTGACACTTTGCAAGAATGTACAACTGATTTCTCCAACAATTTCTAAATTTTCAAGAATGCTTTTTTAGAGAAATGATTTAGTTAGATACAAGTTTTTGCAAGGTTTTGCTTTATTTATTTTTTTGTTTCATATTTTTTTGTTTTGTTTTTTTGGTTTATTTTTAAAATTTTTTTATTAATTTATTTAATTCCGGCACTTTGCAAAAACACAACTCCTACTTCCTGGCATTTTGCAAAAAAAACCAACTCAGACTTTTTTAGCACTTTGCAAGCAAATACAGACTTTTCTGGTACTTTGCAAAAATATTAACCCAGCACTTTACAAATACACAACTTGATTTTAGCAATTTTAAATTTGCAAGAACATGAACTTTTACTTCAGAAAAATAAAGATTTGAAGCTTTAATTATTTTTTTTATTAAGTTTGCTTATATATTTGTTTTTTATTTATTTATTTTTTTTTTACTTATTTTTTTAGTTTATTTATTTCTAACTTTTTTGGCACTTTGCAAAAAACAACTTGACTTTTTTGGCACTTTACAAAAACACCAACTCTAACTTTTTTAGCACTTTGCAAGAACATACTAGATTTTTTTAGCAATTTGCAAGATCACTAACACTTACTTCTAAAAAATTTTTTTATTTTTTCACTTCTTTACTATTTTTAGAAAGTATTTAGAAAAAAGAGCAAAACAAAGATAATAGTCAAAACAAAAAAATAACTAAAGTAAAGATGATAGTTAAAACAAAGAAGCGAAGATAATAGCTAACTATAGGGTATGTGAAAATAAGTATATAAGGCTAGTTTTTTTATTTTTTCTTTTACAAATAGTAATAGATAGATGCAACGAAATGCAAAAGTAGTTAAAATAATATGTAATAATGTAAAAATAATACTATAAAAAATGTATAATAATTAAAATATAATATATGATAAAATATGTAATATTGAATAAAAATATTTAAAAATATAATATATATAATATATAATAATAATAGAGTAAATTTATTCATTGCCTTATGCAATACGCCTTATAAGTCGCTCTCCCAATCAAATTTCAAGATCAGATGTAATATTACACGATCAAAAAATTCAAAACAAATATTTATTTTGGCAAAAATCGTCTATAACTTAAAATTGAGCATATGAAACTAGGACCTGAAATATATATAAATAAGTTAGATATTAGTTTGCTTATTTTTTGTATTTTTTATACAGATATTTTCTATTTATAGTTATTTTTTGCTTATTTTTGAAGTTTTTTCTGCAGATTTTTCTATTTTTGGTAATTTTATAATTAACCTGACCTATCTATATATATTTCGGGGTCCTATGAAACTACTTTTAGGATTCTAACAAAAATATTTTTTGCAAAAGTTTACTATAAAACTCCCCTCTCGCCCATACACACAATCTATACTTCACTCTAACAATACTCACCCTAACCAATGATAAAATAGTTTATTTTATTTGTTTTAAGTTTACATTATACCTAATTTTATTATCTGTAGGAAGTGCAACAATATTGCACATGTGATGTATAAATTATTTCATAATAATAAATAAAAAATATAAAATTTGATATTAAATACGAAAATTTATAAAATTTTAAAAATATACAAAATATTGTGAAATAGTATAAAAAACTGCTGATTTACCAGGATCCCGAAGAACTCTAATACAACTCAAATCTAAGTTTGTATAATTTTAGCAGTATTTTAGCCAAATAGATATATAAAATAGAGCAAAATTTGAAAATTTACTATTTAAAAATACAATATTTAATAAATTTCTATGAAAATTTTCTTTTTTAGAATCATTTGAGTTGTATCAGAGTTCTTCGGGGTTCTAATTTACTGTAATAATATGCAAAATATTACTTTCAGTAGCCCCAAAATATAATAATTAAATAGAAGCTTATATTGTTTTATTTGGCCTATTTCGCAATATTTCACAATATATTTTGCAAATATTTCAAAAAAATGTATACCGAAGTCTTTTAAAAGGTTGCGATTTTTTCAAAAGATTTTACATCGATCACAATTTTTTCGAAAATTTTGGTATACAATTTCTTTTGAAAAATTTTGTATATTTATTTTGCTAATGAACTCCTAAAAAGTATTTTATAAGTTTTTGTTATTATGCTATTTATTAGCCCATATTTTTTAATTTCAGCTACTATATATAGTACCAAGAGTAGATTTTTGGATATTAAAGACCATTTGGCAAATATATTAAAAATATTTTAATAAATATTGGGCTCAACAGGACCCCAAAATATACATATATAGGTTAGGTATGAGTTTGCTTATTTTTGAGATTTTTATGCAGATCTTACCTATTTATAGGGGTCGTCTAAAGCGGAGCAGAATCACGTGACATTTGACCAATCAAATTATAGAAATTTGATGATCTTCGACGAAGCAGAAAGCGAAAAACCTAAAAAATACAAAAAACGGTAGTCTAAACCTACCTTGGTAGATTAATTAAAAATGTTGGGAAGACAATTTTGCTTATATATAATACCTAAAACCTATCTAACTTTAATCCATTATGACTCTAACCCTAGAGTTAATTCTCTAAATATATATTATAAGAATCTACTCCGCTTTAGACGCCCCCTATTCATAGTAATTTTTTTGCTTATTTTTGAAGTTTTTTTGCAGATCTTTTCTTTTTTAGTAACCCTATAATTAACCTAACCTATCTATGTATATTTCGGGTCCTGGTCCAACCAGGACCCCGAATAATCTATGTAAGGTTATATTTGAGCATCATAGTAAAATTTTTTTTGGTTAGCAGTTTTGGTTTGGTAATATAAGCTATATTTCAAACATTAGATAAAACTTTTACCCATTTTTAACTTTTTTTGAAATATAACGTTCTCTAAAAAAAAAAAAAAA
>QKWP01000098.1:118545-227998 GCA_003550325.1 Gigaspora rosea | reverse complement strand
AAAAAAAAAAAAAAAAAAAAAAAAAAAAAAAAAAAAAAAAAAAAAAAAAAATTTAGCTAGTATATAGTAATTTATTATTATTTGCCTTTTTAAATTGTTAATTATTATTAAAGACCTGTACAAAAAATTAAATTTGCTAAATTTGTGCAAAAAATTAAAAGATTTTTCTTTGGCAGAGTTACAGATATGTACAGATTTTTAATAATTGAGTTTTTAAAAAAATTTGCACAGATATACAAAAGCAAGCTGGCTGTGAGTGCAGAATGCAGGTGAAGAATTGCTGAAATGCAAGTAAGAAAATAATCTATATAGCTCAACCACAAAAAATTTTCTAGTCATGTAACTTTTTGTAGCGCAAACCAATTAAATTTTAGGATCAGATATAATATAAAATTGTAAAAAATTACTAAGAACTCCAAGGTTTGTCTATGAAATTACCTACTAAGATAATGGGACTTATTGTCAAAAATGACTCTATTGTTAGAAAAGGACCCCAGATATATAGTACAAAGGTTATACATTATGTATTTTAGCAAAAGCCCTAAAATTTAAGAAGCAAAAAAATGGGTTTTGGCAATTATCTTGGCATCTAGTAGTTCAATTTGAATGAACTTTTTTTTTAAAATAAAGCTCTCAGTAATGCGCATCTAATAAAAAAAATTTATTCAATTCTGATTACTGGATTAGAAGTTATTTAAACGAATATAGTTTTGTTATTTTTAGCAAATTAGATCAAAATTGGCCAAATTCAGTTATGACCTATATGAGAGATGTCCAGGTCCTGTTAGAAATCTTTTATTTTTTGTCACAACATACTATAAAACACAAATTTTTTCAAACAATTTATATGAAATACAAATATATAAGTTAGAATATATTATATTACTTAAAATTAACTATTTGTATATCCATAGAACTATATTTACTACTCTAGTAACTTTTGAAGCAATTACAAAAAACAAATAGGCTGATTTACAAATTTGATAATAAGGTTTGATCTACTGATCCATTTTGTATAATTTTGCTACCAAAATGTTCGTTTCAATAAGATGATTCTAACAAGCCCAAAATCGGTAAAATCCAATCACAGAATCCCAAGATCGTTATGATTTTGTAATATTTTATTAGTAAATTATAGTAATTTAAAATTTACTAATAAAATAGTACAAAATCATGATGATCTTGGAATTCTGTAATTAGATTTTAGCGATTTTGGGCTTGTTAGAATTATCTTATTGAAACGAACATTTTGGTAGCAAAATTATTTAAAATAGATAAGTAGATCAAAACTTATTATCAAAATTTGTAAATTGGCTTATATAAAAAACAAAATAAAGTAAGAGTATGGCGACTTAAAAAAGTTAGTAAGCAAGTGGCAGGTCTAGGGTTCAAATCCCACTGGCGACGGTTTGAAAAATAAGACCTGTATTCAGGTAACCATTTCCTGTCGATCGGTTGGGTACATCACCTGTAGTTCTTGGTAACCATCTTGAATAGGAGCTTTCGGGCGAAGTTGTGCCTTGTGATACAGATAAATCCAAGGAACCAGGAAAATGGAAATCTATTTGACAAGACCCGAGTAAGGAAGTAGCAAAGATCTTTGACGGTGCTACCAAAACTGGAATATTGGACCAGAGCCGAAGAACCAGACGTCAACCTTAGGGACAAGGTCTACCAACCTGGCCACCAGATCAGGTACCAGAGGAAAAGGATCTATGTTATAGAAGTAGGTACCAAGGGGAGAAAGCCATAATAGCACCTAATGCCGAGTAGATCAACTCTTCCGGGCCAACTGGATTGGAAGTCTGGGATGTATCGATGAAAGACCGATAGGAAAGTGATGATCGGTACTTGGATTGGAGCGAACCTTACAAGGCCAGAAGTAGGTAATGGTAGCGGTTAGGTATCCCCTGACTGCAAGTTGCTTGCCTCGGTGAGTGCGTAAGTTAGACCAGACCAATTTGATTTTCTGTTTAACATAGTCCCTCCCTCTATTTTTTAAAATTTTAGGTAAAAAAAACATCATATTAGCCAATCAGATTGCAGAATTTGCTTTTTATAAATTTAAATTTTTGTAGCCAATAGAATTACTGTATTTTTTATTAATTTGTTTATTTTTTATACTCTCCTCCACCTCTTACAAGCTATTTTATTTTATATTAAACAGAAAATTAAATTGGAGTGGCCTTACCAAAGTGTAGGTAATACCTGTGTGGGACAGGGACTGCTCTACCAAGTGTATCGCGAGGATAAATTAGTTCTAAGGGGATGTAGTTAGTGTCCGGGACTGTCTTCGACTGACTAATGTATTGGAGGGCTGTACTAGTGATCACAAGTAGAATTGACATGTGAAGCTTGGACCAGAGGGTTTAAATAGGCAATCCTTTAGTTGGGTTGTAGGTATGGCAACTAGTGTAGAACCTTTGGGCAGACTACTTCAATTAGACAACCGAAAGTTGTACATGTGGCTAGTTGTACTCTCATTCAACATCGGGAAAATCAATAAGGCACAGATCTGCACAAATTTGCAACCCTGGAAAATTTTAACAAATTTTGCAATAACTTGTGATCCAGTGGTCCAAATTTAACGATTTTGGTACCATTCGATTCACCTCGATGAGACTGATCGAATGGTAGCAAAATCGTTGAATTCCAATTACTAGACACAAAAAAATCTCATTTATGTGAATTTTATAAACATCGAATGATCTTGCCAACCAGTGGTCCAAATTTAATAATTTTGGTATCATTCGATTCCTCTCAATGAGACGGTTGAATGGTACCAAAAATGTCAAAATTGGATCACTGGTTAACAAGTTATTCGTAAAAAACCATTTGCGGCGCAGTTCTGCGCAGAAATTTAAATTTCTTTTTTAAATTTCTGCGCAGAACTGCGCCGCAAATCATTTTTTACGAATAACTTGTTAACTAGTAATCCAATTTTGATGATTTTGGTACCATTCAAACCATCTCATCGAGAGGAATTGAATGGTACCAAAATCATTAAATTTGGACTACTGGTTGGCAAGATCGTTCGATATTTATAAAATTTACATAAATGAGATTTTCTTGTGTCTAGTAATTGGAATTCAATGATTTTGGTACCATTCGATCAGTCTCATTGAGACGAATCAAATGGTACCAAAATCGTTAAATTTGGACTACTGGATCACAAGTTATTGCAAAATTTGTTAAAATTTTCTAGGGTCGCAGATTTGTGCAAATCTGCGCCTTATTTATTTTCCTGATGAATATAACAATTGTGGGGCTGCCCAAAGAGGCGCTCTTGATCTACAGGCTTGATTAAATAAACTCTCACCCAGAGCGGAAACTTTGATAAAAAAAAAAAAAAACAAAATAAAGTAAATATTAAACAACAAAAACTTTAAGAAATAAGAGCAAAAAAAGAACAGAGAGTGGCAAAAAAAAAAACAAAAAAAACAAAACATAAAAAATAATATTATAAAATAATTTTAAATTTCTAAATTTTTTTAAAATAGTTATATTATATTTCTAACAATAGGAGCCAATAGTCAAATTTAACCAAATTTTACTAAGTTTTAAACCTATTAGAAAAAAATTTTTATATTTGAATATAATACAATTTATATATTATTAAATAATAAATAGAGAATAAATTTTATATATAAAATTTTATAAAAATATATTAACATTTAAAAAAATTTTAGATGTAACAAAAAAAAGTTTCTAAGAATAGGTGCCATTACTAGGGTATGCAATGGGCTGGGTTGGGCCAAGTTTGACTATGCCCGAACCCAAACCGTTAAATTATAAGACCAACTTGGGCCCAACTCAATTCATTGTAGAACTAAAAATCTAGGCCCAGGTTTGGCCCAAACAAGACTCAACCTATATTAATTACCAGGTTTAACCCGGCCCAAGCTCAACCCATTTTTACAAGCCCGGCCAATTAATTTATGGGCCTGAAAATTCAGGTCCAGGCCCAGCTCAAACCCAGCAATACCTGCAAATTATCGGGTTTGGCCCGGCCCATTGTACACCCTAGCCATTACTTTATGCATTAACAAAAAATTTTCTTGCAAAATTTTAGTATTAGTAGAGCTCTGACCAAGTATCAAACCAAACCCAAACCACTTGATTTATTACTTTAATTCTTTCACTTTATTTGATTGTTTTGATTGATTTGATTTTCATATTATATCTGATCTCAAAATTTGATTGGTTTGTACTACAAAAATGTTATATGACCAAAAAATTTTTTATAGGTGAGCTACTATCGTCTAGTGTTTTAAGCCAGCTAAGGTAGCTGTGGCTAAGCTGGCTTAGCTGACTAAGCTAGCTGATATAATGTGGTCAGCTAGCTAATGCAGCTAAGATTACATAATTGTAAGTAAATCAAATTGCACATAAAAATTAATATTTAATATATGATATACAATTAATTTTTAATTTTTATGAAAGTACTGTATTTCAGTATTTATTTTGTACATAGTGATTAAATTTTTGCTACATCTAAAAAAATATTGAGCACTAGTTTAAAAAGATATTAATGGCAATACTTGTTATAAAGAGTTAAAATTTTATATTTCCAATATATATTTATATTTATTATACTATTGTTAGGGGCATGCCATTTATTATGTAATTTTTACCATGGATACATGGTCAGAGGTAGTGATCATGTCTATATATTATATTAATCAATTAGTATTAGATAAAATGATTATACCATACATGGGTAGAGGTAGCTACTAAGTAAAAAATATTACGTAATAAATGGCATGCCCCTTACGGGCGAAACGTAAGTTTATTAATTTATAGACAGAAAATATAAAATTTGGATAGTAAGGTAACTCACTAGAGGCATGACATTGATGATTTGGTATTAATTTATTAAAAGAATTTATTAAAGGTAATTTTGTTATAGGAATATTGGAATCTTGTAGGATAAGTTATTCTTTACAAAAGAGAATTTACAGAGTTTTTATAATTTTTACTAAACTAATATTTAAGAGGCTTAGGAAATAAATCAGATCTTTCATCACGAATGAATCAAGGAAGAATCACTATAACTAAGGGGCTTACAATGATGATTATTATATGATTATGTTAACGATGGTTATATTTAATAATATTTTATATTGTTAACTACTTTTAACTAATTCTTAATTCTTGATTTCTTTTTAGATTTCTTGGATTTCAGTTTTTAATCACGGGTTTTACTGCGCCTAATTCTGAAGATCACTTTTAGCCTGTGGCACTATGCTAATTTTTTTTAATTTTTAGTCTAATTCATTAAATTTTTCTTATCTCTATCCATTTAAGAAAATCGCTTAACACTTATTTACTGCTGTACTATTAACAATGCCTTCCATTTTCTTGAAGATAATGGCTAAACTTAACTCAGCTTTGTTTAATTTTTTTCTTATATTAAACCCACATTGTTATTTAATTGATCAAACTAATTATTATCAAATTTTTCTATTAGCAGAAATACTTATATTATGATATGAAAGTAACCAAAATTTCCTAACTAAACTCGAATACATGATAAAGATCTTTGAATTTTCTTTAAAAAATAATAAAACATAAATGGTATGATTTCTCTTGTATACATAGTCTAATTATAATTTCCGGTAAATTCTGATTTAAGTATATAAAGTATAAGAAAAATTTCCAAATATTCTAAAAGTAGGCTATAGTACTTATCTATTAGCTAGCCGCTTAGCTGATAATTTGGTTAGCTGGCTAAGCTATCTGACCAAATTCATATAGCTTAATTAAATTACTACTATTGTCATGAGGAAATGATAGAATCATATGTCTTCATCTTGGAGCAGTTGCACAAATTTCAGTTCAAGCATCTGCAGACCTGGCTATGTCATCCCCCGATTCTTATACTTACCTGATGCCTTCTAATTCTTCTAATTCTTAATTTTATGCATATGCTATTGCGTATGTTGACCTTATTTATCAATTGATCTTCCCACGCTGTCCCCTTCCTCTGCACCATTTTCTGTTTATCACATGTATAGGGTGCGAAAAGGGCTGGGTTCAACCTGAGATTTTGCGGGTCAGATCAGGTTTGGACCCGGGTCGTGCCCAAATTTTAGGCCCACTATAAACGGTCAGGCTCAGATTGGGCCTAATAAAGTATCGGGTCAGGTTCAGGCTCTGTTAATTGATTTGTTAAAGCCCGATGATACTAAGCAGCTTATATGCACATGTTGAATGTGTGCCAGGTTGGTGGCACAGTTAGCTTAAGCAATCAAAATTAATTAATTGTACATACTGTACATAATCAATTGATCATGCAGAATACGTAGTTGTAAGCAGTGTTGTACATTTTGGACGCCGAGCTATATTTGTTAGACGCAGACATTTTCAGACATTGTCCGATGTCCAAGTCTAAGTTATGTCTAAATAACTAGATTGTTACTCAGACAATGCCCGAATAAAATATTTCAGACTCAGACATATTCGGACTCGGACATTGTCTGATGTCCGATATTTGCACTATGAATTTTTTTATTTAAGGCAATAACGATTTGAATAATATGAATAAAAAAAATTATGAAGCATATAACAATAAAGAATTTCTTTATAAATATCAATGAAAAGGATCAATAATATATCAATATGATTATTAATAATTATTATTATCGTCATTGATAAAATGCGCAATTTTTATTGTCATTATTAATAAATTATATAATATGTAATTATTGTCAGTAGTTTATACATTGCTGTTGGCATTATGATCGATGAAATTGAGAAATAACATGTGTAATTCAAAATCAACACTAATTTCGTTTCATCATATGATATTACGTATGTGCTATCTCAAAATAACACGAATATCAAATCTATGTATGCTCATATAAGGACAATAGCAGTATATTACACTAGCATAGCCATTAACATGTGAATCAATACGCCCAATCAATGCAAGATTTTGCTGACACCATTCTAATGCACCATACACTCTGTTATATTGTTCCTAATTTTAGTGCGACTGCATCACACAGCTACCCTAATTGTATATATGCGTAACAAAATTAATAGCATAATTGTAATTATGAGGTACCGGTATATGCGTTTAGTTGTATTCAAATTTGGTTGATAATTTGGTATTTGTCTGGCGGACAAATTTAATTGTCCAAGTCCGGTCCAAGTCCGGTCCGAGTGACAACACTGGTTGTAAGTATAAAATCGATATTACAATTAAATAAATTAACTTTTATTATTACCCTTTCCATTCTATATAATTTGTAATATCGCCTTTATTGTATTTTCCCATACTCTTTTTGCTCAACATTAACAACATAATGATATTGAGTGTAATAGTGAAAAATGAGCGGAGTTAACGACCAAACATTTTCAACATTTGGATTCTTTGTTTTTTTTTAATAGTATTGTTGCATAAAAATATCAATATATTTCACTTAATTCCATGAATTTTATAATTTTTTACAATTTATCTGCAAAAAGGTGAGACCTCTGCAGATCATAATGTCATGTAAAATCACGAGAAATCAGCGATTCTAGTAGATTTTTCGATTCTTAGAAAATTTTAAAGATTTTAAATAAAAATATAGATGTTATTGATCAAAAACTATAATCAATAGGGAATTAAAATCTCAAAAATTTTCTGCTATCATTATCAGGGTCACGCCTTCTTGCAAACCACCATAATTAACCCAAATAATGATCACCAAATAAAAATTCTAATTAATTCAATGTTTAAACATTGCAATAATTACTAAACATTAAAATGATAAAATTTGAATATGCACTTATAAATATATATAATGGTCAGGTTGGGTCGGGTCAAGTTTAAAACCCGACCCGACCTGACTAGTAATAAAAAATGTTTTCAGACTTGGGCTCAGGTCGGGTTTAATCAGGCCCAGGTTGGGTTCAAACAACCCCAACCCAACCCTGCCAATTACACACTCTACACATGCATTGTTCTTACTTGTAATAGTATTTTTGAGGCAAAGGGTCGTGTGTAGGGCTAGCACAAATCTGCGATAGCATAATATGCACATAAATCTGCTTTATCGCAGAAGCATATTCAATAGCATATTTCGCATATTGTGGCTATTTTCACATAATTAATAGAGCATAATCTGCATATAAAACGCTAGTAAGGATATCAAAACATCTCAGATAATAGGCAGTCAATGAAAACAAACCACGAGCAGTATTAAAATTCAAAATAAATTTTACTTGCACAAATTAACAATTTTTTACAACAGAAGTATTTTAAGTAATTTTATTAAATTTACATGCACAGGAACATTTTTTCTTGCACATTAAAAAATTTGCATGCACTGTGTATGCATGTGCAGGCCAATTTTAAAATGACCACGAGTATGGTCTTCGGGATTTACGGGAGGCATATAATTTATCTAATAATTGATTACTATATAACCCTCCTAGCGTCACTACTCTAAAAAATTTCGCTACTAATTTGCCAACCAATCAGATTTTGAGATCAGGTGTAATGCGAAAAAATGCGAAAAATCAACCCAAACCAAAAAATCGTTCATAAAGTTCATAAATCAATATTTTACCTATGAAACTGCTTACTGTGCACTAACAAAAAGTTTTCCTTATGAAATTTTGGTATTATAGGGACTCTTTCTAACCTAATTTAATAGCAGACCCTAACCCTAATTTTTTAACTGCGAAAAATTAGTAGCGAAATTTTTTAGGTTGGTGACGCTAGTGTTACAGGGAGAATTCGACAATACTTAAATTAAACAATACAAATAATGAGAACAAGGCAACTCGCCAGAGGCGTGACTTGGTGATTTAACACGATTTTATTAAAAATTGAGGGAGTATAAGAGAAATCTGACTTAGAATTGTATCAAATTCAGATTTAAGATAATCTGAGGATTACTGACTAGAAGAAGAGTCACAAACGACCTCCTTTTATACTTTACAAGAGTTATGGGAATCACTAATCTAATCAATTTAGAAGGTTATATAAACTAAGAGACTAAAATCATACGATATCTTATCTATGATGTTATCAAAATGCGTATATTATCCTAAAGGTTGAAAGGTTTCTAAGTCATTTCGCCGTACGCCGGGCCCCGAGTATGCCTGATCGATTATGCACAATTCATTATATGCATGATCGGTTGGGAATTGCCAATACGCCTTATTGATCATAATTGTTCATTATGCATTGTCAATCAATGCATGACTAATTAACATATGACATGTGGCGTAGTACACGGATTAATGATCATCCGTTATTTATAATGTCACGTTTTACCCTGTGACACTCGCCCACGCTTATTTTATGCGTCCCACGCATAAACTCGAGTGTCTTATATGCATCATATATAATAAATAAGATAACATTGATTTAATTAGGTAGAGCTCTCCCTGCTACGATATGGTTTTAAAAATTTTCTGTTTATGGGGTTTTAATGATATTTCCATCGATAGTGCGAAGCTTAAAAACTCCCTTTGATAAACTTTTATGGACAACAAAAGGTCCTTTCCATTTGGGGTAAAGTTTATGGCTCTTCGAATGTTCTTGAGAAGCCTTATAAACTAATACCTTATCACCTCTTTTTAAGTCGTCTAACAGCCTAAGTTGTTGATTATATCTTTCTTTGGCTATTTTTTGTGCCTTCTCAACTCTTTCTACTATGGCCGTCCGGGATTGTGGTACAACCTTGATTAATTCGAATAGTTATTGTAAGAATGTTCCTTCCAATACTTCCTCTGAATCGCTTGGGTGAATTGGAAGACGTGCCTCTTTCCCGTATACCAGGTAAAACGGTGTCATTTTTGTAGTATCTTGTCTTGCTGTCCGATATGCAAACAGAATTGAAAAAATTAAGAGATCCCAATCTCATACATTGACCACTAATTTGGCTATGGATTCACAAAGAGTTTTGTTAAATCATTCAACCAACCCGTTTGTTTGAGGGTGGTACAGGGTTGAATAGTGATGGTCAATTTTAAATCTTTTTAGAAATTCGTCCATTAATGAATTTCTAAAATGTGTTCCTCGGTCAGACAACAGATACTGCGGACATCCATGCCGATACACTATGTCCTCATAAATAAAATCGGCCATCTCGTTGGCATTAGCATATTCTATAGCCTTGGCCTCTGGCTATTTGGTTATGTAATCGGTGGCTACGACTATATACTTATTCCCTCTTGCTGTTCTTGGTAGGCGTCCTACAATATCAATTCCAATCTTAAAAAATGGTGCTTCTACTAAAATTGGGTGTAATGGGGGTTTCGCCAAATTCTTACCCCGCCGTTGACATGCATCACATGTTCTGACATAATTTCTTATGTCCGTATACATTTGTGGCCAGTAATATTTATCCCTTATTTTATTAAACATTATTTCGGTTCCAAAATGTCCTTCTAACGAGTGGGTATGTGTTAAAAATAGGATAGGTTCAACTTCATATTTTTGAATGACTCTTAAAAATCGTTTCGCTTTGTGTTTATCTTTTTATAAATTAAACCTCCTTTTACTTCAAAGAATTGGCTTTGTGATTGTATACTACGCCATTGCTGTGGTGTAAATGTTCGAGGTATCTTTTGTTCTGTTAAGTATGCTTTTAATTGCTGATATCAAAGTGGCTCCATATTTGTTTGCCAGGACACCGACTACCTGGACTGAATTTTGACTTTAACGTTGGATTTAATATTCCTTTTACTAGTGGTACACTTAATTTGAGACTAGCTTCGATTAACGTGTTTCTAAAAAAAATGACCCCTAGTAACTACGTCGTTGATATATATAGGTGATCGATCGGGATCTGGTGTATTGATCTAATGTACTGAGTAGAAATCGATTGAGAGGATTACCGAGGGATTAACTACAAAATAAAAAAACAAATGTTATTATATAAATTTATGATGTATATAACTTAATTTAAGAAGAAAAAAATATAGTTAAATAAATCTTCTCGTCTTAGTAAATTTCACATCTATATCTCTTGATTTGTCGGACTTTGTTCAAATAACTTCCGGTTTCGGAACCTTATGAAATTCTGTATATCTTGAATTCTCATAATTAATTTTCTCATCACTCTGATCATATTACAGTTAAATACTGATTTACTATATTTAGGTTCTTATTCGGACCAAGCCATTCGTCACATCTCTTGTAAAAAAATTTTCCATTTATTCTATCCAATTGTTATTTTTATCTCCTCTTTTACTGACGGTAATTTTTACTTGATGTTATATCTTTAGGATGACCCTAAATATTAACGGTTTCATTTTATTTCCACATCTAGACTGACACGAACCTGAATATACCCTGGATATTCGCAATGTCGTAGACTTTTCGATGCGGGCCTTTTGCATCAGTCTGTGGCGTTTCAACACTCCCCCAGCAGTGACTTTTCACTTGCCGCATGTGCTGCAGGTTCTTTGGCAAAGGATTTTATGCCAACCTGGCCACTTTTTAATGAAAAAAAATTTTTAACTTCTTAATATTTAAGAGTCATCCCTTTTCTCTAGGTAATATATATATATATAAACTAAAACTTTCTCTTTCTCTTTTTATTTATTTAAATTTTGTTTACAACGAAAAAATCTTAATTTATTTTTAACTAATTCTCTTTTATTTTATCTATTCTTTATGGTGCATCCGGGACAATGCGTCTACATTGAATGTTTTCTCCCTGCTTTATGGACGATGGTGTAATCATATGACTGCAACCTAAGTATCCATCTTGCCCTTTTTCCTTTTAATTCTGATGTATTTAACCATTTCAACGCAGCATGATCAGTAATTAAAATAATGTCAGCCCCCTAAATATTGATGAAAGTATTCAACCGCCCATACGACAGCTAAACACTCGAGTTCTGGGGCTGAGTAATTTCTTTCTGTTTTACTTAACCCTTTACTTGCGTATGCTATGACGTACTCTCGTTGTTGCTTATCTTTTTGGGCAAGTATGGCCCCTAATCCAGTTCCTGACGCATCAGTATGTAGGTAAAATTTTTCTTTGAAATCGGGATATCTTAATATAGGTGCTGTCATGAGGTGCCTTTTTAATGCTTCAAAAGCATACTGTTGTTCACTAGTCCAATTGTAAGGTTGGTTTTTTTCTAATAGCTTATGTAATTGTTATGCTATTTTCGCAAAACCCCTTATAAACTGGCAGTAGTAAGAGGATAAACTGATAAAACCTCTTAATTGACGAATATTGCTAGGTAGGAGAAAGTTTTTTATCTTTTCTATTTTGACTTCATCCGGCCTTACACTTTTTCTACTTATTTTATGATCTAAATATTGAATTTTTGTTTGAAAAAAATTACATTTTTTCAGATTTAATTTTAGCCCAGCCCCACGTAATTTATCAAAAACTGACTTTAAATGGGATATATGTTCTTCGAAAGTTGCAGAATATATATTTATATCGTCAAAGTAAACCACGGTATATTCTCCAATACATTCACGCAAGACCTTATCCATTAACCTCTGGAACTTACCTTGCGCATTACATAGTCTAAACGGCATTACATTAAATGCATACATGCCGTATTTTGTGGTAAAAGTGGTTTTTTCTTTGTCCTCTCCTTTTACTTCTACTTGCCAATAACCACTTATCAAATCTAGGGTAGAGAACCATTCGGCCTGTCCAAAAGTATCCAATAGGTCGTTTATATGAGGTAACGGATAAGAATCTTTTTTCATAATTTGGTTTAGCTTTCGATAGTCTATACAAAATCGAAGCTTTCTATTCTTCTTTGGTACTACTATGACTTGGGAGGCCCAGGGTCTACTTATTTCTTCAATAAGACCTTGTTCTAGTAACCTATCTATTTTTTCTTTTATAAATTTATTTTCTATGTATGCAGCCTTATAATGAGTTTGCATAATTGGGGTTGCATCGCCCGTCTTAATTTCGTAAGTGACAACGTTAGTTTGTCCCAAATTGTGAAGCCCTCGTGCAAACAGGTCTTTCTCATCAATTAAAATTTCTTTTGCTAGCTATTGTTGTTGTAATGTTAATTCTTTATTTTTTATAAGATCTACTAACATTTCTTCCAACGTAACTTCTTTCTTATTTTGGTCGTCCTCCGTTGGTACTTCTTCTATAGTAGTTAAATACAATGCTGGATTTTCTTCTTCTGTAAACCGCTGATCATCTAACTCTTCATTCTCGTTCTCATATTCAAATTCGTCAAAAGTATCACCACCTTTGCTTTCATATTCGTCCTTTTTCTCCTGCGGGCTAAGTGTGTCCACCCCATTATTGTATATCGGTATCTCTACTGACTTATCAAGATAACGTACATATAATTTTTATTCATCAAAATGTAACCTAGCTTGGGCTTTTTGTAACCAATCTGTGCCTAATAATAATGTTTTTTCTGTAAATTCTAAGACTTGTAGTGTAGTTGGTATAACTATATCTCGTATAGAAATTTTGACATTCTTTACTCTCCCTAAGGTCTTGGATTTGGCCCCTGTTGCCATTACTACTACTGTGATTGATTCTTTATCAATCTTTAATTCGAGCTTATCGAGCAGTTTTTTGGATATAACACTTACTGCCGCTCTGGAGTCTAAAACTGCTAAAATAGGATTATTTTTTATTCTTACATAGTACTATCGTTCGACACCTTTCTTCAAGGTTCACAAAATTCGGTTCCTTTGTAGGTAAGGGTCTCTTCAAAATTTTTGCCAAATTTTTTCTTTGATTAGGATACTGAAGAATTTGTCCTATGGTGGCAGTGGCGGTTAATGACAAAATATCTTGAGCCACATCATATGGTTCTAATTTGTCTATAACTGAGGGTTTTCTTTTTCTAAACATTTTTCTTGGGGGAAATAAACTATTATTCTCAGTGCTTGGATCGGTAATTACGTCTTGGGCTTCTTCGTTTCTATCAGGTTGCTGGACCTTAGTCAACTTCCTACTTCTTAATCTTTCACTCCATTCAGGATTAGCTGGCCGTTTCTCATTTTTTCTAACCTTTTCTTCATCATCCACGTTGTATATTTCCTTATTATATACTTCGTCGACCAACTCGCAATAATTTAACCCTCTCGCTTGATTTCCATTTTTTTCCCCATTCCTCTCTTTTTTTATAGGTTTTTCTGAAAGACAATTTCTTGCGAAATGTCCAAACTCTTCACATTTAAAGCATTGTGGTCCTCTTTGTTCAACGGGAAATCTTTCTTTCACTGACTGATTGTGAATATTCGTATTTAGCCTTTTAGCTATAGCTGCGTAGTTTAATGCCATCTCGTCGATTTTCTTCTTAACTTCCACTAAATAGTTCCTACCCTAGGCTGCATCAAGATAGAGTTCACTGACGTATTTTGACTATAATAATCACCTGACTCTACCCTTCTGGCTGCGGCAATTGCTTCTTTTAAATTTTTCGGTGCAGCAACTGCGACAAACGTCGCATTATTATTTTTTAACCCACTCAGGAACATTCTTACAATATAATCGTCCGAGAGAAAATTATTTATATTGACACGACTAAGTAAGTGTTTAAATTTTGTGGCGTACGCATCGACTTTTTCATGGGCTTGTTGTTTTAAAGTATGTAATTCAATTTGCCACCGATGTTGCCTTTCTGGAGGGCGAATTGTTCCACTAATAAATGATAAAAGCTTTGTTTTCTCTTCTGCTCATCTTCACTTTTAGTCTTCCAATATTTGACTTTTCCTTTTATTTCTTCGTACTACTCTGCGGCAGATTCCTTCAAATATCCTGAAGCAATTTGGGATTTTTGGTTACTGGTCCAATTATTGGCCTCAGCTGCTCTTTCGAATTCATTAAACCACTCGATGGGATCTTCATCCTCAGTGCCAAAGAAGCTCTTGATACGAACATGGTTATTTTTCTTGGGACTTGTTTTACCGGACATCATTTCCATAAATTCTTTAAATTGTTCGGGATTCATTTTCAAAAATTAATTTTTACTTTTCTTTCAGGATTCGAGTTAGAAGTTCTAAGATCTCACAGTCACCACCAAATGTTACGGAGAGAATTCGACAGTACTTAAATTAAACAATACAAATAATGAGAACAAGGCAACTCGCCAGAGGCGTGACTTGGTGATTTAACACGATTTTATTAAAAATTGAGGGAGTATAAGGGAAATCTGACTTAGAATTGTATCAAATTCAGATTTAAGATAATCTGAGGATTACTAACTAGAAGAAGAGTCACAAACGACCTCCTTTTATACTTTACAAAAGTTATAGGAACCACTAATCTAATCAATTTAGAAGGTTATATAAACTACGTGACTAAAATCGTACGATATCTTATCTACGATGTTATCAAAATGTGTATATTATCCTAAAGGTTGAAAGGTTTCTAAGTCATTTCGCCGTACGCCGGGCCCTGAGCACGCCTGATCGATTATGCACGATTCATGATATGTATGATCGGTTGGGAATTGCTGATACGCCTTATCGATCATAATTGTTCATTATGCATTGTCAATCAATGCATGACTAATCAACATATGACATGTGGTGTAGTACACGGATTAATGATCATCTGTTATTTATAATGTCACGTTTTACCCCGTGACACTAGGGTCTTAATTACCATATTTTCGCATATTTGTACCTGAATCGCATAATTTGCAGCATAATTCGAAAAATTTATCGCATAATTTCACATAAATCGACATGTAAAGCAGGCAGAATTTGGATCCATCGCAGCAGAAAGTGACTAGCCCTAGTTGTGTGGCTGTTCTTCTTTTTGATCATGTGATCTCTATCACTTCGCAAGAAATTTTAAACAAAATATAATTTATTAACTTTTACTTTTTTTAAAGTAAATTAATTTTAAACATTTATTATATCTTCGCTGTCCCTATAAGAAAAGTGGTACGGGTGGTGGTACGGGTTGGTGTCGGGAATGCTCGGAACGTTTTACAGAATGGCACGGTAAAAATGGCACAGACATTGCGGCAAAGGGTGGCACGTAATATCACGTCATATGAAATGGCACGTTCAGATGACACGTATGTGTACATTACACACGTGTTGGCTCGTTTCGTGGAGAGCGAATGATCTGTAAAGGATTTTTTAAAAAAAACAGAGCAATATCTCATGATTTCACTAATGAAGTTTCTCTGTGTGTCTTAACAAAAAAAATTCCTTACAAAATTTTGCTTCATATGCAGTTAGCTTGTTCATCTTATGTTAATTACTTATGTAAATTTATGTTTTAATAGTTAATCCACATCGTTATCACGGTGGCATGTGAATTTACGTTCATTACCTGTGCCAAATCCCGTGCTGATTTGACTAGTAAACTGCTGCAAAACCCGTGCCATTTGCGGTCCAATTGGCACGGGCACACGGTCCCTCACGGTCCACTAAATCCGAACCAACTTGGGCCATACCCGTACAAATCCGAACCTTGACCCGTGCCTATCTGATTCCATCCCGTGCCTATACGGTACATTTTCTTATAGGGTGTACATTAATTTATTATTAATTAAACTATGTTGTCACTTTATTATAAATTTAAAATTATAATTTAAAGGTATATAACTATCACTTTAATATTTGTGTACATTTTATAACAAAATTTAATTGATATACAGTATATATGGCATTAGTATTCAGGGGTTCTGGCAAAATAAAGGAAGTAAGCTAGTGTAGTGCTGAAGAGACCTTTATTCAAGTAAATCAGAAACTTATCTCCTAGTAACTATTGAGTTAAATCAGTTAAACGTATACATTCTCCCACCTTAATAGTTACAGTACATACGTATTTTAAAGCAGATGTGTACCAATCATTGTAACATACAATATTGTTATTGTTCTAGAATCAATTTATAGACGGGTATATAAAGTTGATGCGCAATAAATAAACATCGCCACCATTATTTATTTTACGAGTTTTTATTAGGTTTTGTACGTCATTTATATATTATTTATTGTACGACATTCCTATTTTGATTTAATTTTCGCAGATCATAATGAAATCGGATTGTGGGTTTCTATTTAACCTTCTAAAACCCATTTATACTTGTTTAATATAAACTCTACTCTAAAACTAACCTTTAACTTTAACCCCTAACCCTAAAAAATGCGCCTCAAAAAATTTTATTTTTCGCTGGCTTGTCAATTTTTTATACTATACATATTTCATTTTAACCGATTTCATTTTAATCTGTCACATTAATTAAGTGTACCGTACATCAAAGAGTTATTAAAAAAATAAAGTTCGTCTAACTGTACGATAAACATTTTAAAAAATTTAGCTAAGTGTACGACAAACGTTTTATGCATATATTCAGGGTCCTATTTTTCCTTAAGTTAAATCATAGGAAACTTCTCTACATGTATCTCTCTTTATTGAAGTCGAATTCATTCGCTTATATACATTTGGATTTAATATATGATACATTAACGTGTTATCTGGCACATTAACGTGCTATCTAACATGCTACGTGCTATTAACAATGATACTGCTAAGCCTAACACATTGACATGCTATCAAGTTTTTCATAATTCTAACCCCTTAACATGCATACGTAACGTGTTATGAAGATTTTACTAAAGGTGCGATTATCAAGTTTACACCTTGGATTTTGACTAACATTTAATGAACTATACAAATGCAACAATGATTCGATCAAATTAGTAACATATTATTGTGCTTCACAAAAAGATATAACTTTTGTGGATTGCAACATTGTATAAAATTGAATTACCGATTTCAAACTAATAGAAATTTTAAAACATAAATATAATTTATTAACTTACTTTCTTTAAAGTAATTTAATTTTAAACATTTATTATACCTTCGTCGTACATTAATTTATTATTATTAATTAAAACTATGTTATACACTTTATTATAAATTTAAAATTATATTTAAAGGTATATCGTACGCTTAAACTATCACTTTAATGTTTGTGTATATTTTATAATAAAATTTAATTGTACACTTATATAAAGTTTAAAGACAAAGGTTTATATATATATATATAACATTAGTGTTCAGGAGTCCTGTACGTACGTACGGTGCAAGAAATCTAAAAACCACAATTACACCTTATAGGAGTAATGAAATTAACTATTTAAATCTTAATGTGTAACTTGATTATTATGCCAAGAAATAATCACATTTCTTAGATTATCGATTCAATAAAATATTTACATTACACATTTTATCGTTAATGATTTAGGATTTTTATTGCATGTATTTTGTCCTTATAAGGTATATTGTGGTTTTTAGATTTCTTGCACCGTACGTGTGTAACTGATAAAATTGATTCATAAGGGTAAAATACACGTACGCAGTAAGTTATAAATTAGTCGCAATACTGTAGCATTTTTTTTTTTTTTTTGTAAATTACATCTTTTTGAGATTACAACCTTTTAAGATATAATTTTTTGAGATTAAAATTTTTGAGACTAAATCTTTAATTTTGAAATGATTGAGAACTTATCATATATTTTATTACTCATATTACAATTATTTGCAGTATTTGCCTATTCATATTCACCAACACCACGATCTGGCCACTTATCAGCATTTATTAATAATAAATTATATTTTATTAGTGGTTCAACCACACTGGATAGAGCTGTTGTTTCAAATGATTTTTTTTTACATTGATTGTTCTATGAGTTTTAGTAGTTCAATTGATAGTATACCTTATACAAGTCTTTCAAATTTAAGTGGAATCCCAAGCATTGATGTAGCTGGTTCTTCTGTCGTTGGACCTTATAATGATATAATATTAACTTTTGGTGGTAGTTATGGTGGTAGTTATGGTTATCAATTAATATACACTTTTGACACAAAAAATTCAACTTGGAATTCTTTAACAACATATGGAATTCTACCACCGATAAGAAAAGGTGTTCGACCTGTATTTAGTTATGGAAGATTATATGCCTTCGGAGGATTTAATAATTTTAATGGAGCATATTATAATTCTCTAGATATGTTAGATTTTAGATTTTTTAATTGGACAAATATTACTTTGTCAAATGCCCCTTCTGGAAGAGATGGCTACGTATCTGCTTTATTGTCGGATGGTAATATCTTATATTTAGGTGGATATGTATCTGGTAAAACTGTTGGCTTAGATATTGTAATTTTTTTTTCTTTATTTTACTAGAGTTCCAATCCGGATAGCATTTATCTGGATAATTCAAATACGGGATAAACGAATGACGGATTTATTCGGATTGGACCTCTATATTTTACTAATTTAAATGATATTTGTTATCTTAATTTAAATTTAATCTATTCTTTAGGTTTATTTATATGATACAAATAATAATTTATGGCAAAATATGGTAAGTCATAGTTTTTTGACATTCTCTAATTTTTTTTAAATGTATATATAGTAACAATCATTTAATATTCTAAAGTCTACAGCTGGCACAACTCCTGAAAGCCGTGGTTACTTTACTTCCGTGTTAAGTAATTAAAATTCTTAATTTTCAAGTGAACTAATCTGTCAGAAAAATCAGCGGTCCCGTGACGTCAGTGCTCCAATATACAATAGTTATTGAATGCGAGCGCATCCAATAACTATAGATTATAGGTTAACTAATTATTCTATATTACGCAATTGCCGCCAACAAAATTTTCTCGATCACGTGATTATTGGCCAATAAAAGATCATAATTTGGTGTAACGTAACACGATCAGGAAAATTCGTCTCAATTTTAAAAAAGTTTTCTTTGAGCGATTTTACTATATAACAGCCTAAACCCAAACCCTAACTGAGCACTCACCCTAACCCTAACCTAATAAAAAAATTTTGTTGGTCATCACGTGATCGAGAAAATTTTGGTGGCGATACTGGGGAAGATCGAAAAAGCAACTCAGAAATCACGGGACCTAAGATTTCTCAGACAGGATTAGTCTAAATATTTCTACAAATATTATATCAAGTTACATAATTATAAACTATACTAATATTTTATTAAAAACTTTAAGATTTAAAAAAAAATCGATTGATCATATATGGTGGAGAAAGCAATCGAGTTTATTACCATGCTGCAGTTCCAACCTTAGCTGTATTAGATTTAAGCTCAAACCCTTTTACATGGATATCTCAAAAAGTATCTGGCAATTTTATACCTCCTCATTTGCTTCTTCATACAGCAAATGTTGTTCATAATTATATGATTCTAGCATATGGTATGTATTAATTATAATTGTAAATTAGTGTTTCGGTTCAACTACTTTTTAAAGTCTGAAATATTTTCGCCAATGAGAAATAATTTCATCGAAATGAAAATAATTTCGGTTCAACTCACAAAATATTAAATTATTCCAATAGGTGTTAATTATGAAACTAATGTATTAAGTAATGACATCTTTCTCCTTGATATAAGCAATGATTCTGAATACAAATGGGTGAAAGAATTTAAAGTAAACCAAAATCAAAGTCAAAATTCATTATTGACTATAAGTTTAGGAGTATTTATTGGTTTGATTATAGCTGCTGTTGTTAGTACTGCAATTTTAATTTATGGCTTAAGTGCTTTTTATAAATGGTATAAGGTTACTGGCTTCTCTAATAAATTTGTTGCAACTCCATGAACCTAATAAAATACTATATTTTAATATGCATAAATTTATGCTGTATTTTGAATTGTCTATAATTGGTGTCGCTTGGTTATATTGACTTAATTTTCTGATTTTGATCTGGTTGTCCGGGAGATATTAGTTTAGTATGAAATTATATTCATTCAAGATCTGTTTGTTAAAGAGGACCGAAAATATTAGATTTTGCATGCTTTTTGAACCCTTCCAAATAAAAGATAATTCTTATAAATCGACCTTTAGTTTACTATCTTGACTGCTCTGGTATATATTGTCCTCTTCCAGCCGATAGTAACATCGAAGCGAAGCAGAAGACATTGTTTTAACAATCATTAATGTCACGTGAATTATGTTTTTTCGTTTCTGCGAAAGTTTGTTGATTACATGATAACCAGCTCAGGAAACACTACTTGGTTTTATTTTTAATAACATAATTTGACACTATATAACTGGAATAACCAGATCGTTTCTTTAAAATTAAAATTGGTACTAATTTTAATGAAAAAATCCGTAAAAGTTGTTCCGAATTTAAAATAATCACTACATGAGCACTTGTTTCTTGTTCTTGTTTAAACTACCGTTCCGTTTCATTTTTCTGCGAATAGCATGACAGGAATTCTTTTTTAATGGCTATTACCGTATTATCGCGCAATAACGCACACCTGCGCTGTATTCGATCGCATGCGCGCTATTTTGAGTACGCGCATGTGCGCTATTCGAAGCAAAACCATTTTTTTTTCACGTGGTATACATGCATGAAATTTTAACGACGTGTACCTAGAGAACAATACGAAGAAGTGCATTTATAGAGGTCGTGTATATGTTTGGGCAAGAATTTGGGTGTGCATTTAGAGAAGTGTTTACTTATAGAAAATGTACTTAGAGTGGTTTCACTGAATATAAGGTGAGCGCTATTTCAGGACGTGCATGAACGTTATTTTGAAACGCGCATACTATTCTTAGAAGATGTGATTTTCGAAATAATGCCCAAGCTTGTTATTTCGTGGTAATACAGTATGCCACAAAAATTATATATATACAGTAGTGTTGGCGTTAAAGCAAAGATATTTACATACCTGCCCAAGTGTATACTAGATTAGAAAGAGAAGGCAAAGCATTTAGAGCATTTAGCAAAATGTAAAAAAGCTATAAAAAAGGCTGAATAGAGTAAAATACGGTTGTGCAGACAGCTTGGCTATTGCTTTTAAGCAATGGCAAAGAATAAAATTAGCTTAAATTAATAATTTTTGAAACTAATAAAGAAAAAATACAAGCAAAAGTGATATAATAAGAGGCTTAATAAAAAAAAACTATAGAGATCTAGAAGAGTATATTGGTTCAAAACAGATATCTAAATAGCTAGCTAATATTCTTTATATTATATAAAATAGTTTTTTAAAATAATTTTGTACTTTTACTATAAAAAATTTGTAAGCTAGAAGAAAGCATTAAATATTATAAGAAAGCAGAAAAGAAAAAAAAATAAGATCTAAAAAGCAATTGCAAGAAAAGAAGATAGCAAAAGATGTCTCAAACAAAATAACCTACTGTTGAAGATTACAAGAACAAGAAACAGTTTAAATAAGAAAAAAGAAACAAAAAAAAGTTGAGAAATAATTTAGTAAAACATTATATAATTTGATTATAGAAAGTTTGAAACCATCTTGGTATGACTTTTAGGCTAATCTATTGCCAAAAATGAGCTATCTCTAAAATAAGCTGCCTACCTAATTTTTCAAAAATTTTAAAAAACTTGCCAGAAGTTGCTATATATAAAAGTCTAAATTTTACTATATAACCTCAAAAGTATCATTAAGTAAAGTTGTTTAGAATAACAAAATACACCTCTAATAAAAATTTGATACTATTTTGACAACTACTTATTAGTACACTTTACATTTTTCAAAAAAATCAAAGATTTAAAAATAAACTACCCTTATGATTTTTGTATAACTTATTGGAAAAAATGGTAGCTCATTTTCAAAAATATACAGTGTTTGATATAGCCTATTAGCTTTGAATAAAACTAGTACAAGTTATACTTGAATAGAATTAGTATATTTAAATAATAAATTAAGTTATTATTTTGTACTTCATAAATTCTTTTATAAAGTATTAGTAGAACTATTTACTATAAGTAAAAAATAATAATAGCATTTATTAATAAATATTAAATATCTCAAAAGTATTATATGGATAAGAGTACAACTAGCTATATGTGCACTTTTGATATCTAATTTAACTAGTTTATTTAAAGGTTCTATACTAGTGCAAGCCAGCTATCCTTTAAATTATATTTTAGGTAAATTTGTCTAAAAAATTAAAAAGTATTTATAAATTTTAAATAAAACAAAACTTTATTAAGAATTTGGTACATACAGTCAGACCTCTATAAATACATTCCTATAAATGCAAACCCTTTTTAAATGCATATTAATTATCTGGCTTATTGATAGGCTTAATAAATAAGTGTATATTTTTTATTATGCAAATACATACTATTTTCTTGTTCTGTCTATATAAATTTCTCTGTATATACATATCATGTGACTGCAGACCAATTAATTCAGGATTACATGTTATAATTTTGTATATCATATAACTCATTTAAGATAATTTTATCATATAATTTATAAGTAAGAGCTTCTTAATACAACTCTTTTTAAATGCATACCTTAGAGCTAGTCCCATCAATATATATTTAGAGAGATCTGACTGTACTTTCTTTATAAAATAATATTTTTTTATATTAAAGTAACTACTTAGATACTCTGGCACTTTATTGGTACAAGTCAATTATATTGACTAGGCTTTATATTATATTTGTATAATGAGAGTACAATTATCAATTAGCTACTTATACTTTTGGTATTATTTTAGACTGGCTACCATATCTTCAACATACTATAGAACTGCCTATTTAAATCTTCTGGCTTCTACTTATACTCTATATTCCTTCTAATATATCTTTTTTTGGATCTAATTTATTATAAAAGTATTCTAAGTTTTTAGTCATACTTTATAAAGAACATTTGTATCTGTAGTAAACCTGGTAGAGTGGTACCTGTTCTGCCCAGGTATTCATCTACACTTCAGTAACCTACATATTTACTGACTTACACCTGCAGTCAAGAATTATCTGCAATCAGTGTTTAAAATTTGATGTTATCATGTTCCCATGAGAACACTAAATTTTTTTTAAGAACATTAATATTTAAAATAATGTTCTCTTATTTGAGAACATTTTGTACTGATAAAATGTTCTCAAAATATTATTAGTATTTATAATTAGTTTTTTTTTACATATTTGAAAAAAAGATTTCTATTGCAAAAGTTAAAATAAGTATATTATATAATCAATTCAACTAATTTAAATGTTCTAAGTACTATTAAAATCAAAAAGTCTTTGTTTATAACTTTATTTAAAAGTCCAAAATAGGTTTATATAATAAAAATCTATGCATATTTAAAAAATAAAATTCTATATAATGAGAACATTAAAAATTTTTTAAGAATATTAATACTCTAAATTTAGTTCATTTGAGAACATAATTTTGAATTTGAATTTTAAACACTGCTTGCAACTGCTACAGTTATCTACTTTTGCCCTTGTGAAGTTTATTCAACCCTAGTATCTGCATCCTATTATCTTCATAAGCATTTTTTTAGTAATTTACTAAATTTCCAATCTAGTTGGGCCTAAAGAATTGGTTAGTCTAGTATTATGTACCTATGGTCTCTCTTTACTTGGTCCATGCTTCCAAAATACATGATCTTTTTCTTTGGTGTGACTTCAGTAACCAGGTTAGTGAGGGTCTTCTCCAGATCTTTGTTTATTGTGATGGTTAAATTTGACCTAGATAATCCAAATTTGGGCTGTGCTCAATGTTTAGTTTTTTTAAATTCTATTTCTATATACAGTATATGTTTTATTTTTAGTTATAATTAGTATAGAGGACATTCGATTTGATTGGCTCAAAGATCTCTGAGTTATACAATATAAATAAAAATTTTTAAAGTAACTCTTACTATAAAAAACCATATCGTCAATGGCAACTTATAGTTTCACATAATAATTTTTTCTTAAAACATCTTATAGTATTTTTTATCTCTTCGCATATCTATAGTGAAAAAAGATTAGTATAGATCATTATCACTAAAGACTTTGTTTAGAAAGCAAATTTTGGTAGGTAATATACAACAAATAAGGTAATAAGCTTTCAAATTTGAAAAAAATTTAAGTGAAAACTAACTAATACAGATTTTTTTTGACAAGGAGAAAACTTTGGCCACTTTGAGAGGAAGATGTGGTAAAATAGCCATTGTAGAGTATGGTAATAGTTACAAATTTTTTTTAGCTAGATGTAGCACACTTAGTGATGTGAGTTGGTAGCTACCGATAGGAATCTACCAGAACCCCGAGCTATTAGTATATAGGTTACAAAAAATTTAAAATTTTTTATAATAGCTCTAAGCGAGCATTTTTATTAATATCAATAAGCATTTTTACTATATATCATATAAAAATTTATTAAAAATAAGCAAACATATTACCTAGCTTATAATAAAATATTTTTGAAAATATGTTACCCAAAAATAAGCTACTCTTTTAATTTTAAACAAAAAACTTAAAAACCTCTATAATACATTTTTAATTTTTAAATTAAAAACAATAATAAAATTTTTAACTTTGAAAATAAGCTACCTCATTATATAGCATTTAATTAAATATTTGAAGAACTATTGTGAGAGATCTAATAATCCAAATTTAATGATTTTGGTATCATTCGAATCATCTTATTAAGACGAATCGAATAGTACCAAAATCATTAAATTTGGATTACTATATTGCTTACAATAGCTTTTAAAATTCAAAATTAATTTATATTATTATTATGATAATAAAAAAGGTATTTGTTTGTATTTATTTACATCGGAATGCNAGTACCAAAATCATTAAATTTGGATTACTATAGCACAAGAAATTAATAATTTTATAATTTTTATAAAATCTTAATGATCTTGATAACCAGTAATCTAAATTTGATAATTTTGGTACCATTCGATTCATCTCAATGAGGCAGTTCGAATGGTACCAAAATCATCAAAATCGGATTACTAGATCACAAGATATCTGCAAAAAACAATTTGTAACGTAATTTTATATAAAAATCTTTATATAAATTGCGTTACAAATGTTTTCATGGATATTTTGTGATCTAGTGATCCAATTTTGATGATTTTGGTACCATTTGAACTACCTCATCGAGATGAATAGAATGGTAACAAAATCATCAAATTTGGATTATTAGTTATCAAGATCGTTAAGATTTTATAAAAATTATAAAATTATTAATATCTTGTGCTATAGTAGTGATCTAAATTTAATGATTTTGGTACCATTTGATTCATCTTGATGAGACGATTCGAATGGTACTAAAATCATTAAATTTGGATTATTAAATTGCTTACAATAGCTTTTAAAATTCAAAATTAATTTATATTATTATTATGATAATAAAAAAGGTATTTGTTTGTATTTATTTACATCGGAATGCGTATTAGTACATGAAATAAATTCTAAAAGTAAATATTGAGATAAATAAACCTTTTTAGGATTTATATCTCTAAAATAAGCTACCTTCTTATTGTGTACAAATTCCTTAAAAAGTTATAATACATCTAAATTACCTCTGATTTTTTAAATCTAAAAAAAAAGAACTTATTTTTAAAAATCTACAGTAGTAAACCATGCCCTATCAGTACCAAAAATAAGCATTTGCAATTTCTAACTATTTTAAATTTAGTTAAAAAATATGCAAATTAAAAATCTAACTCTTTTTAAAATTTTGTTGATTTTAAGCAAATCTAAGATCTTATATCCAAAAAAGTTATTAAGTTGGCTACGCATCTAGTTTAGTAACCTATATACTAATAGCTCGGGTTATAATCTAACACTGGTATCTACAATTAGATAACGGTAAATACCATTAGGTAAAATTCGAACAACGTAAGTATTATTTTCATCAGAACTATTCAGAACTTGTCGGTTATAGGCATTATTTGCAGTTCATTAAGAAAAGTGTATAAATTATATGCAGAGTAGATACCAATAAACTAATAGAATAAAATTTTAAAATTATATAATGCATTATAAATATCGAAAGTATATGATTTGTCAAATAAATTTTATTTATCATACGACTAGTAGATCTACCAGTAGTAGTAGCTACTGGTAGCTACTACCTACCGGTAGATACTAGTAGGAATATGCCAAATTGGTAGAATTCACATCATTAAGCACACTAGTAGAAATAGTACAATAGTTAGATTCTGAATATAGTACACAGTATAATATATATATAGTTAAATTTAAATATAGTATGTACATATTTACTTTTAAAACAAGCTTAGAAATTAATAAACACTTTAAAAGAGTTTAGTATGTACTCGAAGAGCAAGTATAGATATAAAGTCACATTGGGATATTAAAAAAAACGGATCAAATCTTTTAATATTATTTAATAATTTTGAGATATTATAATTAATTCATAAAATATACAATATTATTAACTACTATGTACTATTTTTAATTATTATATAGATACCAAGTATTAATTTGCTACTCTGTCAAGAAATTGGTTCTGTTATACCTAATACTTCTTCAAGTTTAACTCTAGTTTCCAAGATTTGAACATAATACAATAGTTAGATTCAAATATAGTAATGATAATTAGATTTGAAACATAATAGTTATATTCAGTAGCAGATTCAGAATGTAGCAAATAGTTAGATTCAAAACATAACATATAGTTAAATTCAGAACATAGCATGATAGTTAGATTCAGGTATAGTACAATAATTAGATTTGTATATAGCATGATAGTTATATCACAATAGTTAGATTTAGAATATAATAGTTAATTCAAAATATACTATAGCATAATATACTGTAGTAGTTAGATTTAGATATAGACATGTTAATTCAAGATATAATATAATAATTAAATTTAGATATATACACGATAGTTAAATTTGGTATAGCATTTGGGATATACAGTAGTATAATAGGGCATAGCACGATAGTTAGATTTGGTTATAGCATTTAGCAAATACATTTTGCAAGAGCACTATACAATTTGTATTCAGATAAGACTAAAATTTGTAATAAATATTTTGTATATAAATTTTCATTATAAACTAGCATGAATAAAAAATTAATAAAAGATAAATAGATTATTTCAAATATTTTAATTAATAAATAATAATGACTAAATCGACTTGAATAAAAGATTATTCATCAAGCAAATTAGCATGGATGATAAACTAATAAAACTAATAAGAATATTTTTATTAACAAATTATTTTATATATTTTGGTAAATTAATCTAAATAAGCGAGACTTAATGAAAAGTAGTAGATAATTTATAACCTTACCAAGATAGAATAACTTAAGGAGCAGCAAAATTTTTTTGTCATATTTTATACTATACTAACAGACCAATTTAATATAAATATAAAGAAAATGACTTATTTTAAATACATCCACTATTATAATCATCACTTCTAAAACAATGAAATAAGAAATCAAAGTAAGTAAACAAGCACTATTTATTTTTCAGATCTTTTCTAATTTTTTTAATTATTTGAAAAGTTTGTCTAGATATACTTATATATGTATATACACACTTACAAATCATGTGTGTTATTCTCAAATCACTATTCTAATAATAATAGACAGGTTCGAATGTTGGTTTAAATTTAGAGATGTGATCTGGATATCTTCTAATTTTTATTTTATAACAAAATTATTATAAAAAATCTGATATTCATTAAATCTAAACAGGAAAACAAATAGCATTTCTAGTTTAAAAGTAGCTTTTATGAGTAATAAACTAATAATTTGAATAGAGTCTATAACAATAACGGGGAATAATACATAATATATATTGTAATTTATATTTAAATAGTCTAATATCCATCTAGTCTCATACCTAGTTGGAACTAGTTTATTTTTTTTAATTTATGAAAAACAACAAATTAACTTTATATAGTCTAATATATTACTACTTTTTTTTGGCAATTTTGTTTTATATTATTATATATATACAATTAAATCTATTTTTTATTAAAAATATATTAAATATCTAAATTTATAATAAACTATATTATGCATATTGTTTTTTTTTAACCAATCAAATTAAATGTCGGCCATGCTGTTATAATTAGCATTTATCAGAAAAATAAATAATGCAAATTTGTAAAAATCTGTGCCCTAGAAAATTTATCAAATTTTGCAATAACTTGTAATCTATTGGTCAAAACTTAATAATTTTGGTACTATTTGATTCATCTCAATAAGGCAAATTGAATAGTATTAAAATCATTGAGTTTAAATCACTAAATTACAAGTAATTCTATTTAAATAAATTTTATAAATATTGACAACCAGTAGATCAAATTTAATGATTTTAATACTAATTGATTTATCTCAATAAAATGGTTTAAACAGTATCAAAAAGGTAGAACCAGATCACTAAGTAAAGAGATATTTGCAAAAAACTTTTGTATTACAGTTTTGTGTAGAAATTTAAATTTCTTTTTTAAATTTCTGTGCAAAACTGTACTGCAAAAAGTTTTTTGTATATATTCCTTTATCAGTAATCTAATTTTAATATTTTTGGTATTGTTCAAACAGGACTCTGGACATATAGTACAGAGGTCATATATTATACATTTCAGCAAAAACTCTGAAATTTAAGAAGCAAAAAACTGTTTTTGGCAATTATCTTGGCATCCAGTAGTCCAATTTGAATAAATTTTTTTTTTAAATGAAGCACACAGAAGGCGCATTTAACAAAAAAAAGATCATTCAATTTTGATCACTGGATCAGAAGTTATTTAAGTAAATATAGGTTTGTTATTTTTAGCAAATTAGATCAAAATTGGCCAAAATCCAGCTATAACCTATATGAGAGATGTCCAGGGTCCTGTTCAAACTGTCTTATTGAAAGAAATCAAATGGTACCAAAATTATTAAATTTGGTTTACTGGTTAGCAAGATAGTTTGATGTGGTATAGCTTGCTTTACCAATGATCAACACACTGATACTTCCTTCATGAACAATCAATTTACTAATAGGCTTGTTTTACAAATGACTAGTTCACTGACACTCAACTTACAGACAAGCTGACTTAACTGACAAGCTTATTTTGTCAATAATTAAATCACTGACAGTACATTTCACTGACAAATTGATTTACTGACAAGCTTATTTTGTTGACAATATAATTAATCGATATTATGTTTCACTGACAGTACATTATTTGCGCAGGTAATACAAAATCTGATTTTGTAAATAAATTAAGTATATGAGATAAAAATTTAGTGTTAGAACCTTAGTATTAGAGGCTATAGGGTTATAATTTGTTTATTATATAGGCTAGGTGCTGTGAAAAGGAACCAAATTAACAAAACAAAAGATCTTTAGAAAATCAATTTTTATATTGCAAATTTTATAATAAATTATATGAAAGTACAAATTTTAAAGAACAATAAAGCAATTTTATTAATACAACTACTTTGGTGTTTTAAATAAAAAATGATTCTAATCTTATTCTAAATTGATTTATATAAAAAATATATTTTGAAAAAATTGTCAATTTGGTCCCTTTATAAAATTCCATTTTCATTATTTTTAATTAGTGTACCAAAATTGATTTCAACATTAGTATTTGCATATTTTTACTTTTTTTACCCAGGTGCTAGTCAAAATTGACAAAAAAAATCCTGACAATAAAAAATTCTGACAATTCTGACACAAAAAAATTATTAAGTTTATTTAAGTTAGGTTTGGATTAGGTGAGTGAGTTAGGTGAGTACCTAGATTAGGGTTTGGATTTAGACAATTTTATAGTAAAATTGTTCAAGCAAAACTTTTTTTGATTGTTAGGATTTTTGATTGTTGGGATTTTTTTGTTAGAATTATAACCTGTCAGGATTTGTTTGTCAGAATTTTGGCCCAAAACTATTTTAGACTACACAAAGCTAATTTTTTGTTTTGCATAATGGAAATATACTGTCAGTAAAATGTATCATTAGTGAATTATATTGTTGTCAAAATAAGCTTGTCTGTAAATTAATCTTGTAAGTGAAATATACTGTCAGTAAATTAATTATCAACAAAACAAGCTTGTCAGTTAAGTTAGCTTGTCAGTAGTTGAATGTTAGTGAACTAGTTATTTATAAAACAAGCTTGTCAGTAAATTGATTGTTGGCAAAGTGGGGTGTCGGTGAGTTAATTGTCAGTAATATAATACGGACCCATTTCAATGTTTAAAAAATTTATTTAAATAGAATTTTCTTATGATTTAGCATATAAAACTTAACAATTTTAATACTATTCAATCTGCCTTATCAAGATGAATTAAATGGTACCAAAATTGTTAAGTTTGATCACTAAATTACAAGTAATTGCAGAATTTGGTAAAATTTTCTAGGGTTATAGATCTTTGCAGATCTGCACCATATTTATTTTTCTTGATATTACTATTTATAGTTAGTATGTGACTCAATTGATTTAATTGAGTCAATAGAGCTGATAGAGTTAATAGAGTTAATGGACTCGATGGAGTTAATAGAATCCAATGAATTAATTTTTAGTCTATAATTAAAAATATATAAGAGCCTTGAGCTTATCTTAATAAAAAATAAGTAAAATTCAGTAAGAGCTGACAACTCAGTTCAAGTTAGAGTTAAGAACTCAGTTGAGTTCAAAAGCTTTAAAGTTTAATATTGTAAAGTAATAACATTTAAAATTAAAGTAGAAGTGTTATTGTTAGTAATTTTTTTGATAAATAATTGAATAAACTATTATTACTAATAAACTAAACCTTTCTGATAAGTAAATTTGTATTAAAGTCAAATTTTGTGATCTCATATTAAAGACTCGTAATATAATCTGAAGTCTATTTCAACCCTAGTTACTCAGACCAAGTCTTTCCATACCTTAATCATAGTCTTACTATGATTAGAGTTGCTTTAGAGTAGTTTAGTAATATATAGTTGTAATATTTTGATATAAGAGATTATTCTCTTATTTAGTTTTTCTGGATTAGCTACTTACTTTAACTCTATTCTGCAGTATTGTCAAAAGCCCAGCTACTCTTTGTTTAGATCTTGCCAAGCAGACTTCTGATCTTCTGGTTCTCTTAATCTTATACTAATCCAAAAGGGATCTACTATCTGAAATGGTTTAGTCTAAGTTACAGGTCTTAAAATTCAACTATCAATGAAGATCAGTTACTATAACACAGATATAATTTTTTGAAAATGTCTCTAGTGGGATTCACACTCTGTACCTTAGTTACTAATTGATTGGGGTGACAACTTTCCAACTTTGCTATGTTGCCATACTCTATAAAATACTTTTTTTAAAAGGAATTGAAAATTCTATGCACTTGCACGGCTGTGCACCCTTGATCAACCAATCAAACTTTAGCATGTGATAGACAATCGAGGTCAAGCCAAGCTTCCAACCTTCAACATTTGTCACCACCGGCGACACCACTACATTACATGCAACCAATCAAGTTACGCACAATGAAATAACGGGCATGAGCATTATTTTAAATTTTAGCCTAAACTAAGCTTAATTCGGGGCAAAATTCAAAATAACACCCATGCCCATTATTTCATGAATTTACGGTATGCTAAAAAAATCGGAATCAACAAAAAATCATTATTATACAATTATTATAATTTTATTGATACATATAACCCGATCAATTACAACATTATTACATCGTAATAATCTATTCCAATACAAAAGAAAAACTGTAATCTACCCACGTCTGGTGAAGATTTAAACACCAAAAAAAAGAATGAAAAACGAAGTTAATAATAAGATTAATAAAACAAAAAAAAAACAAAAAAATTTAAAAACAAAAAAATTTAAATACCTTACCCAAAATGCTACTGATTTACATCCAATGAAGCCTAAAAATCCAAGAAATAAAATCAAAATTAGTAACAAGACTAACAAGACAAAGAGCAAAATGAAAAACAAAGAAAATTTAATATCTTACTAAACGTCACAAACACGTTCATCTTGTGCTGATTCACATCCGGCGAAGCCTAAAAGCCCCAAGAAAGAAAAAATGATACTAGAAACAAGACTAACAAGACAAAAAAAAAAAAAGAAAATTTAATATATACCTAACCCAAAACGCCACACACGCGCTTGCTCAGCGCTGATTCACGTCTAGTGAAGCCTAAAAACCAAAAAAAAATGAAATTAGTAACAAAACTAACAAGACAAAAAAATGAAAACAAAGAAGAAAATTTAAATATCTTACTCGAAACACTGTACACACATTTGCTCGGTACTAGTGAAATCTTAAAAACCAAAAAAGAAAACCCAAATTAGTAACAAGGCTAACAAACCAAAAAAAATAAAAAACAAAAAAGAAAATTAATACCTTACTCAAAATGCTATACACGTGTTTGGCTAGCGCTTTTTCGTGTTCAATAAAGCCTAAAAACCCAAGAAAGAAAACTGAACTTAATAACAAGACTAATAAAACAAAAAAACAAAAAACAAAGAAAGTTGGTGCATTACTCTAAAACACTATATGCACGCTTGCCCAGTGCTGATTTGGCGAAGCCAAAAACCCAAGAAAGAAAAACCAAATAAGTAACAAGATTAACAAGAAAAAAACAAAAAACAAAAAACAAAATTTAATATATTAACCGAAAAGCTGCTTACATGCTTGCTTGTACTGATTCACGTCCACAATGCCTAAAAGAAGAAAAAGCTAGTAAAACAAGACAAACGACGAAAAAAAGACAACTGAAAGCAAAAAAAAAGAAAATAGCATACCTGAAAAACCACTTAATTTCGCCCAGGCTAATTTATGTCTAGCAAAGCCCAAAAAACCAAAGAAAAAAAAGAACAGAACAGAATTAATGAACAAGAAAAAAAAGAAAGGTAAGTAAAAAAAGTCAAAAGAAAAAAAAGCAAAGAAAACCAAATATCTTACCTGAAATATCGCTTGTGCATTTGTTTTACTTCCCAGCGAATCTTACAAACCTGAAAAAAACAATTAATAAAAGAAATTCTAAAAAAAAACAGATTGGATCGGATTAGGGAAATTAACCCGATCACCAAGGGGTGCACGACTGTGCAGGTGCACAAAAAACATATTCTCTTTTTAAAATATATTTTATAAATGCTTTTAAAAAATTTTTTTAAACTTACTAAAAACTTTTAAACAATAAAACTTTTAAGTTTTTATTTAAAAGTTTTTACTATAAAATTTTATGAAAAGTCTTTGTGCCATCCGGGTTGGTACACCACCCTGTTCAAATTAAATAGTAATTTGATGACGCACTCACCATAGGGTTAGGGTCAGTCAGTCAATTTAGTATTTAATTTGAATAGGGTAGCAGTGAATTATTTACCACCCCGGGTGGCGCCAAGGCGACTCCAAAATTTTATATGTTTCTATCTATATAAAATTTTTTTGCTTCTAATACAAGGTTTAATTTTTACAAGTAAATCTCAAAAGTTATAATAATAAAAGTTGTAATTCTTTTATAACTACAAAATTGTATTAAAAGCAAAAGACTAGAGCTAATATTAGTAAATTTTTTAAAAATTAGTAAATAATTATTTTGATTAAAATTTTTTAAAATTTGTTTATTTTTAGCATATAAGCATCTTATACTTTTTTTATAATATAAAATTAATTTTACTAAAATATAATTCTTATTTTTAAAGATTATTTAATAAAATTTTATTGTAATATTTTAATTTTTAAAAAAATAGATTATAAATGCAGTCACCTCTCTCTAATCTGAATATCTCTAAACTGAACACTATTAAACTCTCTCTAAACTGAACACAATTTTCTAGAACATTTGTAAATTTTATTATAAAGTTCGGATAAGTCATATATAACTTTTTGAAAACTGAACTTTTCCAAATTTTTATATAGTAAAAAAAAGCATTTCCGGCAGTTCAGATTAGAGAGAGTTGACTGTATATTTATAGAATTTTTTTAATTTGTTTTTTTTTGTTTTTTTTTTTAAGGCTAGACTGCTTGGCCAAGATTTTTATTGAGAATATCAATAATTTGATTATATGAACAAGAATACAACTAGCTACATATACACTTTTGGTGTCTAATTTAAGTAGTCTGCCCAAAGGTTCTATACTAGCTACTATATCTACAATCCAACTATGGAAGTTTTCTATTTAAACTCTCTAATCCATGCCATGCCTTATATACCAGGTCTTATAATAGTTTTCTCTAGCATTTTACTCAATAATACACTGTTTTAGAACTATCTGATCAATACAGATGCACTCTTACAGTATAGCCTATCTGCATAGACAAGTCCTATTTTTTGTTGTACTAGAATTTTTTGTATCATGCTCTTATAAGGTTGATTTGATTCTAGCACCTATCTTCTTTTAGTAGTGCTATTAGAAATCTTCTCTACTTTCTTATTTGAGTTGTGCCAAACAGGTTTCTGTTTTTTCAGTTTCTTGGATTTGCGGTATAACAAATACTATTGCACCTGTAAGCTAGTTGTAAGCTCCCATTTAAGATTGTAGAACCAAGGCTACAAGTTTCTTACCCAACTAATATAAGCTACAGTTACCAAATACAGACCTAATTTCAAAGTGTCACCAGTGGGATTTGAACTATTGACCAGCAACTTGGGTGACAACTTGACAACTTCTCTAAGTCACCACACCCTATTTTTTCAATTTGTCTAGAAAAAATATATAAATTAAAAAATAAGAATTGCATATTTAAATTTTTAATTTTCTGCTCTATTAATTAATTTTACAATTCTACTAGAATATTGACAATACAATTATATTTAGTTCTGTTATAGACTTATTTTATATTTTAATAAGTACAAACTAGCTTATTCTTAATAGAAAACTTGCTAAAGTAGTCTTTGTTCTATCCAAATACCACTATACTATATGCCAACCAGATAATAAATATGTATAACAATAATGTTAAACAATTAATGTTGTGGCTGAAGCTTGAAATTTTAATTATTTTAATATGAAATTTTTAGAAATTTTTGGTGCACATTTTTTTAGCCTTTTTAAAATAGTTAGATTAGAGTTTAGGATTAATTTTAATAATAAAAGAGTATAAGTAGATTTTAGTAGGGCTTATATTTTTAAATCGAGGTCCCTGATTTCAAGCTTCAGCTATGACAATTAATTTAAATCACATTTCTATTCAACAGCATGATTAAAAATCCATCTGATTGGCTGTCGATCCTTATAGTAATGCCCTATATAAAAATACGATCGATCATATGAAAAGTCACAAACGAATCTGATTATATCAGATTAAATTTGCTAGAAGCAAGTAATATTGGAAAACAATATTTCTTTAAAATTTCGGTAACCGTTAATTATAAAAATTTATGACTTGCTATTTGCAAGTAAAAAAATTACATAATAAATAGCTAACGAAATTTTAAAAAAATATTGTTCTCCGACGTTACTTGCTTCTAGCAAATTTAATCTGATATAATCAGATTCGTTAGTGACTTTTCATATGATTTATCGTATTTTTGTATGGGACGTTTACCCTAATCAGCCAATGAAAATTCAAAGATCGGCAACCAATCAGATGGATTTTTAATCATGCTCTATTCAACAACTTAAAATCATTATTAAGTAAGCTATATAATATGATTAATATTATTTAATAAAGATATATTTATAGAGAATTGATTTTAATAGAAAATCAAAAAGCATTACTTATTTTTGAAGAAGATTTTGTTATAAAGAACAATTTTACTTTTCAGTTTTTTTCTATCTTATTGTTTCAAAATTACTTATAAAAGAATAAATTAAATATCTTGAAACTTAGTAATTGAAATAAAAGCTAATTGATTTTGTTTACATTTTAAAAGTATTATCAAAAGAATTTCCAAAACAAATAGCTTCAAGAATTACAAAGATAGTGCAATGATTTTCTGATAAGTATCTATATAAGATTTTGAATATTTTTATTATTTCAAAAAAGTGCTTTAGTTTTACTTATTAAATAAGAATTTGCATATGAAGAAAGTTAAAGTTGGAATTATATCACCAAATGGAAATCATACAAAATTTAGACCTATCTATTATTAGATTTTGAAAATTGGACAAAAATGTTCTAGTTTTGAAAAACTAATATACAAAATTGTCTTTTTATATTCATTATTGTCAATATCTAGTGACTATATTATTGACAAGATAAACTATTTCACATTTTAAATATTTTTATTACGTCATGAAATCCCTTGATTCATTTACCGGTATTAAAAAGGTTGCACGTGTTGTTGCGTCGTACCCATGGAATAAACTAGTTATTTAATGAATATCGGTGAACACGGTGTATTATTCCACAGAATAATAATAAACCACGTGGCCTTCGGCCACGTATTTTACTATTGTTCTGTGGAATACACCGTATTCGCCGATATCCATTAAATAACAAGTATAAACCAATGTGTGAGTTAATTATCTAATTTGCAAATGCTTTAGAATTGAATTTCATGCTAATTTCATATTATAGAGGGTGAATGGAATGAGTACAAAGTATAAATAACGATAAAATCTGTATTATGAATTTATAATATTCTGTTTATTATTCCCTATATTAAGCCATAAGGTAAATTTATTTTATCAACGAAAACTTTAAGTGCATACACGCTTGACGTTTATAATTATTACAAGTTTTTTGACATGCGGTTGATTTGCACGCGTGTGATGATCAATATACTCCTTATGGGAATGCTCGTGTAGTCCGAACTCCAGAATATCGGCGCCAGGCTTAGGCCAGGCTAGAGTATATACAATTAAAAAGTAGGCCTCCACAAAAATTACCCGTGCGATTTCGGAATTTTTGGAGGCTATAAAACCAATATTACACAATTGATGCTTGAACCAAAATCGGTATGTGGAATTAGCATGATAAACCCACTTTCGAAAACATGCACATTTATACCTCATGTGCGCTTACTGCTAGCAGCAAGCGCACGTGAGGTATAAATGAAGCATATTTCCCGAAAGTGGGTTTATCATGCTAATTCCACATACCGATTTCGGTTCAAGCACCAACTGTGTAACATTAGTTTTATAGCCTCCAAAAATTCCGAAATCGCACGCGTAATTTTTGCGGAGACCTATTAAAAAGTCGGTCAGATGTAATTTTATACGCGTATATGCATCTGAGTCTATAAAATATAATTATATAATGTATGATTACTTTTTTGAAAGTTATATCAATTAAAAATTATGTGCTCTTATTATCCGAAGCATAGCAAAGAATATCATAGGCAGTGTTGTTAATTGGAAATATTCAATCAATTTTATTGGAATAAGAATTAAAATAAAAACATTGGATAATTGAAAATTTTTTATTGGAATGTCCAATATACTTTTTTCATTTTTAATTAAGCAAAATTACCGAATTATACTAAATTATGCTTCCAACATCTTCCAATAAACGGATTAATAATTAGAAAGAATTAGAAGGCTAATACAATAATACTTTCTAGTCTTCTCAATTAATGACATTGCGAAGGATATTATGAGGGAGTAATAGACCAGATTTTGTGTGTTTATGTTTTCATCATTTATAGATGAATTGTTATAGATAATTATTAATTAATTTATCTAATATTAACCAATATGTTTTTTTTTTTTTTTTGGCCATGATAGAAATGAAATTTTAACTCCGTTTCTTTAATTATTAAGTGTTAAAAACAGAAATTTTTACTATTAGAATTTACTATTAAGAATGGATTATAGATACGAATAAATATTTTGTAGATCTTTGTAAATCAAAATTTTGTTAACACCTTTTGGTATTAACAAAGTTTTTTCTTGTGAAATTTTGGTATAATTATAATCTTAATAGCAAAAAATAACACTAATACATAACTTATAGTAGCAGATTAGTAATACTAAAAATTGTAATCGACAAAATCAATTTAATAAACTAAGTCAGCCAATTTTTAAAAAAATTGACTTTGTTGAGTTTGTAAATAAGACAACCAATCAATTTAAAATATGAATGTGAATATTTGGAAAATTCAGTTATATTTCATATATCACGAATTGAGTCAATAAATTTAGGTTGACTACAAACACTGATTTATTAAGGAACACAAAATTGTAAATTATAAATAATTGATATTATTTAATAATTCATTATTAAGCAGTATTGAAGGTCATTGTTCTAGAACTCCTAATATCACAGTTTTTTCGTTTTAAAAACAAGTTTGAATTGATAAATTCCTAATTACACAAAAAAAAAAAAAAAAAAAAAACAGTGAATTTTTTAAAAAAGTTCTTATAATGTTGTACATTAAGAAGACTATGATTGTGGAAATGCATATATTTTCAATGTTGTATTTTCTTTTATCAAATAGCGTGGTGATCAAAGATTGAATAAGACACCAAACGCAACAAAAATTCCACCCATTATACCGCCCATGTGGGCAATGTTCAACGAATAAAGGCTGGTGCTACCAGAACTACCATGCATATCGTTATGATCGCCGTCATGATCGCGTTTTTCGTTCAACGAAGAAAGGCTGGTGCTATCAGAACTACCATGCGTATCGCTATGGCCGTCATGATCGCGTTTTTCGTTCAACGAAGAAAGGCTGGTGCTATCAGAACTACCATGCGTATCGCTATGGCCGTCATGATCGCGTTTTTCGTTCAACGAAGAAAGGCTGGTGCTATCAGAACTACCATGCGTATCGCTATGGCCGTCATGATCGCGTTTTTCGTTCAGGCTGGTGCTATGCACATCATTAGGATCGCCGTTATGATCGCGTTTTTCGTTCGTGAGTTCTGATTCTGCCATCAAGGCAAGAGAAATGAATATCAAGGTGATGACCAAAATTATGAGTGTTGAGGTCTTCATTTTAAATCTTAAAATTTTTTTTCGGAGTAAAAATATAGTCTTCTTTTTTATTAAGAATTTACAAAAGTTTCAGTGAGTTTGAAATGTACAGCGCAAAAAATTCTCGATATTTATAAAAAATTTTAATTCCCCTTGAAATTTTTACATGCATTTATAAGGTAATGAAATGCTCAACAATTTTTTTCCTAATTATGGAATTATGAAAATGCACTGATTCGTAATTTACATCGGCTTTAATTTGATTAGAACGCTTGATACGAATCTATGCTAAATCCTGTTTCAAATCGAGTTTCAAAACTATGGGCTGACTTTCTAATTTTAGTAATAAAGCGTTTTCGGCCGATATATACGTATGTACGTACGGGCGTCGGTTTAATCGAATATTTATTTTATTTGTTTCGTAATGCTCAAAAAGTCATATTCAAACAGAGCATATTATTATTTACAATAGCGAAATTAAAAGTCCTTTCGGATTTTACGATCAGAGTTTAGTTTCTATTTCATTTCCTAACGATTAGTGATGCAGGGGAATTAATTCTACATGTGTAGAATTAATTCTACAACAACCAGTTGGGTAATTTACAATCGTAGAATTCTAGAAATGATGATCATTAATAATTTTAGTAATTCTAGATTGACGATCGTTAATAGTTTTAGTAATTTTACAAAAAGGTTTTATTTGTTTATGCACTTCATGTTGAGGATAAACTTTATTTGTTTGTTAAATTAGAGTAAATACAAAGAATCTTATTACAGTGAAACTCTAAAAATGCACCTCTAGAAATGCACATCTTTAATGAACACTCAACTTCAGACCTAAATATATATATGACCTTTATAAATGCACATTTTCTTATTATTCTCTAAATACACGTCGTTAAAGTTCGTGTATTATGGATGGGGTGTTTCATCTCAAGTGATTTACTATCATAGTGAAGCACAATACGATTGGTGCATTATGTGAGATTTTTGAGAAATTTTGTCAATCACTTTTTCATAGAAATATATTATGAGCTTCAAAACGTTATAACCTTTTGTTACCTAAGCAAATCTAGTACTATAACTTGCGGATTATGCATATAATTGATGTTAATTTAAATATATGATGCTAAATTTTCAATTCACATTAACTTTATCAACTTTCAAAGTGAAAATTGATAAATTTTATAAGTAAATTGAAATTTGGCAACATAGGATTAAAGCCACGTTAATTCTATGCATAATCTGTAAGATATAGTACTAGATTGCTTATGTAAAGAAAAGTTATACCGTTTTGAAATTCATAATATATTTCTATGAAAATTTTCAAAAATCTTTACATAGTGCGCCAATCATATTGTGCTGCATTATCATTGATGCGAAACACCTCAATTTATGAAAGTTAATTTGACTTTAGAATAGATTTTTCTGGATGGTTTCATACATTTTCGAATGATATTATTTCAATAATAGTCACCGTTTAACATACATATTCAATTACCTCATTCTATAACATGTACTGTCAAGTCTAAACATTCCGATGTCTAGATGAAGATGGAAATAATTCGTTAAAGCATTTATAAACCATATTGCAGTCCTATATCCCGAACCTGAACACCGAACCGAACTCTTGATCATGTTCGAGTCTGGTTCGGGTTCGGCAACTTTATGCTCAAGTTCAGATTTGGGATCGAAAATTTCAAAAATCACAGCTCGGGTTTGAGTTTAGTTAATTCAAACTCAATCCTCGGAACACTATAATACCTGACGTCTCGCTGTATGTTATTTCAAAAATTCATTGTTTACTTTCTACTGGGTCAAATTTCTAAGAAATTAATTAGCTTTTGAACTTAAATAAACAATAGAAAAATTCAAATCATTATCTATTAATATATAATTTATTTCTTCTAGTTCGCTTTTATACTTTGAATTTTCTATTAATATACTATTGACTAAATTCGTTTTCTTCATCATTCATATCTTTTATTATTTTCGTATTTTGTTTTCGGCAATATTTTTCTTCATTGATTCGTTCAACTAGCATTTTGAATTTCTTATTTAAAAGTTATATTTTTTTGGCGGCAAACCGAAATCCCGTGACACACGTGATCCGCATGACTTCGACGACACGGTCACGTTTCTTCTAAACAAAAAAAAATTATCTTTCCCCAAACCCGGTTGCGTAGAGTTCCCACGGTCCCATACCCAAGCCCCGTGCCCAAGCCTCGATCTGGATAAAAGCTGTGCCGTTAATCGTGAAGAAATCAGTAAGAAAAATAGAAGATCAAAGAAGGATCAGATCAAGACCGTGATGGCCCTGGATCAATTTAATAACAAAAGGCGTTAAAAGAATAATCAGAAAAAATACGCTCTTTGTTTAACGAATTTGTCCTGATGATAGAAAAATGCTGAAAATGGAAAAATCATTTGTCGTGATTTTAAAAATTGATTTGCCTGCAAGCCCAATCGGGTATAGCGTGAGGCCGTGTCATAATTTTCACGATGAAAATTAGAGGCAGTGAAATTAAGTGCATACGTCCATGATGGAAAGTAACATAAATCGGCAATTAATTGAAAAGGTGGAAGGAAATGGCGTGATGTTCTTTTTCTTCTTTCTTTCGAATTTCTTCTTTTTGTTTCTTTTGTAACATTTATAAATAGAGGTGGAAATTGTTCTGTTGTCAGTTGGTTCTTTCGTGTTTGAAAGTCTTAAGAATAAAATTTGTACCTTTTGTTTCCTTTTGCTTAAATAAAACCTGATTAAATGTAAGCCCAATAAAGCCTTACCTTGCCAAATCAATACGCCTCTAATTATTGGCCTTATCATTTGGTTGTGTTTTTTTTTTGTGTGTGTGTTGTTTTATTCATTTTTCTTTTGTGCACCTGGACCCAGTCCACCTCAACAATTTGGTGATGACTGTGAGATACGACATTTTCTTTTTTTTAACAGTTTGTTTAGTAGTATAATTCTGCCTTTATAAAAAAAAAAAATACTTTTATAAAACCTTTATATAATCTAAAAATTCATATACTGTTGAGTATGGACCAATAAAGAGTAGAAAATAATGGCTGTCTGAATGAAGACCCAATTGTCAATGCCGCTCCCAAAAACCCACTGGATGAAGTTTGAAACCGTACTCCTGTGGATGAATGTACCTGGTCCTGTAATCAGAACCTAGAACCTTTGCATGTATATTGCAGGAAATTGGCAATGCTTTTAGAGAAGCAACTTTGGGTGCTGCCACTGCTACTCATCTGCATTATGAGAAAATAATTTAGTCCAGGTGGACTCATTTCACAGTACTAAAGATGAGGACCCCTTGAGTGGATTGAAGCATTTGAGCGTGTTGCAGATGCTAATAATTGGACCTCAAGAAGAAAAGTAAAAATAGCTTTTGGTTATTTATGAGGTGTAGCTGCAAACTGGTATGACAGAGTAAAAAGAAACTTAGACTATTGGAATGATGACCAGGAGCTGGAAGCTAGTTTTGTTCCTCATTTTACTGCCTACTTTGCCGCCTCAGAACATTGACATAAATGGCAAGTCAATCTAAATATGCTTGCCCAGCACAATAATGAAAGAGTAAATACGTACGCCTATAGTTTTAAAAAATTGTTGTGTAGAGTAGACCTAACAACAGTTTATCCTAACCATATGTTGTACAAATGTTTTTGGGAGAACTGAAACCGAAAGTTGTGTCCTGGTTGAGTATTGTTGAGCCACAAAATATCAAAGAAGCCATAATTAGTGCAAAAAAGATAGAAGCCAGTGGATATTATCAAGAAAGGAATGATGAAAGGATCCAACAAAATAGATATGAATCAGATCTAACTCAATTAAACCAACAAATGCAAGCCATGTTGACAAACTATGAGAAGATTCTTACTATCCTTGCTGCTTATGCAGAAACAACTTAAAATCGACCCCATAATAATAATAATAATAATAACAGTAGTCGAAACAGCCTGTACCCAAATAATAACTATAATCATGTCTAATTGACCTGTTATACCTGTGGAGAGCCCAGTCACATTTTACATAAGTGTATATCTGAAAGAGCTGCAAGTAGAAATGTGATACCTATAGATCAAAATCTGAATCAAAACCTGCGCTCAACCTAAACCAAGGTCCAAGAAATAAACTGGATACCCAACCTGCTAGGACTTTGCCACAGCAAAGAACTGTGAACTTATGTGACTTAGATGATACCAGTTATTGTAACAGATTAAAATGAAATTGGATTAAAATGAAATTTTTCTATTTTTTAAGCAAAATTTTAAAATTTTTTAGGGAACATTTTTTAGGGTTTTTTTTAGCATTAGAGTTAGGGTTTAGGGTTAGAGTTATTAATAAACGAGTATATGTGGGTTTTATAAGCTTTAAAGGTGAGCAATAGAGGTCCTCAGTTTCATTTTAATCTGATTTCATTTTAATCTGCGACAGTTATTATATGGAAGAAGAAGATGCGTACGTTAGGGTTGTTAATGGAGCGAAGTGGAGTGGGTTGGGTTAAAATTAAATGGAGCAAGCCTACTCCAACCCAACTCGGTTTATATCTCAAATCAATACTCCGGGTTATACTCCGGGTTATACTCCAGGTTATACTCCAGGTTATACTCCAGGTTATACTCCAGGTTATACTTCAGGTTATACTTCGGGTTATACTCCAGGTTATACTCCGGGTTATACTCCAGGTTATACTCTGGGTTATACTACAGGTTATACTCCAGGTTATACTCCAGGTTATACTCCGGAGTACTCCATATGGAGCAGACCCAATTTGCTCCATGTGAAGTGATTTGGAACAGACCCGATTTCTCGTGATTGGTCAATTTTTATACAATTGAATTCTGTAACCGTAATACAGCTGTGTGTTCTTTTCTTGACTTGAATCTGCTAAAGAAATATCGTGTACATACGTACGTACTATGGAAGACTCTTTACAAACGAAGCCTCAAGTATCTTGGGTATCTCTGGATTCATTATATATAGGTAAACTTCACAGAAACTGTATTTAAGCTAGAAAAATAGTATGTGTAATTTTAAGCTCCTAATTAACACGCAAAAGTGTAATAAAAAAGCTTGAAAGTAATAGTAACTTTGTAATAATATTATAGATTACCATACTCAGAGATTACTTAAATATGAGAAAACATTTGGTAAATAGTTTCATGTTTTGGGATCTTAAGTTCAAAATTGGGTTTTTGGCGAATGCAATAAAAGTTTATATGCTTATTTTTCATTTTTTTTAAAGTAATAAATAGAAATAGGTTCTATTTTAATTATCTGTGGTCTATATTATGTATTTTGGAGACATAACTTTATCATTTGGCGTTTGATATTTATTAAAGATGGATTTATATGACAACTTCTAAATAAATCATTTTATTTTATTTTTACGTTGTCGCATATTATATTATATAAATGCGAGATTTTTAGTTAGCTGCATCCCAAAAATCAGATCCTGGTCGGGTTATTACTCCGATATATTAATATTTTTATTTAGTTTTAAACTACAATGCTATTGTATATAGGTGATGTCTTCCTGGAGTGTTTGGAAGAAAGTAGAATAAGTAATATAAAAAAGTTAACACATTAATATGATAGTTTATTTTATTGAATTAACAAAGCTTCGTGGCACTTTTCCACCACTAAACTCTGAATTCAGTGGATTCAGCTTAAAGAGTGTTTATGATCTAATTAAACAATACTGAAACGGTTTCAATACCGTCCAAAATTATGCGGATCATTGTAAGCGTCCAAAAGACAAACTATATAGAAATATTAGATGTGCTAATTCCATATGGTATTGACAGATGCAGGAAGAGTAGAACCATTAAATGCGGACTATCGTTTACCAGACGAAGTATATTTTTATTTATCCAGAGGGTTAATGTCTCCACAGGTATTATTTTTTTGCAACAACTATAATATAATGACTTTGCTTTTCCTGCTATGTTGTCGTCATAAACAAGTTTTTCAGTTTAAATGGACTTTTTCTCAGATATGTTAAAACTCTCAAAATACATTGTAAAACTATTAACACTATAGCAAATATATTTTTATAATGGCAATTTCAATATTCTGTTGTTTATGAAATTTTTAATTCGAAAAGTAAATTTTGCATAATTAATATTTTAGACAAAGGCTCCGTTGAACGATGTAACTTTTACTCACATTAATTCAGTTTGAGTATGATTATCTATACATATTCAATATAGGTGATAAAACGTTATCTGCATCTGATCTTGTACAGTACGTAAAAATTATATAGAAAGTAGATAGCATCTATGGCATTTCTTGGGTTATTTTAAAAAAAATCAAGTATCTTCTGGGTAATTTGGTATAAGCGAAAATTTACAGTAAAAGTATGACTAATATCGGTTGTATAAGCAGCTGATATATATCAATCACATTTTTACTGTAAGTTTTTGCTTTGACAAATTACCCAAAATATAACGATTGCACACTATTTATATAGCAAATATATTTTTATAATGGCAATTTCAATATTCTGTTTATGAAATTTTTAATTCGAAAAGTAAATTTTGCATAATTAATATTTTAGACAAAGGCTCTGTTGAACGATGTACTTTTACTCACATTAATTCAGTTTGAGTACAATTATCTATACATATTCAATATAGATGATAAAACGTTATCTGCATCTGAACTTGTACAGTATGTAAAAATTATATAGAAAGTAGATAGCATCTATAACGTTTCTTGGGTTACTTTAAAAAAAAATCAAGTATCTTCTGGGTAATTTGGTATAAGCAAAAATTTACAGTAAAAGTATGACTGATATCGGTTGCATAAGCAGCTAATATGTCAATCACATTTTTACTGTAAGTTTTCGCTTTAACAAATTACCCAAAATATAACGATTACACACTATTCATTATTGTGACTAGATGTCAAAGTCTAGATCCAAATTCCAAAAAAATATTTTCAAATTTCGACATAAAATAATATTCAATAACTTTATAATTGTTCTATTTTCTGTAAAAGCTTGATTATTTGATCCTAACAATACCGATACAAAAAAATTGATGCCTGGGCGGCGTTGATTCCGTTTCTGATTAAGCATTATATTGATGCATGTAATTGTATAATATTTTGAATTTTCTTTATTGAACCTATCTTAATGGTATAAATAACGAATTGATTCATTCAAGTTTTTATTTATAATATTTTTCAATTTTACCATCTTGTAAAAAAGTAACTATATAACTTTCTTCTTAAAAACATTTATTATTATACTGTCATCTTCCTTGAGTATACAGCAAGCAAATTTTATTTTATTAATAAATTTTTATTTTTATTTTTTTTTTTAAGGTATTTTATTATATCAGAATTAGATATTCAATATGATTTTCAAACTGAAAATAGTTTTGAAACTGATGATACTGATTTAGCAGAAAGTATAATAACTAAACAAACTAACGAATTAACAACTATTAGTGAAGAAACTGAACTTAGCACAGTTTCACTTAATACACAAGAGGCTTCTTGGGTTTGGAAGCATTTTACAAAAGAATATAACACTAAAAATGAACTTAAATCATTTATTTGTACAATATGCCGCCTTAAATACAAGCCAACCAATACACCAGAAACTCTGGCCAAGCATTTATATAACAAACATAGTAATTTAGTTGGTAATCGACAAAGTACTCTTGATAAATTTGTAGGTAAACCTTATTCAAGAACAGATCAATGACACCTACAACTTATGGATAAAATTGTGGACTTTATAGTTTGTTGTCAGCTTCCGTTTTCTATTGTTGACAATCCTTACTTTATTACTATATTAAATACACTTGATGCTCGATATTTAATACCTTGTAGACAAACTATACGAACTGAAATTTTAAATAAATATAATTATATGCGCAAAATCATTTTAGAAGAACTTGAAAAGCCTAAAAAAGTATCAATTACATGTGATATTTGGAGTTCTATTACAATGCAATCATATCTCAGTGTTACAGTTCATTTTATTAATAGTGAATGGCAATTACAACATTTTTTACTTGATCTTCTTCCTCTTAATAGGCAATATACTGCTATGAACATTCAACAAGCTATTATGCAAGTGTTAGATTATGCTAAAATCACAAATAAATTGTTAGGTATTACAACTGACAATGCACAATCTATGATAGCTGCTGGACGAGAACTTAAACAAAATTTAAATAATCATGAATTAGTTCATCAACGATGTGCTGCTCATATACTTAACATTGCTGTACAACATGGCTTGCAGCTAATATCTCCTGTTATAAAAAAAGTTCGAGATTTTGTAATAAAAATTCGGAATTCGACAAACCTTAGTAATTCTTTAAAAAAAATTTACAAACAAGAAAATGTGGCTAAATTAAAACCTAATTTGGATGTAGAAACAAGGTGGAATAGCACCATTTTAATGCTAAAAAAATTCTGTAAATGCGAGACATGTTAGATATTTTTGTTGTTAAAAATAGAGACCTTTCTTCTTTATACTTACAAGATGATAACTGGCTAGTAGTAATAATATGATTCAATTATCGAACCAATTTTTATAGCAACTGAAATTTTATCAACCTCAACATATCCTACGATAAGTGATATAAGGCTAACTATAATTGGTTTGTTGCAGCATTTAGATTTATTTATTCAAACTCACGCTAATTTAGATGAATGTATGGTAGCAGAATCAATTAACTTTAAACTTCAAGAATATATTAATGATTCAACTACAATTGGTACTTTACTTGACCCATGATCAAAAACTAAAACTTTTATTGATATAAATCAGTGTGAAAATGCCGTAAAACTTTTGTGTAACAGAGTAGAATTATATAAGAACAATACTGATACACAATCTATTCATAATTTACAGACAAAAAAAAATAAACAATTATTTTTTGAATCTTTAATTTCAGAACAAGAAGATACCGTACAAGTACCTGTTGAGGATGAAATTGTTCGATATCATGCTTTACCTGTTGATTCTACTACAAATCCATTAGATTGGTGGCATCATTTTCATGAAGATTTTTCCATTCTAGCAAAAATAGCATCATGTTCTTTAAGTATACAAGGTTCAAGTGTGCCTTCAGAACAGGCATTCTCCGTAGCCGCAAATATAATAACCAAAATTCGATGTAATTTAAAACTAAATACTGCACGGGCAGCTATGTGTCTTAAAAGCTGAATTCAGCAAGTGCGTGATAAAAAAGAAAAAGAAATTGATATGGAAAGTTTTTTTCTTTTAATTTTTTTTTTTTTTTTTGCAAAATTTTTTTTTTGTAAAATTTTTTTTTTGTGCGCATCTTTTTTTTTTAAATATTATTAGTATTATCTGGTGCACTCTATCTTCAAATTAGAATTAGATGTGGGTCTAAAATTATGCAGAGAATATTTTTATAGAGACATAAATAGTGCAATTCGATTTACCATATAAATTATGCACTAAATAACAATTTTTTTTATTATCGTTATTGTAAATTATAAATTTTATAAATAAATAAATATATATATATATATCAGAATAGAATCTTAGAACCAACAAGTTTGATTCTAAATACACTTGATGAAATTTTAAATTCATAAAAACCAGATATTTTTACATATATGCATAAAGATCTAAAAAAGTTACATGTGAATTGATTGTGATAAAGTAAACTTGACAATTTACTTATAGTTTCTATAAATGTGATATTTATTTGAATTTAAATTTCTTTTGGATGTTTTTAGAAAAAGTTTTTTCGAAAGTTAACATTTACAATACTGAACTGAAATTTAAAACTTTGTAATTAGCAACTATAAAGAATTTATTTCACAGTTAACTATATTTATAAGACTATGTGCATTTATATATATGCATACTATAGTATATTATACTACAATAGCAATTGCATCATACTAGCCGTATGATTTGAAGATAGTATGTTCTTCATATCATAAGCAAGATATTACAGGTAGCGACTACCTCGAAAATACCCACCTCTTTAGTTTAAAATATTTGAAAAATGACCTATCGCGTTTAGAGCTTACAGATTCTTTATTCGAATAGCATTTGAATAATTTAGATCAGCAAATAGCTATTCGAATATTCGCCGAATGACTAATATTCATGAATAATTTAATAACTACAATTATTTGAATAACTATAATTTTTTCGAATAATTATAATTATTCGAATAAACTATAATTATTCGAATAAATTATTTGAATAATTATGATAGAGCCAGCCTTCACAAGGATAATTTCTTTTACCAAGAAAAATGGCCCTAAATATCCTATATTACCTAAGAAACTTTCATTCTCCTGAATTATCGATGCAAATTGCATCATTATCCCTTACTCCTATTACCGATTTACTAATACTCATTACAAGATTCATATCATAAAGAACAACCATAAAATGATGCATGACAAATTCAGAACAAAAGTCATCTGATCTCGCAATAATGATTGCCCTGTCACTTTGTTGACAGGCTTTTCAATTGTACCTGGAATATAAAATAATTGAAAACCGATCAATACAGGTTTGCTCTTGGCAGCAATCATAGTGAAATATATGTTTTAGTAATGTTATTCTAGGAGTTGTGTATACCTAATTTTCTTGCTGGTATTAGAATTTCCCACAAAGTGTTATGCATTAACTTCATTATCAACTTTAATTATTCGAATAGTGACAGAAACTATTATGATCATTATGAATATTCGAATAACTACAATTATAGTTATTTGAATATTTATAATTCGAATAATTATAGTTATTCTAGTTCGAATACATAATTATAGTTATTCAAATATTCACATTCTAGAGATTGTACCTGTTGGGAAAACCTCTACCCAGTTAAAATTACCTGGATATCTGATAAATTACTATTTTACACAATTGCAAATTCTACCCGAGTACAATCACTACATTATTCATCGAATAATTTTTTAAAAAAATTTATTCGAATATTCGTCGAATATGAATATTATTCAAATAACGAATATGAATCAGATGCTCTAATCGTGTTCTATTATAATAAGCACTCCCTGTAAATAAAATTATCGACAATAAATAAGCACTATTATTTATTGTCGCGGGTCATAATGAAATCGGATTAAAATGAAATGTGGGTGTGGGTCTTTATTTAACCCTCTAAAACCCATTTATACTTGTTTAATATAAACTCTAAAATTATACGCGACAACTCAATATTACATAGAAATAAAATCAACCGATTTAATACAATTTAGCAGTTATTATATATATCCATCTTTATATAAAATTGTAATAAATAAAGTTTCTTTATCAAACGCCAAATGTCTCTCGTAATACATAATAAAGCTATGCTATCTTAAATGTAGACCACGGATAATTAAAGTAAAACCTATTTATTACTTTAAAAAAAATGAAAAATAAGCTCAACTTACGCAACAACAAAAAGCGCAACTTACTACTAAAAAAAAAATTGCTGGGAGAAAAAGTTTTTTGTGAAATTTCTTTTAGAAGCAGCTATCAGCCTTAACTATGATCTTATCAAGTGTAAAGGCTACGACACGTTTACGAGTTTTTAATTGGCAAAATATCCTCCTTAACTAGGTAAAAAAAAAAACAGAAATCGAACCACATTTTATCTAATGGAATTTACCGGGGCTTTCAATATTCATCAGCAGAATTGTCTTCGACTGGCATTCCCTTTAATTTATCACCTTAATCAGTTGCTTCTCAAACTAAGGCGATAACGAAACCAAAATTACTTGGCTAAATATTCTCCTTAGGAACTTTCCAATCTGGTTCGGATACTTCCTCATATTTAGATGATATAAAAGCACGAAGGTTAACTAAGTAATTTTTCTCATTTGAGTAAAATAATTCCCTGGTTACTGTCACTTTTTAAATGCATACTAAACTTTTATTGCATTCTTAATAACGGCAAAAACCCAACTTTGAACTTACTAAGTTCAAGATCCCAAAATATGAAACTACTTACCAAATGATTTCTCGTATTTAAGTATTCGAGTATTTAATCTATGGAAGACTCTTTACAAACGAAGCCTCAAGTTTCTTGGATATCTCTGGGATTCACTATATATAGGTAAGCTAGAAAAATATTAATGTGTAATATATATAAGCATTGAAGCTCCCAATTAACTCGCAAAAGTGTAATAATTTGTATGATAAAATAGCTTGAAAGTATATCAAATATAGTATATACGCACGTACGTATTATGAACCATTACATTTAAAAAAAATTGACCAACACAAGAAAGTTACCCTATATAGTATAACACAGAGTATAACCCGGAGTATAACCTGGAGTATAACAGTAGTATAACCCGGAGTATAACCCGGAGCATAACCCGGAGTATAACCCGGGTTTGCTCTATATGGAGTAACCCGGAGTATAACCTGGAGCATAACCCGGAGCATAACCCGGAGCATAACCCGGGTCTGCTCTATATAGAGTAACCCGGGTTATAAGAAATAACTCTGCTCCGGGTTATTATATAATTGTTAAAATCTCAACCCACTCCAACTTTAGACTGGAGTATAACCCAGTTTCTCCGGAGTATATTGCTCCATTAACAACCCTAGCGTACGAGCTCCCTCTTTCTTTGCACTAACCATATTTGACCCAAAGGCCCTGCTGAAACTAAAAAAAATCAGAAAGTCAGGTAAAAGAAAAGTTGAAAATAAGACAACTTGTGGCAAACTAGCCCATGACCAACCTACTTGTGATTACCCAGTTAGTGCCCAATCGGCCTGCCATTAATGCTCTAGTAGCACCAATTGATGATTCCTTACAACTACCTATTGAAGTAATCCCGGCCAACCTAGAAGAAAAAGAGGTTTTTCAGTTATTGACCAGTTGGACCTATATAATGTAGCCCAAGATATATTAAACATAAAAGCAAGTACCACTATAGAACAACTTTTACAGTAACTAAATCAGCACTGTAACCTAGCCCAAGCCCTATAAAGTTTTATTATCATCGAACTTTCTGTACCCCTAGAAAATATAGAGACAAACTTTGTTGATAATTCAAGTAATAACTGTACCACTGCAGCCCATTGCTACGTGTGAATTAAAGGTAATCCTGTGGCTGCTATGCTTAACTCCAGTGCTACTATAAGTTTAATGTCAATAATTAATATTAAAGTTGGATTTAAAAATCGATGGACCTTCTTCTACTATAGTTGTAACCACAAATGGAATACAAAAGAGAGCCCTAGGTAAAATAACTAATTTAAAATTAGCTATATATAATATGATAATTCTCACTACAGTTCAAGTACTCAAATCTACGAATAATCTGTTGCTACTTGAAATAGATTGGTTTGATCAAGCATGTGCTTGGCTATATTTTGTGGAAAAAATGTTATACATTACTTATGAAGGAAATACAAGTGAAGTCCTGATTTTTACTGACGGAAGACCCCCAGCTGAACCTATTAAAGATTATTTCGAAAGTAAAGATACATTTGATAAATTTGAGTACGAAGATAAAATTTTGAATAAAGCAGAAGAATATTTGCTAAAGAAGTTTCCAAATATACCTTTTATGAGAACCAGAACCCTGAAATATACATAAATAGGTTAGGTATAAGTTTGCTTATTTTTGAGGTTTTTATACAAATCTTTTCTATTTATAGTAATTTTTTGCTTATTTTTAAAGTTTTTTCCATATATCTTTCCTTTTTTAGTAACCCTATAATTAACCTGACATATCTATGTATATTTCGGGGTCTTTGAGAACCTATAGGAGGACTAACAGAGCCAGCCATATACCTTGCCAACATATAAGAACTTCTGAGCTATGAAACTAACCTCGAAGAAAAATCACTAGAACAAAAGTTAGAGAAGAATCTTGCTGAAGCCCCCTAGACCCAGAAGAAAAAAAAGCTGCCTTGAATATGTTAAGTAAGGAAAAAGATATTTTTGCAAGAAGCATGAATGACCTTGGACAAACAACTGTGATAACCCATGAAATTAATACTGAAAATGCTGCCCTGATAAAGCAAGCCCTGTACTGTGCTGCCTATCTGTATGAGAATTTATCTGAAAAGAGATTGACCAACTTAAGGAAAAAGGGTTGATAAGAGAATCAAAAAGCCCTTGGACTGCCCCTATTGTAGATGTACCAAAAAAGAGTGATAAATTGAGGATGTTTGTGGACTACCAGAAATTAAATTCAGTTACAAAAAAAGAATGTTTTTCTACTTCCAAAAATTGATGATATTTTTGAGGGATTTAGCCATGCTTTGTAGTTTTCTTCTCTTGATCTTATGTAGGGCTACTGGCAAGTCTGTATGAAAGAAAGTAACCAAGAAAGACCACTTTTGTGACAACATTTGGTATATATGAAGTTTTGGTAATGCTGTTTGACTGTTTACCCAGACACTTTGGACCATAAAATGGACCAGGTTTTGCTGCACTTTACTAAACCAAACCTTATGGGTTTTGGTACAGGTAATTCCACGTAAAGTAACAAAATAAAATGTGCTCATACGTGCTATTCAATGCACGTGTCAATATCGTAAAATGTAATATACGTGCCATTCTGTCACGTTTTGGTTTGTGTTTCATGCTACATGCCTCATAACATGTGCCTATCCAGACAACTCTGTGCTAGCCTGTACTAACACCCGGACCACTTTTCTTATAGGGATAGCACTGATTAAATAAGTAAATAACTTGAGAGAAGTCACTGAACATGCGCAACAGATCAAATAAAAAAAAAGGAGAGAAAACAAAACAAATAAATGCCTATAATTCTCAGCCTTACAAATATCTTAAAGTTTGGAATAAGCTCAGTCTCACCTATAGTTGTTAGGCGAAACCTAGAGGTTTCGCTATTGGCAAAATATGAAACCTAGTTTTGACTTTCGCCAAAAAAAATTTTAAAAGATGAATAAATGGTGAAACTGGCATAAGGTGACGAAACCGGTGAAAGGTGGCAAAATTGCAAAAGGTGGGAAAACTATCAAAAGGTAACGAAACTAAAGAAAGGTTATAAAGTGGCAAAGGCAGTGAAGCTACCGTAAAGTGCCATGTGGTAGATTCCTCTATGAGATCTTTATTGTAAGTTTAAATTAGATTTATATCCGGGTTAAAGATGGGCAAAGCAATCTACTTATTACGTAAAAGTCAAATCATTCTATGCAACTACTTAGAATGTTATTAGTTGTAAATATATATTATAGCAGATTGTCACATATGTGATTTAACTTTTACGTAATAAATAAATTACCTTGCTCATCTCTAATTCGGGTACAATCCATTTTATTTATTTGCACGGATAATACAAACAAAAAAAAAGAAAATCGATTTGGTAAATAAACTAAGTGCGTGAGATAAAAAATTAGGGTTAGAGCCTTAACTAGAGGCTATAGAGTTAGATTAATACTTACTATATATAAAATTTCATTCCTGCCAATTTTAATTAGTGCACCAAGATCGAATTAAACATTAGTTTTTACATATTTTCGCTTTTTCTTCTTTTACGCGTATTTGGATTCTTTGTCAGACTGATCTGCCCTATACCTTGGAAAATACCCGGTACCATCATCCTCTATACTGTTTGTTTCCTAAACATACAACTAATAGATCTAATTTCAGGGGTTAATTTTGATTAGTGTGTAACATTGAATATCAAATTATTATTGTTCATCATGGGAGCTGCTCCTTTCACTAAAAAGAACAACTCCCGTGGCCAACAATACATCTGTGCCTAAAACTTGTAGTACAGTATAGGGATAGGGTCGTCGAGCAAGCCGCTGTTGGTCATGTGAGCTGACTTTTTCAAGTATCCTTTCCTTTCTTTTTTTCCGAAGGTTGTCACGTGAGATCCTGTGATGCACCACGATTTCTAAAGCAGAGACCCATAAAAATTTTTTGTGTTATAAAAAATCTTTATTTGCATTATTGCAAAAATTTGTATTAATTTGTAATAAGATATTAACTTTATTTTAATTTGCGATTTGTTTCGAAAAACATCAGAAATTTACTCAAAATTTTGTTCTGACCTTGCTTGTCTTTTATGTTCATTCATTTTCTCTTTTGGAAACTACACTATCTGACATTATTAGCCAATCAAATTTATAGAATACACGTGAATTTTACCCTTAGAAATTTGGTTTAATTTGCATTATCAAACTAAATTTGCATTAGTTTGTATTAATTTATATACAAATTTTTACGGGTTTCTGTTCCGAAGTTCCCCCACTCTCCCCTTTTCTTTTCTTTTCTTTGGGCGAGATGGGATGGTGGGTCATATTAAATTCAAGTACAATATGATATATATAAATTAAATAATAAATTTTTATGAAAATTACTATCTAATAAACTATTTACATTAACTTCATCGTTGCTTATCTTATATAATTTGACACCTGACCTGTGGCTCTGCCACGGGAACTTTGTATAAAACTTTAGAATCTTAGTTAAAATCTGTAAATTTGCATTATATAATATTCATAAATATGCTGAGTTACAATACAGCAATACTAAAGCTTCTATATAATTTAGATCCAATGTCAATGCAATTAGTTTTTTCACAACATATACATAATTCTACGTTTTGTTTTTAACAATATGAATTTACTATATTTGACCTATTAAAAGTTAATAATATAATGATTATTTTCCCAACAATTAAAGTTTAAGGTTTATATTAATCTATTAGAAAATAATTGCCAATAATATTATTATTAATAAGCTACTTACTATATATGATATTTAAAGTTTAACAACAAAACGGTAAAAAAAATCTTAACAACTTAACAATAAATTTTGGTTAAATAATTGAATAAAAAAAATTTAAGATTTTTATATAAGAGCCACATGCAGTAAATTCACTTACCAATTTTGGCTTATGTTGTTTCTTTATAAAAGCCACATGTGTGCTTAATAACTACAAAAATTTTCATAGCTTATGTACTGTACGTATGCATATTTCTTTATATAAGTCATATGCTGTTTTTAATAGCCATATTTGATTCACATGGCTTCTTTGCAACATGCTTTGCTTAATACAGTAATAGCCACAAGCAAATATTTATTCTCCAACGTTTTCATTCACCAACATGGTGTCACAGGTTAATTATTGCTTTCGTCACTAAAGAACCTAACCCGGACGGTAGGCACTAACAAAACTTTTATAGTTCACAACAGCTAAAGACTAAAACACATGACTTGTCCCATTTTAAAAAATTTCATATTGAAATTTACTATCTTTTTGATTTCTTGTATTTTGATTGGTCAAAATATTTTTTCTAAAAAAATTTTTTTAATTAAAATAACAAATTAGCCAATAGCAAGAGGCCAAAACATGTGACTTGTTCCATTTTTATTAATTTTTTGACGCATTATATAAAAATTAAGCATCTTTAAATTAATATAAATCAAAAATATATAATAATTATTTTAAAAATAAAGCCGCTAAGTTGTAGAAAATTAACTTGGCTACAATTTAGCGGCTTTTTTTTCATATTTTTTATGTATCAAGAGCTATTAATGTTTGAAATTATTTTAGTCGCGCACTGTACTTAAATAGATAACGATGCGGGCAAGTGTTTATTATGTATTTTATTTACTTTATTAATCTATGGTCATTGCCGTTCCGGCCAACTCGGCCAATTGCTCATTTACTATTTATGTATTCTGCTAAACTTCTCAATAAAAAATCATCATTTCCTAATTTGTTTGCCGGCATAGCCAAATAAATAAACTAGTGTCGTGTAACGTGATTTTCGTTAAAGCACGAAATCCCAAAATTCCCACAACCCCAAAATACCCACAGTTTTCGGTTATAGCCAACAACCAGTTACTGCATAAATAGATAAAACGTCAAAACGCACATACACAAAATTCCCACAGTTTTCGGTTAAAGATGTTAAAGCGCAGCCAATCAAAAACGTTAAAGCATAGCCCAAAATTCCCACAATTCTCGGTTGCAGACAATCAAAAACGTTAAAACGCACAGACTCTGATATAAATTATATAGATTATATATTATAGATTATATGCCATAAATGTTTGAGACTATTGCTGCATTTTGCGAAACCTAGTAAATACTATTTAGGATTCTACAAATTCCAAACTAGTAGTAATGATCATCTGCAAATAGTATTGAATGGATATCTAGATTTTACATCAATTATTCATGACTATTCACGAAACTAAATAAGCGTTAAATATTCTCGACTATTCATGAATTTTGTGTAATCGAATATTTGCTTTAATATTAATTGATTCATTTTTAACCGTGGACATCAATCTCTAATGTAATACTCCACATAATTCCCGGATCCGTGAATATTCACGGTTAAAAATGAATGGTTAATTAAAGCAAATATCCAGCTATACAAATTTCATGAATAATTGAGGTTTAGGTTATATTAATAAATATGAAAATTCAATGAATATTTAAGTTTCACAAATTTCGTGAGTGTCGTGAATATTCGATGAAGATTTGTTTAGAATTAATATAACCATAATATGAATTCCATAAACTCTTTTACGGGTAGTTATGAATCTTCAATATTATTCGTGAATTAGTAATGCGAATTTATTCAAATCCGTATAGCTTGAATAGTTTACCGGCAATCCGCATAGTTTACATAGTTAACTATAATCCGTATAGTTTTAATAGTTATCTTCAATTAACTATAGCTCGAGTAACATGCATGCGTATTGTGCAGATTTATGGTAATCTGCGGGATGATATCAATTCCCATAACTTAAATTCAATAGTTTATGTAGATTCAATAGTGTATCCGTATAGTTTTAATAATTGACTATAGTTTTTTACTGTTGCCGACAAATGGGTACACCTAGAGATGGGCACAATGGTATTTTTGCTTATTATGCAGCGTATGATATGCTGCATGCATGCATATTATATTATTGGTTCGTAATATCAAAAAAAAAGTTGTAATACTAGTTAATGGCACACTAGCTGCTTCGCAGCCAGATTTAGGCTGGTCCAGAACCTTATATTTCTTTTTGGGTTATATCTTTTTTTTTTTCTTTTTAAACTATTTGAGTTACTAACAAGAAATAAAAGGTTGCTAGCTAAGAAAAAGGTAGAAAGTTAAAGAAAATGGTTGAAGTTTTTTAACTTTAGCAGAGCTTAACTAATAAACCACATAACCTTAATTTGAAAAAATAGTTACAAAAGTATGATAAAAACTTGGGAATAAATCAGTTATTACCGGTATCCACTTATATGGGCAATATTTATTTATAGAGATTGTAAGTACTACAGTAAATATTTTTAGGGGATTTCTAATCATCCCTTACCGAAGATCTAAACTGTCATTTTAATGGCGGGTCTATCTAATTTTTTTATATGGGCATTTTGGTCTATAGGGCGTAATTCCATGCACATGCATGGTGCGTGCATTCATACATTGTGCCAATCTCCGCTATCGGTGAATGACTAGATACGTATTCAGTTCTATTGTTTATCCTTTTTTTAGTCAAAATGGGCAGATCAATCCAACCTTGCGATACTATATAATTGATTACGTTATTGAATTTATCTAAGTGAATAGATTATTTGAATTATTAAATACGTGTTTTTGTTACTCCAACTCAAATTAATACAGTCGGCTTCTCCAAATGCATTGCGACAGAACTGTAGTTACCGTACAAGAGCATAGAAAATCGGTCAAAAATAGCACAATTTTGAATTAACGCCCATAGGCATCTCAAATAAATGCGTATCTCCGTGTAGCATATAGGATATTGTTGTGACAAATATTGAATTCAAAAAATCAACCTTATTTCGAAATAATGTCTATGAAAGTACCGAAATAATACTAATTAACGCGCAACGTCATTTAATTTTTTACTTATACATCTAGAATTGCTAAATTAGTTGTTTCTAAGTGGAAGCATACAAATTTTCATCGAATATTCACATCTAAAAATCTATGAAACTTAAATGTTCATTGAATATTCATACAGTCAGACCTCTCTAAATGCAACCTCCCTAAATGCATAACCTTTCTAAATGCATGGCTTAGCTTGGCCCCAACTCATATGTTTACTTATGGATTTTACTTCTCTAAATGCATGGTTTTTTGTAGGCCCCTTGGCGTGCATTTAGAGAGATCTGACTGTATCTAATATGAATTTCGTTTAGCCGAATAATTGTTTTTAATTGAATTTTCATATCTAATATGAATTTCGTGTAGCCGAATAATTGTTTTTGAATATTCATATCTAATATGAAATTTCGTGTAGCCGAATAATTGTTTTGAATATTCATATCTAATATGAATTTCGTGTAGCCGAATAATTGTTTTTAATTGAATATTCATTTTTAACCGCGGTATTCACAGATCCTATCTCTACTTTCAATCGAAATACTCTAATAATCATACAGTAACCAACAGAGAATATCATTAAAAATCGGGTAGATTGAAGAACAGTTAACTCAATGATATTTTCATGATAATCACATCACATGATAAAAATTTGGCCTAAGTTAGGGTAAGTGTTAGGGTATAGGTGACAATATATTTTAGGCCGATTTGTCAGTGTTAGTAAACAAATGACGTTATTGCATGATTTCACATGATGTGATTATCACTGAGTTAACTGCTCTTCAAGTGTCCCTAAAAATCATCGGTTCTGATAACTATATAAAGGCTAAGAAAAAATTCGTCTAAACAAAACAAAAAAAACAGTCAAAAATAATTAAAGAAAATGCCGTTTTATATTTATGTTACTACACGTCAAAACAACCGTATCGCTAGATATATGGGCACATTTCCCGATGAATCCACTGTAGACCAATGGTATAATGACGTTTGTAAACTTAAAGAAAGCAATCCTGGCGTAGGAAAATTCAGTATCGAAAAAGTATCACCAGAATGGTATACTTTAGAAACTTCCGATGACGCTATCTCATTTATTGATAATGTTCAAGAAAATGAACTAAAAAAATATAAATCAAAATGCTTTTGGTTGTTGTTGAACGATGTCGGTGGCAGAGACATGCCAATAATTCCTAAACAGACATTTTTATCGAAATAACCCGAGAAAACCGCCTATTGCGTGCTCCTATTGACGATGAAATTGTAGTATTGCCGTTAGCAATTTCAAAAATGGATTCAAAATAATAAATGGAAATTTAAATAGGGTTGTCTATAAAATAAACATAAATTTTGTACAATGATTCCTTCAACCATTATATTAGATCAGTGACCAAAATATAGTTTTCAGAGCAGCAGAGTTTTTTTTTTGATTTTTATATTTATATTATATATCAATATATATATTTATATGTTTTTTTTTATGTAAACGATCCTCGGATTTTTGTTTTAAATAATAAAAATATTTATTAATTGAAAATTTGCAAACAAACACGCGAAAAGAAGTAGGTAACCACCATCCTGACCTCATAGGGTCGATCAAATTTCGTTTTGCATGTTCTTATCTGAGTAAATTTCATAAAAATCCTGGAAAAATTGCATCAAATTTGGTGCACAATTTCTTGTTATCCGGTAACTTATGCGATAGCCTGCCTAATAATAATTTTATGATTTGAATAACAGATAAGTATACAATATTGGGAAAATTGTCGAATAACAGTAATTTGGCGTACCGCTCTGCAGCACGTGTAGCCAATCATTTGCCAAATTAACTGTATTAGACAATTTTTGCCCAATATTGGTGTTATCCGGCAATTTATGATCATGATTGGTAGGGAGTTGTCGGCTGAGTTTTAATTTAAATAAACATGTTTACATCGTAACACATGAAAAAATAACAAGAAGAAATCATTTCATGATCATATGAGTTTGCCGGATAACTATATATTATCAGAGTCGGTTTATACAAATGCATAAATAATTATGCTTGCTTGAACAATTTAATAAGGCCTACTATTTATTAAAGCAAATACACGACTTTTACATTTGTAAAAACATGCATATTATATTTATTGCGTCTATTGCTATTATTTATTTATTGACCTTAATAATATTCTACAATCTATGATGCCTGATTCGTACAGTGTTTTTAAGCTGAGACTTGCAGATGCATTTCTTCTGATAATCGATTACGGATTGGATTAATCGTATTTTTTGGCTTTAGAACCCATTTCTTCGTTAGATACAAAGGTGGCCTGCACAACCAAATAATCACGTGCACATTCGTGCAAGTCCAGGATAGCGTACATCGGCTGATCGTGTTTTCCAAAAGTCTCCCAGAAAGAAGGGATCTTTTTTTAATCGTTTTGGAGGATGGTTTGTTATTTCTGAAAGTAGTTCAGATTCAAGTGTATTTTGAGAATTCGAAGAGGTATGTTCAATTGGGTTAATAAATTGTTCAAGTGCGTTTTCTTCATCCATCTTACTAGGTTTAAGTAAATAAATAAAATATGTGCAAACGAAAAAAACTCGCTTATTTATATATTAAAAAATATATATATATATATATTCATGTCGCAGTAATTAATTAAAAAAAAAACAAAAGTTAATATCAGCGTAATATCGTAATTAACTTTTAATTAAAGAATCTATCTTTGTCATATTAACATAACGCCATAATAATTAACCAATCGAAACGATGTATTATTCGTCAATGACGATAGTAATTAAAATATAAAGTCAATTACTAATCAAGCATTTTGCTCATTTAATCGATTCCGAACTCAATTTGAGTTTAAATATCATAGTAAAAATTATGTGACCAGAAAAATTCGAGTTTAACCGGTTTGTTTCAAATAGGGTCGAACCGAGTTCGGACAAGTCCCTATTTATGATGGAATGCGGTTAAAAAATTATATCATCTAATTTTGCTGCGCAATTGATTCAAAACTCTTTTTAATATTTATTCCCGTGATGGGAAATTGAAACGTTTCACAACATTTTATACTTGTATATATTGTTCAATGATTCGTACATACTAAAATCATAACCTTTTTTAAAATGAGACCATTACCAAACGAATGTTTTTTTAAAATATTTGATAATCTAAGTAATAATTATAAAAGTTTATTTTCATGTCTTCTTGTAAACCGTGAATGGTGTAGAATAGTCGTACCAATACTATGGAGTGAACCAACAATCCATATTGATGATAAAAGACTTATAAAAATATTTCTTTTAATGTTAAATTCCGAAGAACAAGCACAATTAATGCCTCTTAAAATTTCCCTTCCAAATTATCAAAAATCATTATTTGAATATACAAGTTTTACTGTATCTCTTGGTTATGGTTTACATAATGGAATTAAAAATTATCTTCTTCAAAAAAAATATGGTGATATACTTGATACACCTGTAAACACCGTTATTTTAAACACTATTAAATGTTCTTTGATTACAATGTTCTTAAGAACAAGTAAAAAACTTAAGTGTTTAATACTTGGTGAAATAATTTATAATAAATTATTATTTGAAAATCTTTATAAAAACACTACTATTATTACTATTAGTTATCATATAAAAGACGACTTTAAATTTAAAGTATTAAAAGCACTAGTGAAAATTCTTTATAAAACTACTACTCTGAATTCTTTGGATCTTTGTTATAGTCAACTTGGTTCTGAAGGGGTAAAAATGTTAGCTGAGGCTCTTTGCAAGAATACTTCTCTGAGTTCTTTGAATCTTGGTTATAATCTACTTGGTTCTGATGAGGTAAAAATTCTGGCTGAGGCTCTTTGCAAGAATACCTCTTTGACTTCTTTGAATTTTGGTTATAATCTACTCGGTCCTGAAGGTGGAAAATCTTTAGCAAAAGTTTTATGTGAGAACAATACACTGACTTCTTTAAATCTTAGCTATAGTCAACTTGGCCCTGAAGGAGGAAAAGCATTAGCTGAAGCTTTACAAAAAAATACGGCTCTGACTTCTTTAATTCTTCATGGTAATAATGTTGGCTTTGAAGGGGGAAAAGCATTAGCAGAAGCTTTATGCAAGAACACTACCCTGATTTCTTTAAATCTCAATTATACTCAATTTACCTTTGAAGGGGGGAAAGCATTAGCAGAAGCTTTATGTAGGAACAATACTCTAACTTGTTTGAATCTTTGTAACAATCGACTTGGCTCTAAGGGAGGAAAAGTATTTGCAGAGACCTTATGTAAAAATACTTCACTGACTTCTTTGAATCTTAGCTATAATCAACTTGGTGCTGAAGTAGGGAAAGCATTAGCAGAAGCCTTATGTAAGAACACTACTCTGACTGTTTTGAACCTTCACCACAATCATCTTGGTTTTGAAGGAGGGAAGGCATTAGCAGAAGCTTTATGCAAAAATACTACGCTGACTTCTTTGAATCTTAGGTATAATCAACTTGGTTCTGAAGGTGGCAAAGAATTAGCAGTGGTTCTTTACAAGAATACTACTCTGACATCTTTGGATCTTAGTTATAATCAAATTGATTATGTAGAGGGAAAATCATTGGTGGAAGCTCTTTGTAAGAATGCTACTCTGACCTCTTTAGACCTTGGTAAAAATCATTTTAGCCCTGAGGATATGAAACCATTAGCAGGCAAGAATTTTACCCGTATCAAATTTACGCTTTTCATCAATTACGTATATTGAAATTTTTTTAGTAACTTAACGTACATGTAATAATAAGATGGTTTATATAACTTACTACAATACTTCAAGAATTGTTTAATTGCCAATTCGTCTAAGAATAGTATCCTATATGCGTAAAATACTACTTAATTTATATTTATTATGAAATCTTTTCCTTCATAGCCAATTATTTTTTTATATGCTAATATATTTTGATTTTCTAATTAAAAATGTACTGAAGGTTTTTTTTTTTTTACATATAATATAATAAAATTATTAAAATTGATCTAGTGGCATATAAGACATTTAAATTCTAAAATTTGCAAATATATAGAAAAATGATTTCATATCTATATAAATATACATAGTAATTGTAATTATATAATTTCTTTTATGTGGATTGTAAATTAAATATTTTTAAATACAGAAGACAGTTTTATTTTTTTTGAATTTTTTTAGTATGAGATTATTGGATATTCATTACATTAAACTTGGCTCTTTAATCCTTACTTCTTTGAATCTTTAGCTATAATAAAATTTGTTCGGAGAAAAAGAATTAGTATCAGTCTTTTGCAAAAGTACTGTACAAAGATTTCTTCGAATCTTAATTACCTTCTTTGGTAAAAAGCCTAAGCAAAAAATTCTTTGCAAAAACATTAAATTTTTTGGATTTGAATAAGATTAGTTTGAAGAGGGAAAGTGTTACCAGAGGCTTCAAATGCAAGAACGCCATCTTATTTATCATTATTAAAAAAAAGCACTTCGTATAATATTATTTATTTTCGATTAAATCTTAAATCTCTGATAGTAACTAAAATTATGACTTCGATTAAGGTGCCCACAGATTATAACTATTTGATCACTCAATAAAATTTATTAGTAATTCATCCTTTCCTAATTGTCCAGAGCGTAGCAGAGGGACACGACTAGGGTGGGTGGCACAGCAAAAAAATTTGGGATGCCATTAGTCAAAATTCATGCTATGCCATACTATAGGCATGCCCATAACAATAATTTAATTAAACCACCTTTCGGAATATTTCGGACCTTTGCTCCAATTTTCTTTTGTATTTTAAGTTGATTTTCTGCTCGGAATATCTCGGAATATCAAGATATCGGTTTAACCAGAGCGAGGTGTATCATATAAGTTGCATGCCTTATAACCATTTTGGTTTTGGGCATGCCCATGCCATCTGCTGACCTATCATTGTAATTTAAATGTATTTTTAGTTAATTAGCATTTATCATGGAAATCTGTGATTATACCTCCATTTCTAGTTTTTGCATCATAGAAGGACTTTGTATGATTGACTGATAATTTCTATTTAATTCTACATTATTTATAGCTTAAACTTTTTTTTTAAAAAAAATAATAATAATAATAAAACTAAAGTCAATAAAAAATAAAAAAGAATTATATTGAATTTTTATCAAAGTTATTGCTATGCTCACTTCTCTGAACAAAAAAAAAAAAAGATTTTGTTTATTATTGGTGGTGGGTTCCTATAACTCTAATAAACCTTTCAATATATTTCTTTATCTTTATTTAATTTTATTTTTTGAAATGTGCTTTAAACTAATAAATAATGCAGGTTACCGTACTTGATTTAAACTCTAAGATAGTGTTGTTTACTAGAAAATCTGATGCCCAGATTTTTTTTCAGAGCTCCAGTGGCTCTAGGAAATTTTCACTTGATGAATTTTTCCATGAAAATATATTATTGGCTAGAAATTGAACGGGAAATAGGGTACTCTCAAGCATTTCCCTGAATGTGGTCTAAATAGTTCATAATTATCATATTATGAATAGTTTTAGTTATTTTTATATTATTTTCAATAAATCAATAATGTGAATAAAAAATTTGCTCAGATGACTCTTACTGTGATTTGCTAATAATTGTATTAGCGACCAATTGTTGCGATAGATTAAAGACCCTAATCGATACTTAGCAATTTATATTGATTTCATGTAATTCATAAGAAACAACCAGCTGCCTCTATTGCTTATTATGTATTTACCCAATTTCATATATCTGATATTATTATACAATTGGCTAAAGGCAATAATATAGCGTTTACTAGTTGATAAAAAAAATAATCTTTAAACTAAGAAAAAATGTAAGTTTAAAAAAATAAAATAAATAAAAATATGAAATTAGAAATTATCTTCTTCAAGCAAAGATAATGCCATGCATGATACACCTGTAAACATCGCTATTGCAATGTTTTTACGAACAATGAAGAAACTTAAGTATTTAGTGCTTGGTGAGATCATTTATAATAAAGTTACTATTTAAAAAATACTACAGTATTATTATTAATAGTGATTGTTATGTCGAAGTTAATTTTAAATTTAAAATATTAGAAGCATTAGTGAAATTTCTTTATAAGAATCCTTTTCTGACGTCTTTGAATCTTAGCAATAATCGACTTGTTTTGAGAAAGGAAAAGTGTTAGTTAGACTCTTTGCAAGAATACTTCTCTGACTTCTTTGGAAAATATTAGCAATAGCTCTTCATAAAAATACTACTCTGAATTTTTGTATATTTGGCATAATCAACTTGGTTTTGAAGCATTGGAAGAAGTTTTATAATAAGAATACTGACCTGAGTAATTTAAATCTTTGCAACATTTTAAGGGAGAAAAAATGTTAGCAGAGGCTCTATGCAAGAATATTTCTCTAACTTACTTTAGTCTTAGCCATAATAACTTGGTTCTGAAAGAAGGTAAACATTAGTAAAGGCTTTATGTAAAAACGATACTTGACTTATTCGAATATTAGCACTAATCAACTTGGTTCCGAAGAAGGAAAAATTAGCAGAGTATTTACATTAATACTACTCTGACTTTTTTGATCTTAACAATTATCAACTGGATTTAAAAAGAGGGTATTCACTAGCGGAGGCTCTTTGTAAGAATGCTATCCAACTCATCTGAACCTTGTATATAATCATTTTAGTCCGAATATGTGAAAACATTAACATGCAAGAATTTTATCCGTATTTAATTTATATATTCCTACTATGAAATGTATTAAGCATTTTTAGTAAATTAATGTAAAAATAATAATCGAGAAAGTTTATATAAATTACTATCAAAGAATTATAAGAATTTTAAAAATTTTTAGACGCAGAAAGACAATTTTATTATTATTATGAAATGGCTGGGTATTTAGACGTGAGAATTACATTAAATTTACTACTTTAAATTTGGTAAAGAAGGGAGATTTTTAGTTCTTTGTTAAATTTTATCTCAAATACAGTATAATTTTTAACCAAACAATTTTACTTTAAATGATAAAATCATGTATTTACGTTATAGTATAACGGTTGTATGGGAGAGCGGGTAAAACATATTGACGATAGTACCAACTTAACTCCAACCGTGTACGGAAAAAATTTATATAAATAGGGAATGGTGGTATAAATGAAATTTATAACACGGTTCGAAGAAGCTTTGTTGAGATATATCACTATATCACTAAAAGAGAACAATAAATTGAAAGCGCTGATGCTGGTGATGCTAATATGTGGGATTAATTGTCCGGAGCGAAGCGGAGGACTCTGTTTTTACGTCTGTATTTGATACACAAGATCACGTGAATTCTGTCTGTTCGTTTCCGGGTTTTTGATTGGCTGCAAAACAAGATCATCTGATTGATCTTTTACGCTCCGGGCACGCATTGCCTAGCCCTATAAAAAAAGTGGTCCGGGGTGTGGTCCGGGTTGTGTCTGGAATCCACGGAATGGCACGGTCGGAGTGGTACGTATAGAGCTGTTGACGGAATATCACGGTAAAAAGTGGTACGGGGGAGGTGGCACGTTATGACACGTCATACGCAATGGCACCTTCATTTAACGGAATGATACGTGTCAAAGGTGGTACGTGTTGGCTCGTTTCACGAAGAGCGAAAGATCAATATACGATTTTTTTTAAAAAAATTGCGATATCTCATAATTTCACTAATGAAACTGCTCTGGGTGTCTTAACAAAAAAAATTCCTTGCAAAATTTTGATACATGAGCAGTTGTTAGTTTGTTTATATTGTATTGATTGTTGATATAAATTTATGTAATCTACTTGTATGTATATATATATTTTTTTTATCACACGTTAATTCACGTTAATTACCTGGCCAAATCCCGTGCCATTTGGACTAGTAAAGTGTTGCAAAACCGAGCCATTAACGGTCCATTTTGTACGGGCATACGGTCCACCACGGGCCAAAAATCCGTGCCAATCCAAGCCTCCTACGTACCAAATACGGGTTTAATCCGTGCCACCAAAACCCGTGCCTTTACTCAGCCAACCCGTACCTTTACGGTCCATTTTTCTTATAGGGTAGTAATAGGGTTGATATACTGATTATAATGTTAATGCGGGGATGACCAGTTGATATCAAAGATAATTTTAAGTCCTCGTAATGAAATCCGAACCGAATTGAATAAGAAGTTCCGTCTGAGACTGGCGATGCTAAGGAATCCGCGTTTCCACTGGATAAATTATTACCGAAAATATCTTCTAATACTTTGAAGAAAACTACAACCAAAGTCACGTGATAGATGTACAAACATTTCACAGTGAATTACTATAACAGGGGACGAGTCAACTCATATTTCTTAATAATTTTTCGATTAACTTTAGGGTAGGGTCATCCTGTATTAAAGTTAGGTTAAGCTTTAGGTAGTTATATATATGCAAAATTACCTTCCCGACATTTTTGATTAACCTACCTGAGGTAGATTTTGACTGTCGTTTTTTGTTTATTTCAGGTTTTTGTTTTTATTTCTTGTTTTGCTTCTCAAAATTCTATAATTTGATTGGCATTTGGTCACGTGATTTGACTCCGCTTTATGCCTTTAACGGGATTTCGAGTCTTAACAAACGTAATATTTAAAGTCAATTCGATTCGTTGAATTGAGTCTTTTGAAGAGTTTATTAAATTTAAAGTCGAATTCGGGAATATTATAATTCAGATAAGTATATTTTATTTTTTTATAAATCTTGTAATGGGCGAAGACTGCCTGGACTTTATTAAAATTTGGGAAGAAAGCAGTCACCGGCATAGCCACAGAGTCGGGGATAACCAGATAAGGCGTAATCCATCAAGAAATGACGTTAACATTGAGTAAGCCCGGTTAAAGTTTAAAAAATATTTGAAAATTACATTGACGATCCGGCTGGTGGGTCATGTGAAGTTAGAGAACTGCGGACCTGATAACGAGGTCCTACACCGCGGGGTAGGGGCCCAGGCTGTCATATGACAGACTTAATGAAGCATGGGTTATCTGTTCGGTGAAGAATTGTAATATATAAATGTAATAAAAGTTAAATTGAATAAAGTACGCCACTGAGCGTCTCCATAAAGGGAGTTTTAAAAAAAAAAAAATTTGGAGACTTATATACATTTTAATTTTCTAGAGTGTTGCGCGAACATTCTAGCGATATACGCTAAAAATTAAGCGTTACATTGAAATTTCAGCATGTCGCAAAAATTTAGCACTACGCTGAAAAACTAGTGTTACGCGGAAAAACTAGCACGCATTTATCTACGCCACCCAACCACTAATTATTTCCATTTTAATATAAGATATAAAGATGTGACATAATTTTGATGGTATTACTAAATTTATCTTCCGTCATAAAAAAAAGGAAACCAAAATTAAAAATATACATGAGAAAGCTAATCGAATAAGGAATTATCCTAAGTTCAAATTTTTAATTCGAAACGTACTAAATATGTAAGTCAAAATTATACGTGGCATCATCTTCAATCAATTTCATCAAATCGTACCCTATCTACATATCCATATGCATATGGCCCACATACATTTGTTATTTTATATCTAGAGAGTAAAAACATTTCATCATTTTATCACATAATAATTATAATCCAAATATATTAAATTTAGGGAGTTGCTATTTCCACCATCGTATTTTGCTATTTCCACCATGGTTACGCAAGATTTTCTATTTTTAGAATTCAAAATAAACTATGCACTTATGTTACACAAAGGCCCGGTGCACTGTTTTTGCAAAATAATTTTGGTTACACGCTGCTAATGCTGTGTAACGTTACACAAGTCTAATATTGGTAACCTAACCCTGGCATTAAGCTTAATGCTGGTGGGCACTATCATGATAATGCCCCCGTTGTGGTTAGACATAATTCCGGCCCACCCTAACCCTAAATCTAGGACAATCACAGTGCTTAATGCCGGCCGACCCAGTGTTAGGTTACCAAATTAGGCTTGTATAACGTTATACAACATAAGTGGCGTGTACCCAAAAATTATTTTCGCAAAAACAGTGCACTGGACCTTTGTGTAACATACATGCATATATTATTTGAATTCTAAAAATAGAAAATCTTGTGTAACCATGGTGGAAATAGCAAAATACCATGGTAGAAATAGCAATTCCCTAAATTTAAGCTTTCGAAATAAAAAATGCAATATAATATAATTTAATAACAGTTGGTCAAATCGTTAACTAAGAATTTGCTAGTCAATTGTCGGTCTGATTAAGTAATCAAATAGTTTAAATCTATTAATCAAACCCTCAGACTAGACTGGTAAAATTGGTCTGATCAAGCTTGATTATTAACCCTTCCATTCATTCCACGTATAATATAATAAAACATAAATAGCAAACAAATCTATAAAAAGCAATGTTAAAGAATTTGTATCAAATTATGTTTATCCAACAAATAGTATTGTAAAATTAATTACTGTCAGTGCACTCTCCCTAAGTACACACCCTTCTTAAGTGCACACCCTATAACAAATTGCAGCATGGAATGATACTGCAATACACAGAAAAGGTTGTATATGGAACCACACGAACCTGCACGTAAATCTATACGAGACAATGTATGAGAAAGCACATTTACAGCATGTAATAGGGAGTGGATTCTGTGCAACAGTGCACGTACTAATGTGCAATTTTATGTGTTTTCTCGTACATTGTCTCATGCATATTTACGTGCAGGTAACATATAATAGCATATATCTATACATATACATATGATAACATATATCCATATATACATTTATATATATTATTTTATTAACTAAAATTTTATAATTTTATTAAGGGGCATGCCATTTATTACGTAATTTTTAGCATGGATACATGGTCAGAGGTAGTGATCACATCTATATATTATATTAATCAATTAGAATTAGATAAAATGATCACACCATACATGGGTAGAGGTGGCTACTAAGTAAAAAATATTACGTAATAAATGGCATGCCCCTAACTAAATTTTATAATTTTTATTAACTAAAATTTATATTTTATTAACTAACTTTATTATTTTATTGATTAAAAATTTTATAATACAAATACTTTAATTTAATAATTTTCATGCCAAATAAGAAAATACTTCTAATCACTAAAACTACTACTTAAAAATAACCCAGCAACTAATAATATCGAAAAAAAACAAAGTAAAGCAATAGTACCAAATAGAAAAAATCGAAAGGACTATTCTAGAAATAATTCCAATAGTGACAACTCCAATTACGCCAACTCCAATGATAGTAACTCAAGAGAGATACTAAAATGCAATAATATACAGAAAGTAAATAAAAATAAAAGAAAAAATAATAGTAATAAAAAAACAAAGCTGCATTACATCCAAAAATGATAAAAAAACATACACCAAAAATATAATAATTCCAAAAGAGCAACTTTCAAGGCAATAACTCCAAAGGATGGTTTCAAAAACAATGACACTAACTAAAAAAAATTATATAAAAAATTAGTGAGTTGTAAAAAAAAAATTATACATGTAAAACAATAAAAGAAAATAATAAAAATTGTAAGTGTAAAAAAAAAACAAATAATCAAATATTTATTTACTTACAAATCAAATGTAATTTTTGCATGTCAATGCACATTGTTAAGTGCCAAAAAAAACAAAAAAAAATATAATATTTATTTACTCACAAAATAAATGTTTTTGTATACGTCATTACATGGAAATTATAATTATTAAGAATCTTAACAATTATTACATTAATGCATGGAATTATGATCTTTATCATGTTAGTACATGGAATATGATTGTCAAGGATCTTAATGATTGTGACAATTATGATGTCATGCACAAAAATTATGATCATTAAGAATCTTAATGATTGTGACGAACATCACTAAAATTATGTTCATTAAGGAGTCTTAATGATTGTGGTGATCATGACATCATGTACAAAAATGAACATTATGCTCATTAAAATTGATCATTAAGGAATCTTAACAATTGTGATGATTGTAATGATAGTACACTGAAATTATGATTATTAAGAATCTTAACAATTATGCATGTTAGAGCACAAAAATTATAATTATGATCATTAAGAATCTTAATGATTGTGCGCATTAGTGCACAAAAACTATAATTGTTAAGAACCTTAACGATTGTGCACATCAGTGCATAAAAATTATGATTATTAAGAATCTTACTAATTGTGCACATTAGTGCATGGAAATTATTTAATCATTTAAGATTAATGCACGTTAATATTTGGATATAATACTATGCACGATAGTGCACAGATTTTAATTTTTTGTGTAATAACGTATATTAAATTTTATGGATGATCAGTTTCCATGTAGTTTCTATGCAGTGATTATAAAACCCATGCTTACTCGCATACAATTTCATATTTATGCATGCAGCATTTCCATGTATCAAGTTTCATAGGGACACCTTAGTCTAGTCCCAAGTTTGGAACTTAATGATAAATGCACACTCTCCAACCTTTGTATGTGCATAGATTTTGTGGTTCCGGACCTATATATGCACCTCTATAAATGCATGCATGTGATCTTTGACCAATTAAAATACTGGATGTCTACATGATTAGAATATTTATTTTAAAATTTTTCGTTCATTATGTCACATGATTAAACGAATCACTGAAAATTGAAAATTAATAATAATGGGGTTCAATTGTTCAATAAATGAGATAATCGATAATTTTTAATCAATTTTATGGGCAAGTATTTAAGAAAAAGAGGTAATTCAATTTTTAATAACATTTTCTTTTTTATTTTAACAACAAACTATGGATAATACAAATATTACCTAGTTTTGACATTTCTGAACACAAGTATTATCAATCATGTGCATTGGTTCTTTTTTCTGATTGGCTATACATTTTTTTTATATATTTCTATAAATGCACACCCTCTTTAAATGCACATCATGCCCAGTTCTAATGGCTTGCACTTAGGTAGGTCTAACTGTATATCAACATTTTATACTGTATTAAATTTTTGAAAAATAAAAAGACTTTACTATAACATCATTATATCCAGATATCGGTATAACTAGAGTTACGTATACTAATTTACAAACTCTTTGTTTAACTTCTTTACAGAAACCAATAATTTATATTATATATTAATAGAGAATAAAAATTGTTGCACCCACGACATGTCACACTCCTGATTCTGACCAATCAGATCGCACGATTTTGTAGACAAAAAATTTTACATTTTAAAAATTAAAAATTTTACTAGTAAAATGTAAAAATAAATAAGCGATATCAAAGCATATAATGTAAAATTTTAATTTGAACAACTTTTTCTAAGTCATAAAGATAGATTATCTTAGTAAAAAAACGTTTATAAGAAAAATCAAAAATTTCGAACATTAGCACATATAAAACTTTTTTTTTACTAATATAATCTATATTTTCATTTAAGTATTACATGTTAAATTTTATGCTAAACAACTTTTTTCTAAGTTAAAAAGGTATGTTGTTTTAGTAAAAAAAAGTTTTATATGTGCTAACTTTCGAATTTTTTGATTTTTGTTCAAAATGAAATTTTATGTTATATGACATGCTATTTTATATAAATTTTACACTTTATTAAGTAAAATTTTAAATTTTTAAAAAATAAAATTTTTTGTCTATAAAAATCGTACGATTTGATTGGTCAAAGCAGAGGGGTGTAACATGTTGCAGGTGCGACAAATTTATTTTCCCATATTAATAATACTATTATTAGATGATAAATTTAGTATATTATGAATATATATTAAATATATATTAATTATATTTTTTTCTTTCTGTTAGCTTTCATTACTAATAACATGTTTATTATATACAGTTGGGCATATTATTGTAAACACTTTTTAAATATTTGTACTGTGTATAAAGCTAAATATATAAAATATAAAGCTAAAAATTAAATATAAATTCTTTAAATCTATATCTTTTAAATAAAAAAAAAGATTATAAAATTCTATGCAGTACTTTTTAAAATAAATTATAAATATTGTAATTAATATATATATAAAAATAGTAATTTTTAAAGCTTAGTTATTATAATTGGCATATATTGAAAGTTAATTTTGTATGAGTTTAAGCTTTTTGTGAACCTGCACTAGTGATGCCACCAAAATTGATTTTTGAAAAAGGCTATTTCGTCTTCATTAGAGAAAATCAAATTTTTTTATAAGGAAGAGCAAATAAAATTTATATAGATATATTCCTTATAATTTTGTCAATTCAAAAAAAGTATCAAATAATTTCATCTTTCAAGTAAAATAGGTCAAAAACAATTTTGTCTTCAAATTTTAATTTCGGGTTTTAGAACCCGAAATGCTTTTGTCCTCATGTATAACCTGCACTATAGTGCACCCTAATTAAAAATAGCAATTTTTTGTGCTATATTATACCAAAATTTATAACAAAATTGAAAAAATCAATTAATTGAATTTTTGTATTAGTAAAAGTTTATAAATTACAAATCTAATACTACTATAGTAGTATCATAATATAATATGATCTGTTAAACAAGTTTACTTAAGAAGCAAAAGATAATAAAAAAACATGCTAATATTTAAAATTAAAGTTTAAAAAAATTTTACTTATAGTATAATTTTTCTTTTACTAAGATAGTATGTTCTTAAGTACCTTACTCAATGAATTAGAAGTAAATTTTTAATTAGTCAAAAATCAAATAAATGAATCAAGTAAGTTACTATTGCAAAAAACAAATTAGTAAGATACAAACCACTTTTTCATCAAAAATTTGTCATTAATAAAGGTCACTCAAGCATTACTTTATATTCAATCATAATAATAAACAATAAATTCTCACCAAGTTTTGATCTAATCCAATTTTATACTCAAATATGAACATAATAAATATATATCTTTTAAAATAACATAAAAAATTATTACTTCTTGTTGTTATAAAGCAACTTTTACTAACAATTTGATAAATTGATTTTGTTGCTATTGCAACAAAAAATTTAAATTGTATATTATTAAAAGGAGAAACTAATGCAACTAAAGTTGGAGCTTCAGTTGTCATTTGAATAGAATTTTTTATTGGACTTTTAGTTGTTTTGGGTAGCATAGTAAAGATCATGATCAAATGAAAAAGTATGCTCAAGCATTTAATTTTATTAATATTATTATTGATGTTAATACTTTGAGCATCATCACAATTATTATTAAATTAATTGATTGAGATACTTGAGAACACCTATAATCTATCTTTGTAAGTAAAATTGTTTTTTAAACAATTTTATATACCAAACCTCATTATAGTCACAATAAAATATATAAAATTTGACCTTTATATAGTCACAACTTTTTATAATCACCAAATTCTTGTTCCCAAAACTGGTGAATATACCAAAGTTTGACTGTATAATGTTTTTTTATATTAATATAGGCTGGTGTAAAACCATAGATATACCAAAAAAAAACATTAAAATTATCTATATATAAAAATTTTTAAATTTTGATTATTTATTTACAATTTTTTTTTATTAAATAAAGTATATTTTAAGCTATCTTTTAATATATATTATTATTTTTTTATAAATAATTTGTTAAATAAAAAATTTTTTTATAAATTCAATTATTTTTTTAAAAAAGTAATTTTTTAAAAAAAATCAATTTTTTCAATCAGTATACAATTTTATAAGCTCAAACTATGCAAGTATATTGCTATTTTCACCTTTAATATGTACTATAGATTTTAGCTTAATTGAATTAGTAGATATTGTAATATAAATTTTTAAATTTAATAGCTAAATTATTATGTTATACAAAAATTACATATATACAATTGCACCTCAATATAGTCACTGGTTTGGGATATAGAATTCAGGTGATTATAACAAGGAGTGACTATAAACAATAAACTTTATATAATCACTTTAATAATATATATATAAAAAATAGATTTTTATAAATAAATCGATTACTGTACATTAAGTAAAGTTGTTCTACATATGAATTTACTTATATTTTGAAATTTTCATAATTTTTCAAGTGATTTCTATTAATACAATTTTACATTTTACATTATATGAATAAAAAATAAAAAATTTTTAAATTTTTTTAAAATCTAAAATCATATTAATAAAATATTTAAAAAATTATAAAAATTATATAATATATGTTGTAGAACAATTTTATTTAATACACAGTAATTGATTTGTTTATATATATTGTTATAAGTTTGTGATGTGAAATGTGGGCTTATATATTTAATTAATTATTTATTCATTTTATTTATTGTTATCTAATATAGTAGTAACAACTGCCAAACAATAATAATGTTATTGTATGAGAGTAAAAAAATCGACATGATAGTACAGATCTAGATCAGTAAATGAATCAAATAACTTTTAGATGTTTTAGGACCACTATTGTGGCCCTAAAATATTTGAAAAATATTTGATCTATTTACTGATCTATACCCATACTACAGTGCAAGACACTTAAAGACTACATTTTCGTAATTTGTCACATTTTCACAAATTTCATATTGAAATTTGATATTTTTTTGATTTTTTGTATTCTGATTGGTCAAAAATTAATTAATAAAAAGAATTAATTTAGTATTCACTAGTGGTGAATTTCACCAGTAATTATCCATCTATACATAATTATATGTAGCAAAACAAATAAAATTTAAATTTCTTTAATATTAGGGTAAGGGTAGGAACTGGGATGGGGCAGGGGGTATAGTTTATACCAAAATTTTACGAGAAATTTTTTTTTTGTATAAAAAAAAGTAGTTTCATAGACAAAATTTTTAGTTAGAAGTGATTTTTTAAAAAATTCTTATTTTTGTTATACAAAATTGTTTTGCATGTTACACCTGATCCTTAATTCTAATTGGATTAGTGAAATTCATCACTGGTGAGCATTAAACTTATCCTAATAAAAAATATTTTAAAAATAATTTTAAAAATAATTTTAAAATTAGCCAATAACAAGAAGCCAAAACATGTAACTTGTCCCATTTTTGGATAAATTTCTACATATTATATAAAAATACTATATTTTAAAGCTATATATTTTGAAAAGTTATTATAACTTTTTAAAAAATAAGGCCGTTAAGTTGTAATAAATTGATTTAGCTATAAAATAGTGGCTTCCTTTTTAAAATATTTTTTTTTAGATTATAAGTTATTAGCTTTTAAAGTTTTGTAGTCTTTAAGTATCGCACACTGTACCATACTAATATTTTTTACCCACTATACTAACTTATAAATATCTTGAATACCTACCTAATACATTATAATTTATTTTTTTACCTTCATTATATTTCTATAATCAACCTTAAAGAATTTGTTATCTTTAAAACTATTGTAATTAATTCAAAATATCACTAATTTTTTTTGATCCATCCTTTTAAATCTCCTAATCTTTTTATCTGTCATTATTTCTCCTGTATAAGCTACTCTTAAATTAGAAACCCTATTTTGCATTAAAATTAAATCGATCACCTATTTCTATTTTGATTTAATAAATTGATCGATTTAACTATTTTGTGACCTTATATTACATAATCCTCATGAATGTTATATTTGATCCACAAGCTTACTATTTGTATTAGAGCTTAATCAGACTTTATTAATAACTTGCATTTCTAAATAATAATAACAATATGGGTTTTCAATTATTTTAAATTTAATTAATATTATAATTATACAATATTATATTACTATTGCTTACCTGGCCTTCAGCCTTAACACAAATTACTAATTAAATACTTTATATTGTAATTATATATAGTATATTATTTTGTAACTTTATTAAAGTAAATTTATTATATATCTAATAATCATTGTAATACAAAATTCAGTGATTATGATTATAATATAAAATAAATCTGTAAAAATAAATCTGTAACTATATCGAGTTTGTGTCTATATCAAGTGTAATTATATTGAAATATGACTATAATTTAGCAATTTAGCTATTAAATTTAAAATTTTATATTACAACATCTACTAATTCAGATTAAGCTAAAATTTTTGGTACATATTAAGGATAAAAATGGTAATACTTGCATAGTTTGAGCTTATAAAATTGTATACTGATTGAAAAAATTGATTTTTTCTAAAAAATTATTTTTTTAAAAAAAATAATTGAATTTATAAAAAAATTTTTTACTTAACAAAATATTTATAAAAAAATAATAAAAATATGTTAAAAGATAGTTTAAACCCTACTTTATTTAATAAAAAAAAATTATTAACAAATAATTAAAATTTAAAGACTTTTATATTTAGATAAATTAATTTTTTGTCTTAGTGTATTTATGTTTTTGTACAGCCTATATTAAGTTATTATATAAATACTTAATCCAATATTAAAAAAATTCAAGGAGGTGCACTATAGTACAAATGCACAAAAAAAGTTTTCTATTTTTTATTAAGTAGACTAAATTTAGTTTTTAAGTAAAATTTGTTTAGCATAACAAATTATATATAATTTTAATTTTTAAAATTTTAAATTAACAAAAATTATATATCACACCTGTGGTGTTCAACACTAGTTGGCCGGAGTGTAGTGACAGACCCTAAGTTTCTATGCGAAGTGATACAAAAATTACCTTCCTAATGTGCTTCAATTGTAAAAATCTTGACAAATTTTACTTTTTTGATATATTTGCATATATATGATGTAAATCTTATCAGAAATGGAATTTGGAAATTTTTTGTCTGTCCGTACGCGTGTCTATATTTGTGCTTTTAATGTTACCAACATATGCATATTAACGCATTTGTGTAATATTATGAACATCATATGACGAGCTCCAGACATATAATGCTATGCATTAGCCTAGTAATACTAGGAAAATGAAAAGCATTTAAAGTCCAAAGGACAAATATAAAATGCTACATCTAAACTAGCCAATAAGTATTAGTTTTATTGTTTTGATTGTTTTTTTATGTTATACCTGATCCAGCCAATAGAATTCAGAATTTGTTAATACACGGACATTGAGTGTACTATTGCTCTACTTGTGAGTGTCCTTCAGACAATAAAAATTTGTATGACATATAAATCAAAATAATTTTTATAAAAACAAAAATTAAATTTTAATTAATTTTAGAGTTAGAGTTAAAATCTGGGATAGAGCAGAAACATAGTTTATACCAAATTTCGCGAGAGATTTTTTTTTGTTAGAGCCCAAAGGTAATTTCATAACTAAATTTTTGTATTATGATCAATTTTTAAAAAATCTTGCATTCTACCTAATTTTTATATTATATTGTAGCTCATAACAAAAATAATAGTGGTGTTGAACACTAGTAGTATAATTTAACAATGCCAATAATTAATATAATAATTTTAATCCTATATATAGGGCTGTTTGAAGCAAAGCAGAATTATGTAATATCAGACCAATCAAATTATTGAATTTTGATAATCTTTGGCAAAGTAAACATGAAAAAGAAGTGAAAACCTTGAAAATATAAAAATAGTAGCTTAAACCTATATTGGTGTATTAATTAAAAATATCAAAGGCAATTATGCTTATATATTGCAATTTAAAACCTATTAAACTCTAATTTAAGATGACCTTAACCCTAAAGTTAATTTGATAAAATATTTTATAAGAATCTGCTTCACTTTAGATATCTCCTATATATAGAGGGCATCAATAGAAAAGAGCCAAATTTTTTCTAAGTAAAAGTTTTTGCAACTTTAAGTTAAAATAACTTAACAACTACTTAACCAAATTTAATAAATTTTTTTTATTTTAATTTTATATAGTTATAGAATTAAAACAAAAAAATTTATTAAATTTGATATAGTAGTTGTTAAGATATTTTAATTTAAAATTTAAAAGTAATTTAAAAAAAAGTTACTAAAAATAATTTGTTCCTTTTCTATTAATGTTCCTATATAGTAATTTAATAAATTTTTTCAAAAAATTATAAATTTTCAGAATATATACAATTTGTTATGCTAAATAACTTAATTTAAAAAATTGCTAGTTACTTAATAAAAATTAAGTTTTATATATTACTATATTTGATAATTTTATACCTCACCTTGACCTATTAAATAGGAGAAGACCAGACCTATATGAATCTTCAAATTGTCTAAGTTGCAATACAGAAACCAAGGAAATACATGATTATTTGACTGAATGTGAAGGCTACAAAATTTCATAGTGGAGTATTCAATTGGTAGCAGCAGAAGTTGCTTGGAACAATCTGCCAAAAGACATTCGGGAATGACTGCCCAAACAGAAGTTGATAAACCTAATTTTTGGAGAAAATCAAGAGGAGATAATTAGTGTACGAAAAGAGTTGATTAAGGGTTTGTTCTGCCAGAAAGCTCAGATAAAAATTCAAAAGCAGCTTCGCTCTAACAAAATAATGAACCATATTATTGAAGATGTCTTTTTGAAATTATTTGGAAAGACCGTTGTTAGACAGTAAATGAATAGGAGGAAGAAAGTGGCATTGTACGAAAAGAAAAACGGAGGAAAAAGGCCAGACAGAAGGGTGAAAAAAAGAAAAATGAAGAAAACAAATATTTGGAAGGCCAGAAGAAATGTAAAGAGAAGTGGAAAGAAAAGGTTTCAAAAAGATTAAAAATGATAAGAAGTTTAGTAGAAGAAGGGATGTTAGGCTTCATCGAGAGGAGTAAAAAGCCCTTTTGGTATAGCTACTGATGGGTCACCACTGAAACCTGTTTCATTAGGGAAACAGTGCGACAGGTACACTTAGATCCTTTTTAGGAAACCAAGTGGTATTAGGCTTATATAAGAAAGAACCGAATATTTTGTAAATATATTTTAGCATAGTATTCTTCTGTTCACTCGCAAGTTTTTAGCAGACTTGTTAAAGAATAAAAAAAAAAAAAAAAAAAAAAAAAAAAAAAAAAATATATATATATATATATATATATTTGATAATTTTAATTAAGCCATACAAACTTATACTATTGGTTCTCATATCACCAAGTAACCTTTCGTGACCCGGTGACCCAGATTTTAATTTTAGTTTAAAAAAATTTCTTAATAAAAAAAATTTTATTTAAAAATTTTATTGCCTTACAACCGGATACCCGATAAAAAATTTCATATTAAAAATTTAAACTTTATTCTTTATACTGTTATAAAGGCAAACTTTTTTCCTTAGAACATATTGCACTGATCAATAATACCATAGACGCGTTTTAGTAAAAATTAATATTTATATATGTAATTGATTAATAATCTTTACTATATTAAAAATTCACTCTGTTTGCATAATTATGAATGGAGAATTTCTATTGGCTAATATATTAAAAAATTAAAATTTCAAAACCCCACCTCACTGACCTGCCCGGGATATGAGAACCAATAGTATAAGTTTGTGTGGCCTTACTATGAAAATTTAGAAAATCATACTAATATAAAAGTCTAAATTTTACTTATTTATTTTAAAAACAGTTGTATAGAATTTTTGTTAACTTTTTTTATTTATAAGATATAGATTTAAAAAATTTTTATGTTTTTATTTTTAGCTTTATTTTATATATTTTGCTTTGTACAAATTTTAAAAAGTGTTCACAATAATATTTCCACACTGTAAATACAATATAATTTTATTAAAAATATTATTTTTTTCTATCAAAGTGCCCACTTTGAAGATTGGCTTTTTTCAAAACTCTTTCTGACGATCCCTCAAACCAACAATCACCGAATGGACCTGCAACCAAGTGTTTAGTTAGTATAGAAAATAATACACAAAACTTCTCTTGTAGCAACTAGGACTAGTAGTCTTAAGCTTGATGAGTCTTCAGATTATTTGGAGAACTGAAATAGAGTTGAAAAAGAACTCCCTTTGGGTTTTTGGCTCCCTGGTGGAAGTCTACAGAACTATCGAACAAGTAGTTGGTAAATACTGGAAGTATATGTCAAGAACTTGTAGAAGCACTAGTGGAAGCAAGCTCCTGGTTTTCTATACTATTCTATACTTTGCAAACTTCCACACTCTCTCTACGTTGTTTTCCAGCCTCCCATACGGCTTTTCGCAAAATTTTTACCAAAAAGTGGGAATTCTGGCATACTCCCTCCAAAAGATCGACATTGTTTACCCATTCCAAAATAGAAACTCAAGTCACGAGAAGTCATGAGGAATCACAACACAAGCTGCCGACGTGTTCACGTGTATTGCAATGATTGACGGACGTCTATGGAGGGTTCTAGAAAAGTTTTGATTGGCATATCTCAACCTCTTAGTTTAGTTTTTTCCTTATGGTTTTACTTTAGATACAGTAATGAGATCTTAGTTAATACTGTGTAATTTTTACAAGCGTAGTATAGGCTTCGATTATACTATTATCTAGATTTGTTTTCTTCTCTCTTTTGTTTTTTCTTTTTGTCATTTTCTTTTCTTTTCTTTTGTTTTTTCTTTTTTCCTTTTTTACTTCCTTTTTGTATTCGTTTTCTATTTTGTCAGTTTTTACTTTTCTCCTTTTTCATGTCCTTTGTGAAGAAGGAAAAATTTAAAGGAAAGAAAAAAAACGGTCTTGATATGGCATACAACGCCGGTGTCAGTGATAGTTGGGCATACATTGTACAAAAGTTCGAGCAAGTTCAGGCTCCGACTTGAGACGGAAGGTTGTTATGGCGGGTCGTTTTGGGTACCTAGTACTTGGAGAGTTTCTTTTTAATAGAGTCTTAAAAGTAATCAGTAGCAGCATTGTATTACCATTTCTCAAATAATAAAAAGAAGCAAGACCGTTGAAAATAAAAAAAAAGAAGATTGGCTTTTATTCAAGACATATTGACCTTAGCACAGAACCCCGAAGAACTCTAATACAACTCAGATGATTCTAAAAAAGAAAATTTTGCATAGAAATTCATCAAACGTTGTATTTTTATATAGTTAATTTTCAAATTTTGCTTTATTATATATATCTATTTGGCTAAAATACTGCTAAAAGTTACAAACTCAGATCTGAGTTGTATCAGAGTTTTTCGGGGTCCTCTTAGTACTCTACATAGAGAGACATCTAATATTTGTTATATTGATAAAATTGACAAAAGTACAACTAGCCTCAACTGCAACTTTTGGTTGCCTATTTAAGTAGCAACCTGAAGGTTCTATACTAGCTGCTATACCTGCAACCAAATACTAGTATTATCCCTAGTTCTTGCCTTCTGCTAGTTTATTTTGTATTACTGGAACTCAGTTCTAGATACTAACTGCACTCTTAGAACTAATTTATCCTTAGTAAGAGACTTGGTAAAGTGTTTTTTTTGTTCTTTATAGATATTACCTACACTTTAGTAACTTATACATTCATACTAGGGTTTATACTTGCAGTCAGGGGATACTTTAATCTGCTACTGTTACCTACTTATGCCTTTGTAAAGTTCACCTAACTCCAGTACCCTTCCTTTTCTCTTTCAGTTTCTTTTCTTCAGAAGCTTCTTTCTCTAGTTACAGGCATACTCCCAATCAGATAATCTAGAAGAGTTGGTCTATCATTCACGAACCCAATAGTTTTCTTCCCTTAGTACATGCTTCTAAAGCACATGTTTTTTCTTCTAGTGCAACTCTGGCAGTCCGGTTGGTAGACTTCACTATAAACTCTCAAAGAATCATATATCTGCTTATAGTTAGTCTACTACCAGTCAGTCCCTGTTAGATTCCTGTTTAATTCTGTCAAAAGTTAGCTACACTATCACTTGGGTCTTGCCAAGTATAGTTTTCTTTGTTCTACAATTATGTGCATAATACAGTACCAATGCTACTTGGGATCTATACACCCCAATTTTGTGTATAATATAGTCCCAATATATAGTTGGTATAACCAGATTACAGATCTACAATCCAGGCTCAGAGTCCAGGTTACCATAACGCAAATTAATTATTTGAAATCGTCTCTAGTATGATTTGAACTCTGTACCTTTGTTACAATTACTTGGGAGAATAACAACAATCCAACTATACTATGTTGCAATACCCCTAAATATTATGTTATTATTTAATAAAATAGCTGCGCAGCATGTGATGCCGTGCAGGACCAGCACGATCAGTATTTGTTAATTTCTACATTCAACATACTTGTTAATACGTATACATACTTATACGTGTAAACATGTCATATGGAATGTATTAGTAAATAGATATTTGTTTTAAGACTGAAATTTTTTAGATTCATTAAATTGAAATAAATAAATAAATAATAATTTATCTTTTAAGCTTCATGTTGATTTTTTTGATGTCAGCTATTTCGTAGTTTACATTGCTGTATGGTAAAGTTTTGATTGAGGTGTTGATAGATTTGGTCTGAGTAACTAGGGTCAGAATAAGAGCTCTAGATTATGTTACAAGACTTTAATATGAAGTCATGGGATTTGGACTTTATTACGAATTTCATGTATCGGGAGAGTTATCAGTTTATAATATAAATGACAGTTTATTAATTCAAGGATCTTTCAGAATAATTGCTAGAGCCAACACTTGTAAGTGGGAAGAAAGTATACAAGATCCCCTTTTCGCTTCACTAAAACATATTTCTTAAGTCAAGTTTTAAAGAGCAGAAGTGTTAGCTCTAAGAAAGTTTTCATTTAACGCAAAATTATTGTAATAGATTACTTATTGAATTTATCTTGCACCCTTAGAATATTCGTTATTTGTGACTTAGTAACCTGAGTTTTGAACCGTTTAATATAACCCAGTTAAAGAAAGATCGAATTAACCACCTTTTATACAAAAACATAAATCGATTAAACCTTTGATTACCTGATTTATCAAACAATTAATCTATTTCATTGTTAGATTATCACCCGCATCACATGATGATTGTTAATAATATTAACGATTGCATTAGGCCTTTCAACCCTTGTAACTAGAATAAAGAAGAATTATTTAAATAGAGTGAGATTTGAACCAACAGAAGAACTTTTTACAATAAATCCTAAAGATACTTATCTCAGAGATAGCATGTCCAATTGTTTCAATTTTTTTTGGACATATGTCAAAAAAAATTAAACCAATTGGACATGCCATCCTAGCTTATCTTCGTTTGACATACTGTAGCAAGACCCTAAAAAGAACTTTGAGATCCAAATCAAATAAACCACCCCTTTTTGCTTACCAATTCTAGATTCAAGATCTTGCACGATTAAAAGGAATTGGTTGATTAGATAGTAGTGTTGTTAGTAGTTTTTAGAATACTCACCACTCTCACAATGTGCAGTATGTAATTATGGGAAAAGGTGAATTAGTATGTATTAGAATTATCAAATTTCTATTGTGAATTATTATAAAAAATTTTGTTATAAACTTACTCGGCATATAACACTTTTTAAGGTTGAGTTTGCAATGAAATATTGTAGCTTCTGTCAAGAATTACTGTAAAAAAACTCTTATACAAACCAAAACTTGCTCGTTATTCTAATATACTGTAATAATCACAATATGTGGTTGGGGTTGAGTTAGTTCGTGTTGAAATTATTATAGCTTCTATCATGATTTACTGTTATAAACCTTACTATTCCGGCAATACACAGTATGTGACTCTGTTATTAACGTTGTCTATATCTCAATCTAATTTCAAAGACACAAAGTGCACATGACGAATGGAAGTCGAACTTCTACTTCTAAATCACGAAATTACAAATTGTGCATAACAAACGAAAGTTGATTTTTTAAAAAAAATATTAATTGATACTGATACTAATAAATCAATTACGAATTATGACGAAACTATTACGAACATGCAAATAATCATATGTCTCAATAAATAGATCGTCATAATTGTTCATATTTTAAATTTTCACACGGTCTGATCACTGTTTTTGGATATAACAATCAAAAACGGCAAAATGCCAAACATATTTTATCGATATCAATAACTGATAACAATCAAAAACCATCAAATATCGATTACATAACTCCCTTATTAGGAATACAAGGACATAATGTATCGTAATAAAAGTATTTTTTATTATTACTCATTTCAAAATCAGATCATGCATGCATTAATTAACAATACTAAACAGGCATAATTTCAAAAGAAAATATCCCATACTATTACTGTATTAGTCAATTACAACATATAAATGTCATTTTTGACAAGCACATAATAAAATCACAATTATGAATGTGTTTCCCACACTATCGTTCGATATACATTACACATGCACGTGTTGCATCCCAGGCTGTCAGAATTACCATAACACTTGCCTGAATTAGAAAAACGAAACCATTATCTATACTAAAAAAGGATTCTTCAAAAATCAGCATAGCGAACATCAAAAAAGTTGAACGGAAACCATCCCTTACACATTTCATGTTATACAAGAAACATTATCATACTGGTATAATAATAACATATAATAAAATAAAATATCACAATATTTTAAAATATAATAATTTGTATAAGTAAATAATAATTTTTATAATTTTGATGTAGTGATTGGGATTATAAAAATAATATATAAAACTTGACTCTAAGATTATCCAATAAATGTATGAGATTAAATATAATATGTAAATTGTTTTTGTATAAAAAAAACCAGAAATTTTTTAAAAAATTATTTATATATTAACTTTTGGGTTCTAATAAAAAAATTTCTTGTTCAATATTAAATCTAATATCTTCTAGTATTAATTTGCTAGTATTCAAGATTAAGTTATTTTTTTTAAAAATGTAAAAGAGTTAATCATTCACCTGGGTGATAAATAAATTATTTCTAATATGTTTATAATATGTTTATAATATAGACATCTTGGCCCAGGATAATTTCACCTAATTATAAATAGAACCAATTAGATCATAAGATCTTGTGTAATAAAACTAAATAAAAAAATAAGAAAAACAAAAAATCTTCAAATAACAAAAATTTTATTATAAAACTGGCTTTATGTTTCTAAATAAAAGTTTTAATATCTAATTTTGCATATAATACACCTTTTATTCTAATAAAACTCAACTCTAACCCTAACTTTTAATTGTAAACTTATTTATTTTTTAAAAAAAAAATTTATAATAAAATGATATCACCTAAATTAAAATTAGTTAAAAACTATAAAATAAAATAAGCTTTTACAAAAAATTAATAGATCTTACTATAACTTATTAATATATAGCATTTATATTTAAAAAATCAAAGCATCTGTAAAGTTTTTAGTATATAAAATAAAACATAAGTCAATTTATATCCAAGATAATATCACCTAGTTATAATTTTTTAAAAAGTACAACTACTATAAATTACAAGATACAAGACCCAGTCTGTTACATTTTACCAATTTTAAACCCTTTAATAGACCCTGGGTATAGTACATATTCAAGAGTTTATATCATAGTATATAACTTTGAGATGTATATACACTTTGCATTTATAGTATGCAATCTAGATCTTTAAAAAAAAACTACTTTTAATTAAAGAAAATTTTGTGATCTGTACTCAGATATAGTACATAGTGGGTATACTATCTGGGAAGATCTAGTATAGACAGTACTTTGGACAGTTTTTGACAATTTTGAACAATTAAATAAAGTAAAATTACTTAAACTTTTATTAAAATAACCTATTTTAATTTTAATCTAAATGTGTTTAGCACCTAAAAAAATATAATTATATATTTTTTAGATAAATTATTAAAGCTTGGACAAGCTTTGGACAATCTTGGACGCTTGGGCATTTTGGACATGGACAAGATCAAATAAGGCCTTGAACAGGACCCCGAAATATACATAAATAGATTAGGTATTAGTTTTCTTATTTGAGTATTATTATGCAGATCTTTTCTATTTATAGTAATTTTTGCTTATTTTGAAGTTTTTCTGCAGATCTTTTATTTTTTGTAATTTTATAATAAACCTGACCATCTATGTATATTTCAGGGTCCTTCTTGGACACCCAAAATGTACATCACTGATTTACGGTACTATTAAAGGTTAAAGTTATAGTTAGATAGGATTAAAAGGTTACATATAGGTAGAATTTATGGTTAAGCATTTTTACTCAAGTTGCATAAAGCAATTTTCATTTTGAGCTATCATGTAACTGATATTACCTGGATGTAAGTTAGCAATACTCTTATACATTTCTTTAAAAAAAATATGCAACTTGATTGTAAACTATTATAAACAAACCGTAAACAATTAATCAATCAATCTTTTATAATCTAAAAGTAATATAAATTATGTGTTTTTTGAATTAGTTAATTTTATTTTTGTTTTAGTTATCATTATTTTTTATATTTTTGGCTCAATTGAAGATTTAATAATAATATGAATATTAATCATTTTATTTACTATTATATTTTGAATTTTTAAAACATTGTATTAGCGCTAGTAAAAAAAGAATTAACAAGAAACAAGTTTGCAAATTATACTAAACTACTGTAATAAATCACCAATATCATTTGGGAGTTCAAGGGGCGAACTTGCAAATTGCTCCACGGTAGAAAATTTAAAATTCGTAGACACTAATAAAATAAATTATTGTTTAGTCACAAAATATCATCAATATAAAATATTTACAGTTTTGCTAATACCTTTAAGGTTTTTTATTATTCCTTGCACATCAATCAATGTGCTATAATACTTGTTTTGAAGTTTTGATAGGGATTTTAATGAGGTTTTTTTAATTATGTCATCAGCATTGATAAACTTATTTTTTAAATCAAGTTCTTTATTTGTTAAATTTTCTGATTCCATGATTATTTTCCATTGAACAATTTTCGAATAAATATATTTTGCAGTAGGTCGTTTTTGTGGATCAGAATCCATACATTGTTTTGCCAATTCAATATAACATTCAGGAGTCCCAAAAGCGAATTCTGGTCGCAATCCATTACAAATAGATAATGCAAGGTCAATATTAATTTTCTCCGTTTCATAAGGCCTTTCTCCAGTTGACATTTCTGCCATTATAACACCGAAACCATAAATATCAGCCTCTTGCGTGTGCTGATGGCCCCCAAGAATTTCTGGAGCAACATATGGCATAACTCCATAAATTACTTTTGAACCACTCTCATCTTTTTTTTTTAGATAATCCTAGATCTGTAATGTATGAAACTATATTTCCATCGATATTTTGATTTAATAAAATATTATCACTATGATAGTCACTGTAAATAAGTCCAGCTTCATGAATTCTAAACAAATTATAAGATATATCCTCAAGTTGCTTTAATTTGTTTTGCCATGTTAGTTTTCTAAAATATTGTGATAAAAAATCAAAAAGATTTCCTCTATTAGCATATTGATATACCATCATATATTGGTCAGTCTCGGTATTCTGTGTCAACCCATATATTTCAAGTTCACTGCCCTCCAATCTACATTTCATGTGATTTTTAAACTTGAACAATATTTAGAAAAAAAAATTAGATAGTTATACTGTTATTGCATCAATATGCAATTTATAATTAATTTAACTTACTTCAGTTAAAAAACTGGATGAATTCGTTTGGGGACCAGGCAATGTTTTAAGAGCGACCATACATGATTTATTACGAAATCGCACATAACCCACACTGTTATCACCTTCTATTACTCGTTTACCATCTAACCAAATTGACGAATACTCTGTACCAAATCCTCCTTTACCAATAATTTTTATATCTATTAGCCTGTCAAATGGAATCCATTCAATCACTTTTTCGTATGCCGTAGCTTTAAGTTGAAATTCCTTGATGCAATCATCAATATTCTTATCACCACTTCCTATTTCTTGACTTGTTTTCTGAGGATCACACAATTGGCACCATGCCGGAGAAGTGTTATGTCGTTTACAATGTTCGCATGTTCCATTGATGAGTTTTCGTTTGTTGTTGTAAAAATCAAGTACGACCATGTATTGACCAGTTTCTGTACTTTGCGTAAGTCCGTGTATTCTATGTATCTCTAATTGCACATAGTATTTAAACTTTCAAAAAATATGTATTCACTAATTAAGCAGGGTAACATTAGTTAGGCAATGAGCTAGTTAATAAAGATAATTTTTACTTACTTTTTCTATAATACCAGGAATGTTTGCTTTAGAGAAGTGCAAATTCAAAAGGTCAACGCTAGATATAATGCGCGATTGTATATATTTCCCTGATTCACCTTTAATGGTTCGAACACCGTTCAACCAGGTTGCCATGAATATGAAATTAGATTCTTCTTTAATTTCTTCAGTTTCTTGATTTGATTCTTTAATTTCTTGCAAATTAATTAGTCTATCATATGGAATCCATTCAATTACCTTCTCATACTTTGTAGCTTTGATCTGAAATTCTCTGATTAAATTATCAATCTCTTTGTTTCCACTTGTCCATTCCTGAGTTGTTTTCCAAGGATCACAGGATTGACACCAAGCAGGAGATGTGTTATTATGCTTGCAGTATATACATTTTCCATTTGAAGCGATCCTTTTAGAACTAAACTCATCTGGTACCACCATTATGTATTGACTTGTTACCATATCTTTGGTAATTCCATATACAATATTTCCTTCCAATTCCATATAATTTGTAAGCTTAAAATTTTACGTGTTAATAGTATTGTAAATACCGATATGCTAATACATGTTTGGGTATGTAAACAACAAGTTAGCTTACTTTTTCGATAAAAAAATCACTTTCTTGAGAACCATGTAATATTTTAAGGTTAACTCCACATGATCCAATCCGAGACCGTGTATAATCTACAAGTTCACCCTTAATTATTCTTATACCATCTATCCAGGTAGCCATAAATCTCATTTCTGATTCCTCTTCTCTAACCTTTTGCAAATTAATCAATCTATTAAACGGAATCCATTCAATCATCTTTTCATATTCCGTAACTTTTATTTGAAATCCATTTATGTAATTATCAATATTTTTGTTTCCACTGGTCCACCCTTTAGTCGCTTCTATAGGATCACAAAATTGACACCAAGTTGGCGAAATGTAGTATCGTTTACATTTTGAACATTTTCCATAAAAATTATACCTTTATGAAATATAATTAATTAATTTCACTAACTATAGTTGGTCTTTAACAAAACGATAAAGCATGTAAATAGTATATTACCTTTCCAATAATTCAATTAATAGCATGAACCAATGATGAATGCTTAATGCATAATGACTTTATAAATTAATATCAACTATTTTCTTACTTACTTACTATATAGCATAATTAAAAAGCATTGTTAAAATGATGAGTGTCTATTGAACACATATTCTATAAGTAAAAATTTGGTACTCACAAACTTATAATTTCCATGAGTTGAGAAGAAAATATTTAATGGAGTTTTCTTAAGTGCTGGATTTACAAATGAATCTCAATACTTACTCTCTTATCGTGTATTGATAGTAAAGCGTTAGAGAGATATTGCACATGACTCTTTTTTTTTAAAAACCTAATTTTATAGAATTTAATACTAACCGCCTAACGAATTTGTTTGATCAGAATAATTATTTATTATTAAAAATTAAACAAATAATATTATACTCACTGACTAATCATCAAGGTTATTTTTTTGCACACATAATTAAGGATGGGCATAAAAATCTTTAGGCAAGATGTGACAAATAAAAGGAGTGGGACAATATCATCTGCGATGACGGAATAAGAATAAAATAGCTATATATCGTTATGTAATATTAAGTATGACATCATTAAACAGAAAAATGAGTTAATTTATAGTTATCACCACCATTCCTGATTCAGAAATTCAAAACAGTAATATAATAAATTAACTCACTGCTAGAATAATGATCTGCGGAATGTTTCTAAAAAAAATATCAATAAATGCTCCCCATATAATCACATCTTTAAATATATGGTCAATGATGCTAAAAATATAAAGTGTATTAATTCGCTCGTATTGGTATAATTTTTTAGTAAAAATAGGTAAATCTTTCAAAATCATCAAATATTCATAATCAGTAGCTACTAAAATAGTAAACACAGCCACTAAACCTCTATATTCAATAATCCATTCTTTAAAATTTTCACCAATAACGGGTTCTCTAATTCCTTTATAAATGGCATAGATTGCTATGCAGAAGTTTATAAGCAATGGGATGCTCAAGACGAGTACACTTCATTATTTCGTTTTTTGAGGAATTAAAAGATAAAAATGATAATAACTTTATGTTAATTTAACGCATCAAGAATAAATTTCTTTAGCAGAAATACCTTGGTAGGTGAAGCCACGGTATATCATTGGAATTGTGAGCAACAAAAAGAATTAAAAGAACAAAATTAGGGATGATTAATCCAATCTTTAATGCTGCAGAAATTATTTTCTCAAAGTTTTTAGATTTTAACTTTTTAATGAAAGTTTTATTAGCATTTGTGACGATTATAAGAAACAAAATTGACAAACAAATTCACCTTAAAATTGAGTATAAAAGGTAATAAGAGTAGTATTATAAAGGTCATAATCACGATGGTTATTAATGCACTGTGATTTTTTCCTATATCCTCTACAATATGAAATTTGCAAATATATTATAATAAATACTTCATAAAAAAAAATACAAAGTAGTCTTACGAGATTGTTGAAATCCATAAGATTCATCCAAGAAATTTGTAACATTTCCCATTGATATAACTGTAAATGCTTTGTTTATTATTAATTGGTGTAAATAATCTTTTATATTTGCAGCAGTTAATTTTTCATTATCTTTTGCCTCATGAATTAATAATGATATAAGAATATTCGATGAACTATGTTGATGACGATAGCTAAATCCTAATCTGCCTTTCTCTGTAGGAATCATAGGTATGAGCTGATCAATTAATGTGACGAAAAAGTCGTGTTTTCCTGAGTCATTCAATTCTTGAAAATACCGAGACCCGAAAGTTGTTAATCGTAGTATGCCTCGAATATCTCCTGACTTATTCATAAGTTATGAGTTAATATTATTAAACATATTGATATATAATATATGAATAGATTTATAGAAAATTTCAAATTACATTGTCTGTATTCTCTGTAATATTATCTATTTGAATTAACATTTAATTGAAAGTTCATATTAATAAGTAATTTTAAACAACAATGAACTTTATAATATATACTTGTCTGAAAGTTCCACATATTTTTATCAATTCCCAAAACGGGCTCGTTATATACGTCGCTCTTTACAAAATTATTATCCATCTGTATAAAATAGTGACCACCTGGATCATTAAATGTGCAATTAAGCACATTAAGTGTTATGTTTTCTCCTGAAGTAATACAATTATTGCAATTTTTTGAGTTAATAAGCTGTCGAAGAACAAATTTGTTGTTAATTTTTTGATAAATAACTAAATTGGCATCCGAAAGTGAAATAAGAACATTGAATGTGATATTGATTGTATTGGTATTCAAAGGTAGATACATGAAGTTTGTTGGAGGGTACGCTTCCCTCACATGTATATTACCATAATCACTTTCTATAAGAGACAAACGTAATTATGATTTAAAATATAAAAAAAAATTCATTTCAAAATATTAAATTTAAAAACATTTACTATTATACTGGGAAAGTGGAGGCAGATCGGCTAAAAGAATTTGCCAAGAAGTGGTCGTTTCATTTAGTGCTACTAAAATCGAATTATTTCGTAACACGCCAAATGCGCCATCAAAATTTGCAGTAGTTTGTTTCAATGGGGAGTCATATTTAGATAATTTGCCATCTTCATCATAAAGATCAAGGGTGAAATTATAATTTTGTCCATGATATACTCTAGTTATTACTGCGTATCCTCCGAAAGGTAGTATTCTAACATCCGTTAAATTCCCACTGTTTGATGGAAACATTGGATCAAGCGACAGTATAGTTCCCGAGGAAAGGAAACGTATTCTCACGTAAAAAGTGTCTGAGTTTGTTGTATTAGGTGGCACTACTGTAGTCTGCGTACGTTTTGCGTATGCGATACATGAATGGCCAATGAACACAAGGTCGACAGAACAATATAGACTAGTGAATGTTATATTTGGAGTTGTCAATTGATATAAAATAAAGCTTTGAGGTGTTTTTTGTTTGTTATAACCTAACATTATAGCATATATTCCTGCATTTTCAGAAAATTGAGCAGCTAACATATTGTCAGAAGTAAAAGTTCTATTTGTCATATTAGCATATATCAGTGCGTATCCACCATCTAAAGTAGCAGTTGCAGTAACTTGAAAGCTGGTAGGGTCTAGAAAACCGGGAACCGTGTCACTCTGTAATAAAGAAAATGATCCATCGCCATCGCCATGGCTAAAAGAAAAGAAAACATAATTAACAAATACATAAAACTCAACGTAATTAACAAATACATAATACTCAACGTACTAACTATATTGGCTCCATTTGAAGGAATCTGTTTCATTACCATTAACCGCAGATAAACGTAAGAAACCATCTTTAGGAGTAATGTTATTAACTATAAATTCAATCGGATACCAGTTTGTGCCTGGGTACAAGTAAGATGGACCAAATTCGAGTTTACTGTCGTAAAATAATAAATATAAAAAAAGGAACTGTTAATAATTATTATTATTATTAAAATATTTTAAATACATATTTTATTAACAAACCTTAAAATATTCCCATTCCAATCAAAAACCATCCCACGATCCACGTAAGTTGTAGTATCAGAGGTATTAGTTGCATGAGTATATGTTACTAAAATGTATTGGTCAAATAATGGGTATATTTTTATGGGATTATGACTACTATTACCAATATAACAATAATTGATATCTTGTATTTCGGCAGCATTTTCATAATTTATTTCGTTAACACTTCCATTTGATTGAATAACACGAAGTAATAATCTCTGTTCATAACAATAATTCTTGGTGAAGTAATCGTAGTAATTCACCCGAGTAATGCGAACAACTGCTGTGTCCGAATTATCAGTATAACGCGAAATAGATAAAATGTGAGGCTGGGCTTCGGTAAGATTAGCTTGAACGGATGATCTTTCTTGATAGGTAAAGTTTGAATATTTTATAGTATTTTGCGTAAATCCTGTTGGTAAAAACATCAGCAAGATAATAATTATAACCATTATCTCAAATTATGCGATTGAATTTTCATATCGGTCTGAAAGATAAAATATCATTAATGATAATTTATTATAGAAATGTTTATTACACGAATACATAACACTTCCATAAGTATATTTAGAGAGGATCTATAACAAAATGGATGCTACACATAGATGCCTTGTCAGAAACCTTATTTTTTGCTAAATATAATTATCGTATGATAGCTATATGACTATTATTTAATAAAAATATTATAATTATAACGTATGATAAACATACAACAAATATATAGTAAATATCACAAAAAATATGATATTTTTGTAATTCTATTAGGTCACAACTTTATGATTAACATATTATAAAAATATAATATAACAATAATAGTTATGTAGTTATCATATTATAAATATAGAGATTATTAAGATGCGCACATTCACAGCTGTGCACCCCTTTATGTTTTTAAAATTTTACTGGAATAACCCCTATTGCACAAAATTAATAAATCCATAAATATAAATATAATAAAAAGAAATATTATATTTATAACACCGCGTTACAATAACACCCTATTATGTAGACTAAGTTATGGTTAAGATTAGAGTTAGAGTCAGAGTCAGAACATTCTCTGAATTCTCTGTTAGTAACACAAATGAGAATTTAGAAAGTGTTCTAATAAGGTATTATATATAGAGATGTGCCATATGCATTATGCAAGCGATGTTGCATGCTACATTGGGGTGGTCGATGCGCTATGTAAATCAAAACTATATGTAGTCATATAATAAAATTTATTAATAAATTTTTTGATTCAAATTTTAAATAGATTTAAATAGATGTACAGCCCTAACGGTTTGATAGTTTGAATAAATTTTTCGCAAAGACTAGTATTACATCTCTACAAACAAGACTATAGAATCATTTCATTTATTTAAACATGAAAAAACTGTAATATGCTACGTGTGTTTTTTTAAAAAAGTAGCAAAAAGAAAGGGTCTGTAATATGCTACGCGTTTTTTTTCTTAAAAAAAAGAAAGGGTAAATTTAGTTTCGTTTTTAAAGAAATGGCTCTATAACTTTGTTTGTAGGGACGTAATACTTGTCTTTGCGAAGTTTTATCCAAAACTATTGAACCATTGGGGCTGTACATCTGTTTTAAAAATTCTTTAATAAATTTTATTATATGACCACATATAGTTTTGATTTACATAGTGCATCGACCACCCCAATGCTACATGCTACATTATACGATGCAGGTTGCTTAAATTTTAAAAATGCTCATAGAAGTTATTATGTAATTTTGATCTATATAATTATCACCAACAATCACATTATAGACACTTTATTTTACTGGAAAGATTATTTTATAGACACATCCGCTATATAAATTTAATGGTTTATTATATTTTCAAACCCGATAACCACTCAATAATGATACAAAATCTGTTCGTCGTGGATATCGGTTTTGAAGGTCACAGTATATTATACAGAATTGCATAATGCGTCATGCAGCATAATGTTGTATTATGTGATGCAAGGCCAAAAAACATTGCATTCGCACATCTCTAATTATATAATACGTTATGAATATAATTTTCCAAATAAATATATAGTGAAACATAGTAAAATATTTTATAAAAGATTAATGTTTAATAATCCACTCTAAGAGGACATTTTCATAGCAAAGCGCTAATTTAGTTAATAGTGCTAGTAAGAAACTAAGTTAGAGCTTTGCTATGAAAAATTCTCTTAGAGACCTAGATTATTATTAAATCTGGATATTTTGTCGCTTTCGCAAAATGTAGAATTTCCACAAAATGTGTTATTAATAATTTACATTAGATCTAGAATATTTTACTGCAGATAAAAAATATTTTAGGTAAAATTTATATAGTAGCCAAATAAATAAAAAATAAATAAAATATTATTAAGATAAACATAAAAGTACCATTATGTATGGCTCTAGAATGGCGTGTATACAAAATCTTGCATTTGATTGGGCGTTAAAAAATGATTTCACACGTTAATGGGCTGTGCTGGTGTAGCATACTGCTATTGTACGTAAATGAGCATACCGGATTTGACGCTCGTGTTACTTTGAGATATCTTCCCGTGCATCACCAAAAAAAATTTTTACAGTGACGCGTAGCCTTCGAAATTCTTTAAGTTCGTTTATATTAGGGTTATTGCATATGTTAAGGTTAGAATCTAGGGTACTAATAGTAATTATTCAAGGAAAACTTCTTGTTAATGCGCAGAAGGTAGTTCCCTATGTAGATTTTCAGTATAAGCGATTTTTGGCCAAATGAGCGTTTGTTTTGAACTTTTATGGTTGCGTAACATTACACTAAATCGAAGTTCCGATAAATCCGACGAGGCAAAAAGAAAAAACGGCAGTCTAAACTAGGATGGGTTCGGTCGGTCACGGTCAGTCATCGGTCGGTAATACGGTTAAATAACCGGTTATAGCCGATAAATTGTTTAACTCAAATATTCAAACAAATATAAGCGATCCTTCATAATTCTGGTCAAACTTGCATATCATTTGACCACATTTAAAGTCAGTTTGTTCTAGATCTGGTCAATTGATCTGCAAATTTGACCAGAATTATTACCATTTTTTTTGACCAGGTAATTGGTGGCGCAGCCACAATTCAGCAATTAATTGCATATCATATATCTCCAGTATCGCCATAAAATTTTACTGTCATGTGACAGTAAAAAATTTTTTGAAGTTTATTTAGGTTAGGATTAGGTTACGGTTAAGATTAGTTTTAAGGGCCTTAATGATAATTATCGGTCAGGGAAATCGTTTAGTTGATGCGCAGAAGGTGGTTTCTTAAGCATATTTTTGGGAAATGAGCGATTTTGACAAAACGACCGTTTATTTTGAACCCTCCTGATCGTGTTACATTAACCAAATCACACTTAGTTATTGGCAGGGACGGGGAATAATATCGATTGCATCGATAATATATAACCCGATATTTTTGGGTCAAATCATAGGTAAATCGATATTTTTGCAACTTGTAATGCAGTGTAACATTACAAATTTGGGCAACATTTAGATATAATTTGGGCCGGGCAATATATATTTGGACAACCCGAATTGTCGAAAAGTTTCGGAAAAGCAAACAGCCAAAACAGATGTCGATATAGCAGAGCGGGCTTTAATTCTGATTGGTCAATCACTAAATGTATCGTCACATATATCCCCACATATATCATCTGACTTTAACCAAATTGTTTGTCATGAAAAGGATTGTCAAACGAAACCGAATTGATATTCGAAAACTACATCTTTCATTATATACAGTAAAAATAATCCGGAGAACAGACAAATAATCCAGAAGTTAGTGACGGGGTGTACTTTTTGTCTTATAGGTTAGAGTAATTTGTAATATGAAGGTAAATTGTACCTTTGCTAATAAAATATTATGTTTTGTTTTTTTAAACTTGTTAATTTAAAAAATAGCATTTCAAACCATAATACTTATGACTAGTTTTTACTATTTTTTTATTGAATATAGGTTTATTCGACAAGTTTTTATAATATTTATGAAAATATACATTACCTGCTACGTTTTGTAGTTAATGTTGAGTTTTTATGCTGTTTGTACTCTTTATATGCATGTATGACACTTATAGTCACGACTCTTTTTATTATTTATTATTTATCTTGTACTAATTAAAAGTGATTTGGTTAATAAAGGTATCTACATATATGTTTAATGAAATGTTAAGCTTAAAAATTATTTTTTAAATTTCAGACATGTATTTGATAGTAACTATTGGATTCAAGTATTAAAATTTATTATTATAAATTAAAATTTATAATATAAATGTATCATTTTGCTTAATAGTTTTAAAAATTTTTTACTTTGAACTTATTTTCTATTAGCCAATCAGATTTTGTAATGTCACAAAATGATTTACAAAATTAACCAATTGAAAGCAAGCCCTGCAGTATCAGTATTAATTAATGATTATATTATATGCATACATTATTCTGATTGGTTTGTTCAGTGTAAATCAATATAAATCAATATTTTTAACCATATTGACTGATATTTTTTTGCAAAATTAAATGGGTAATGAACTAGAAAAACCTACTTTTGAAGGGGATTTTCCATTTTGAGAAAATAGTTTAATTGTTTGTGAAACCTAAAATTACTTCTAAATTTTTGTTTATTTATAAATATCAATTACTGAATAAACATTGTCATGTAATTATAAAACACTGATTAACAAATTTAATTACTGATCTGGATAAGATCAGCACTATTTTTATATTAGAATTTGGGGCAAAAAATTACTATAATTTTCATTATATACCGGAATCTGATGTGGGTCCAATGAAAAGTAATTTTTTATTAAGTTAACAGTTCATGTCAATTAATTGAAAGTTGTAGAGCTCACTAAGATGCATTTAATGGTAGTTAGATCATTCAAATTGACCTAGTATACGCTGAGATATCACTAAAAAATGATTGGATGACTATATAAAATTCTATATAAACAAACTAAAATTTTATATAATCAGCCAATCATTTTTTAGCAATTTCTCAGTGTGCACTGGGCCAATTTGAATGATCTAACCACCATTAGATGAGTCTCAGTAAGTCTACAATTTTTAATTAATTGACATGAGCTATTAACTTAATAAAAAAATTACTTTTCATTGGACCTATATTAGATTCAAACATATAATAAAATTTAAATTGTACTTATTCCCAAAATTTACTATTGTCCTAATATAGTAATAGTGCTGATCTTATCCAGATTATCAATTAATTTAATTGAGCTATCAATCTTAGGTTATAAATCTATTTTTAGAACATGCTATTAAAAATTGTTTTATATTTAAGCTAAAATATCTTGATAAATTATTATATAAATATAGAGAAAAAGTAAAATATATAGATATAAACCAGAACTTTAATTTGAATCAAAAATCTCAAAATTGAGGATAGTATTAACATAAATCAATTTACATATAATTTACATGGTACAACAAATTTTTATATAGAAAGCAAAAATATGCTTTTAATAAAACTTTACAAAATTATAGCCAGTATATTCCAAAATTTTGTGATATAATTTGAAGTTTTATATTTGTTATAGTAAAATTTCAAATCTTATATTATTTAAAAAAATCTACTTTTGTATATTGGTAAAAAAACTTAGATGATCCAAATTTCTTTAGGTCATACAAAAATTGCTAATTCTAATTGGTTGAATCTTTGTTGTTTACAACTCTAATTGGTTAATTATCTAATTTTATATGATTACAATATAATTATTTTTAAAAATAATTTATGATTAAAAGAGCTTCCAAAAATTAGCTAATCCTTGTTTATTATGAGCTGCTCAACCACTTACACCTGATACCCCAATTATCAATCATATTTTATAATTATTAAAAAGTTAGATATAATATTTAATAGTAATAGCTTTTAATCTACTATACCAATGCTGATAATTTAACTACCAAATTGATGCGAGTATAATTATAAATATTGAATCACAGGATACTGAGATCGGAATAGATTTAAGTTACTATAAATAGTTATAATTTTTTAACAAATTATAAATCTTTATATAATACAATCTATTCCAATCTCAGAACCCAGTAATTAGATTTTAATGATTTTGGGCTTTCTAGAATCTTCTTATTAAGAGAATCATTTTAGTAGTTGTATTGTCAAAATTAATCTAGTAGATTAAAAGTTAAAAATTAATTTTTAAATGTTATTACTTTTAATCTGCAATGTCAATTTTGATAATTCAACTACTAAAATAATTCTCTTAATGAGAGAATTCTAGCAAGTCCAATATCATTAAAATCTATTTACTAGATCCTTAAATTAGATTAGATTTGTATTACTATAAAAGTTTTATAATTTATTAAAGAATTATAACTATTTATAGCAATACAAATCTATTCTGATTTAAGGATTCTGTAATTGGATTTTATGATTTTGTGCTTGCTAGAATCCTCTCATTTGAGAAAATTATTTTGATAGTTATATCATTAAAATTGGCCTATAGATCAAATTTATTAACAATTAAATATTAATATTTAATTGTTAATAACTTTTGATTTACTAGACCAATTTCAATAATTAAACTACCAAAATGATTCTCTCAATAAGAGAATTTTAGAAGCCCAAAATCATAAAAATCCAATTACAGAATCCTGATATTGAATAGATTTGTTTTACTATAAATAGTTTAGAATTCTTTAATAAATTATAAAACTCTATAATAACACAAATCCATTTTGATCTAGAATTCAATAATTAAATTTTAATAATTTTGGGCTTACTAGAATCTACTTATTGAGAGGATCATTTTGGTAGTTGAGAGCTTTCAAAAATTAGCTTATTTCTGGGTAGTGGGTCAGCTTAAGTATCAAGTATAATTCTGGTCAAAATTCTGTAATTCTGGCCAAAGTTACAAATTTATTTTTAACCAAAATTATAAATTTATTAATAATATTTAATAATCAATAACTTTTGATCTACTGGACCAAATTTTGTATTTTAACTATTGATAAAAAAGTGTTAGAAATGAGTTTTCTAGTTTATAACCCAAATTAATATTATTTTTTATTTCTGGTTATTGGCCAATTTACTATTAATTATTACTTACCAGAAATTGTAATTTCTTAAATAAAATTTTGAAATAAATAAATCTTTCAAAAATAAATAATTGTTTTTTTAATTTTATATTATATTTGATCTTGTTTTTTGATTCACTATAGGTATATTATATTATTAAAGATCATTGATTTTAGTGTTCTACAAAATGATTTGGGTTTAGTCCATGGACTGGATCAAATCTGACTTTTATAAAATTTGTTCAGTCTAGTATAAAAAAATTTTTCTAGAAAAGTTTTTTTGAGATAATTAAAATTCAGATCTATATATTGAATTCTAAACTGAATCCAGATCTTTAAAAATATTTGCCTAGTATTATGCTCAAACTTTTATTTTTAGTTTAGTATTAGGGGGCATCTATAAATAATATTATGTGCCCCTTATAGTAGTGCTTGACCACCTCCTCTACTATATAAAAAAATTTTTCAAAATCCATATGTTTATATATAAAATTTTACAAAAACTTGAATATATTGTGACACAGTAATCCAATTTTGATGATTTAGTTACCATTCGATTCGTCTCAGTGAGACAAATTCAATGATACCAAAATCATATCATTTGGATTACTGAATCAAAAGATATTTACAAAAAAATATTGATTATATAGTAATTTTATAAGAAAAGATATGACCAATAGTATTTGGCAAATAACTTTTGATCCAGTGATCCAAATGAAATGAAATTGATACCATTCGACTCTTCTTATAAAGACAAATCGAATGATACCAAAACATTAAACTTGGACCACTGAAACAGTTTTTAGCCAATTTTCTCTAAAAAAATTACATTATATTTTTTTGGCCCCCTACTTATAGAGAAAAACATTATTTTTCATCCTTGTATAATGTTATTTATGGATGCCCCTTATTATTTTTGGTAGATATTTTTTATTTTGGCATAGTTTGTAGTATTGTCAGGTTATTAAATCTCCAAATGGGTAATTAAATCTCCAAACAGGTGATAAAATTTCCAAACAAGTAATCAAATCTTTAAATAACTAAATCCTTAATCAAGTGATTAAAACTCCAAATAAAATATTAAAGTTTCAATATAAATTAAAATATATAAGAGTTTAGTTTAGCTTATAAAGAGAGAAGAATAGTTAATAATTTAAATAGTATTTAGTATTATTGTAATAATTTGATATATTGATTTATATTAATAAAGAGAAACCTTATAATCTGAAATTATGTATATGAATTTATCATTTTAAACTATTTAAACTTAATTACTTTTGTTTATAATTGAACTAAACTGGCCCAATTTATCAAGCACTCCCAATAATTGTAATACCAGTCTATCTTATGCAGAACTTTAGTTGATTTATCTAATTAGAAATTTAATTTACTTATGACTAGTGGTATATTGTATATAGTACAGTATGCAAATTTTTTTAAAATTTTTTAATAAATAATAACGATTTATATTTCAAATTTTCTTATTAAGTGCAAGGGTTTTCCAAAAACTATGTGAACTATATATACTATACAACTATATATATTGTATATATTGTAAATACTGTATACAAAAATTTAAATATCATATAAATAGCACATCACTACTTATAACAAATAGTAACTTGAAAAATTAATGAACCCATTATGCAATTCTTGATCTTTTGATGTTTAACAAAATGAGTTACAACAGGTAGCACTCTATGCAATATAGTAAAAAATATTAAATTTAATTACAATTATTTTTTTACTAATTGGAATTCAAATTTTTTTTTTTTAGTTAACTAGGTGGTCAGTTATTTTTTATTGTAAAAACTAAAGTTACATATGCAAATGCTATTACTATGATTCGATCTACTGATCTAAAACTAAAACTATAACTTGGCCAGTTACCATAAGCACTTAAGTGTAATCTACCAAGGATAGATGGAGTCTTTTTATACCCACCATATCTAAAGGCCTCTAGAGCACAGCTCACTGACAGAGATCTATTAGCTCATCTGACTACCTATTTTCTTTAAAACTTCTTTTATCTAAATTCTAGCAGAAAAGTTGAATAACCGCTATTTGTAACTAACAAAAAAATAAACAAAATATACAAAATATACAAAGAGGATATAAAGGAGTAAATTGAAAAGTGAAAATAAAAATTGGAAAAGTCTACACATTATAAGCAAAAAAATCCAATAAAAATGGACAAGATATAAAAAGCAAAAGAAAAAGTATGGCTAGACATATATATGTTATAAAGAGAAAAAGAAAGAAGAAAAAGAAAAATCTATATAAAATTCTACTAATAGTTTCTCTAAAAGAACCTTATATGTCATTTATTGTTTATTTTGTTTCCAAAACTCACTTATGATCCTAAATCTAAAATTGTAGATACCTTTCTAATTGGGACAGAGTAAACACTGCTGATCATTTGGAGAGGGTATGCTGAAAAGCCCACTTTTTAAAATTTTTGGAAGGGATATTGATACCAAAAAAATTTAACTAAACCAGAAGAGAAAATAAGAGTTATACAATACAGAATAATTATTTAACCAGGTGTTTGCTTTTATATTTATATCTACAGGGTTAATAAGACTCTAGAGTTGCTCTATTATGTCTTCACTTGATAGTACCAAAGCCTGCCAAGGTGCCTTACTTAAAAGTCTGCATGTCTTTTTCATCTCTATTTCAGGGCACAGAACATCCAGTAAATGAATGGTCTTTGTATCTGATAGCAGCTTGGTAAAGTTTTGTTATATTAAGTATATTAACTAGAGTTTTTCATAGTTCAATTTTTGTAAAAAGTTTGGTATAAAGAATCATTAAAAGAGTTGAATTGGATTTCAATTATTTAATTAGACAATATTATAAAACAATGTTATGTTATTAGTTCATATATTATGAGTTAGATATTATTTATTTTTTTAAAGTACTTTAGTCTCTACAATAAAAATAGTTTGCTAATTTTGATATATTTAATATTAGAGTAAATTTATTCATCACCTCATGCGATGCGCCTTATATGTCGCTCTCCCAATCAAATTTCAAGATCAGGTGTAATGTTACACGATCAAAAAATTCAAAACAAATGTTCGTTTTGTCAAAAATCGTCTATAACTTAAAATTGAGTATATGAAATTACTCTTAGGATTCTAACAAAAAAAATTCTTTACAAAATTTTACTATAAAAAACCCCTTACCCATACACAATCTATACCTCACTCTAACCCTAACCAATGAAAAAACAGGTTATTTTAATTGTTTTTTTGATTTTACGTTACACCTGATTTTATGATCTGCGGCAGGTGCGACAATATCGCACTTGCGATGTATAAATTATTTCTTTAATATTAAATGTAAAATATAATATAAAAAAATTCATTTAAAAAAGATAATAAGTATACAAAATATAGATTCCTTTACTAAGTAATTAGTGTATATATTAGCCTATTATCAATAATTTTTGTTAAAATTGCAGCTTATTTGACCAAATTTAAAATTGTTTTGTTCTACTTCTTGTTAAATAATCTGATAATTTAATTGGTGATTCGCCAGTCAGCTGAAGAATGATCATAGTGTAACGTGACGCAAATTACTATGTAAATCACATATATAGTAAATATGGCGTTCGTCCAAGGAAAACTTGTTTTTATACTAAGCTAATCGTCCTTGTCTACTAATTGAAAATTGTAGAGCTCGTCATTGCGGTCCTAACGGTAGTTAAATCATCCAAATCGGCATAGTGGATGCTGAGATATCCTTAAAAAACGCGTCAACGACTATAGAAAATCTCTATATAAACAATACATTGTTTATATAGAGATTTTCTATAGTCGTTGACGCGTTTTTTAAGGATATCTCGGCATCCAGTGGGCCGATTTGGATGATTTAACTACCGTTAGGACCGCAATGACGAGCTCTACAATTTTTAATTAGTCGACAAGGACGATTAACTTAGTATAAAAAAAACTTTTCCTTAGACGAACGTTAGAAAATTTTCATATTCACTATATATGTGATTTACATAGTGATTTGCGTCACGTTACACTATGATCATTCATCAGCGACTGGCGAATCACCAATTAACCATAATTATAAATAATAGGTTTTTCTATTTATAATTTTATAAGTTTACTACAATAATTATTAAAAATCTGGTATTAGTCATAATTTTAACCAGTTAAATAACCTCCTATGACTAGTCATTATCAGTTATATTTATCAACTAATACTAGTTATAACTGGTCATAATCTGACCAAACCTATTTCTAGTCTAAATCTATATTAAAATATAAATAGAAAATATTAAAAGAAAGTTTTATATATTATATACTTGTATTTAATCTTAGTTTAACATAAATGGGCTAACTTTAAAATTTGATTTTCTTGGGTCACAGGATTTTTCTGTATTACTTTTTTGATACATCTAAATTAGATTTGGCTATAGAGCTAAATAGAGCCCAATAAAGTTGCAAATAGAACTATTTAGCACTAAATAAAGTCAATAGATACTAGATTTTTGTTTCTATTTGTATAACTATCAAGTTCTATTGCTCTATTTCCAGCTTTGATCTAAATGTATCCAAAAATTTTTATTTTTTTAAGATATGATAATTTAAAAAAGTCATATAACTACTATACTTAAAATTAACAAAAAGTCTACAAACAGTACTTTGAAATTCAAAACTTATATTTTTAATATTTCTGCACTTACTTTTTTATATACTAAATGTACAAGATATAGTGATTTTAAAAATACTTTATAATCACTACTTTTAAAATCAGCTAATAGAATTGTAGTATGACTTTAAAAAAATTTTGTTCTTTTTCAATCAAAACTTATATTTTTATTATAATAATCTTATTAACTTCCATAAAAGTTATAAAGAAAGCTATTCAACTCCAATAGTAGTAAATTAGTCAAAATTAGCATAGTGCATTAGTTTTATAATTCCTTAAGTTTTTTAAAAAAACTAAAAAAAGTTATAAAACTTTTTGGTTTATATTATAAGAATAAATGCATATCTCGCACCCTGCGATGTGCTTATATATCGCTCCCTAATTTGATTGGCTAAATTTGTAGATCGTTATTTTTAAAAAAATAAACAAATTATTGTGAAAATTTTTAGGTTAGGGTTAGTATAGGAGGTTTACTAGGAAATTCTTAAATTTCTTTGCGCCTATATGCAAAATTTTGTGCTGAACAAGTTTACTTAGCCGAAGTAAAAAGGTTATCTTAATAAAATTTAAAGATATTCGCAATTTTTCATTTTTTTAACTTGTTTTTTGATGATTTCTCTAAATTTAATTAAGACAATCTTTCCAGTTCGACTAAGTAAACTTGTTCAGCACTAAATTTTGCATATAGGCGCAAAAAATTTTAAGACCTTTCTTAAAATTTCATAGACTAATTCTTAATCTAAAGAATTTTATCAAAAATTGTTTTTTTTTAAAAAAATACTAATCTGCAAATTTAGCCAATCAAATTAGGGTGCGATATACAAGCACATCACATGGGTGCGAAGCATATTAAACTTCATATTATAAAATTATTTTGGGGTTTAGAACCTAAAATTAAAATTTAATCCCAAAATTGGTTTTGATCTATTTTACTTAAAAGACAAAATTTTTTAATACTTTTTGTGAATAGACAAAAAAATTGGTTTTGATCTATTTTACTTAAAAGACAATTTTTTGATACTTTTGTAAATAAACAAAATTATAAAAAGCATAAATATATAAATTTTATTTGCTTTTCTTTATAAAAAATTTTAACTTATTTTAATAAAGATAAAATATGCTTTTTTAAAAATTAATTTCTGTATGCAAGAACCAAGATTATAATGGCCAGACCCAACATACAGAGCAGGCTATAGTACCCTGTGTGCTGTGAGAACTGAGCTTAAAATAGTGAGCATTTCTATAGAAGACTACAGCAATACTTTAGATATCATATCTTCATTTTATTCTAAAATACAACTCTTTTTAAATACCTCTTTGCTAATAGAGCTTATAATAATTTTCAAATACTAATCTTTACTGATAATCCTTTTCTTTCATCATTTAACTCACAAATACCCAACTCTTTCTACCTATTGAGGAATTATGTTATAACAAATTTCTATAAAAGTACAACCTTCTACTACTACCACCCTTTCAAACACTTAAATCTTTTACTCAATATTTATTTCAAAATTCATTTCCACAACCATATAAAATCTTTGCCAATATAACTATACTTGCTACCCAAATTCAAATCTAAAATCCCAATTCCAAATCCCAAATCCCACTATTAAAATTCCAAAGTCAAATTAGGTACAAATTCCAAATTAGGTACAAATTCCAAATTAGATACAAATTCCAAATTAGGTACAAATTCCAAATTAGGTACAAATCCCAAATTAGGTACAAATTCCTAATTCAGTAATTAGATACAAATCTACAAATCTTAAATTAGATACAAATTTTAAATTAGATACAAATCTTAAATTAAATACAAATTTCAAATAAATACTAATTTTAAATTAAAAATAAATTAATATAATAACTAATAATAATAATTTTTAATTGTTAATAAACTTAAATATAATAAATTTGATATTTAAATATATATTATTGCAAACAGCAATTTTACTTTTACATTTATTCTTATTATATTAATTATTGCAAAAATAATTATTGAAAAGATAGTTACTTCTGCAAAGCAATTTTTCTTTTATATTTATAGTGATTTATATTACCATATTACTGCAGAATAGTGCACATAGGCGCTATTTCAAAAATTACATCTCATAAAAATAGCATACTGGGTTTTGAAATAATGCCCAAGCATGTCCCAAAATAGTGCGCACCTTATATAGTATACTGTATAAATGAATGTATTTCTATAATTTTGAACTACAGGAAAAATTCTTAGTGCTATTTCATCACTTCTTTTGTTACAATACTAACTGTTTATTATCAAATTTTTATAGTGAATATTTGACAGATAAGCCAGATAATATGAATACAGCAATACTTTATATATGTGCCAGATAGAGTTAATTAATATGTAATGAGGTCATGAAGCATATAAATAAATAGATAAATAAATAAATAAATCAATATCAATAAGATAAAAATTAGAATAAAAATAGCAAATAAAAAAATAAATAAAAATTAAAATAATAACAGGCTAATAAAAAATAGTTATTTCAGTATCACCAAGTAAAAGTTCATATGAACAGAATACTAAAAGTGGGCATTGTTAACTGTTCTTCTATTCTATTTATATAAATTAAGGTTAGATTTTTAGTACTGTACAGGATTGCTACTTGTTTATATATATATATACATGAATAACAAATTGAAGATAGTGTTCCTATGAACCTGAACTGAACTGAACTTAGGTCAAGTTCAGGTTCAGGTTCAGGTTCAGTATTGAACCTGAACCTGAACATTTTTTAAAACATGTTCAGGTTCAGGTTCAGTATTGAACTTTTAGAGCTGGTTCAGGTTCAGTTCAGGTTCAGTTCATAAGTTCATGAACATGTTCAGGTTCAGTC